>OX940925.1:7160183-7569078 GCA_954870645.1 Agrotis clavis
TGGGTATGTTTGTTACTCTTTCACGCAAAAACCACTGAACGGATTTGGCTAAAATTTGGTACACAGATAGTTTATAACCTGGATTAAAACACAGGATAGTTTTTATCCCGATTTTATGTTCTCGTGGGATTATTTTCGAGTTGTAGCGGGTGAAGCCGCTGGCAACAGCTATTATAATATAATAATGTTTTGGTGATTACAAAATCAAAACTATTCAATACAATACAACTAAACTGCCACTAATAACTCAAAACGAATCGTTTAAGGTCACTTCACGACGTTTCTGCTCATATCACAACTATATTCGTGTTCTATGATTGATGCCAAGCCAACATAATGTCAAGTTACCAATCACAATGCAATTTAAACATTAACATTAATGGGTTAAGGTGACTATTAGAATGCTAGCCAGTAATGCTTGAATGCAATTTTTAATAAGAATTTTAAGTCAGTGCATTATTGTAATGTATTTTACGATTTGATTGAAGTGACGGTAAAATTATTGGTTGGTGGAAGTTCTCTGATTATGTAATTAGTATTACGATTGTTGCTAGGATGTGTGGTATATAGCAAATACTAAATCACAGATACTAAAAAAGATGTAACCGATTTAAAACCACAAAAAGGGTAAAATAACCCACAAAATGACTTTTCTTTCGGACGTTGCTTTGTTTTTTTTTTAATTCATTTACCTCTTTGCCACCGACTTCCGAAAGAAATAGTTATTTGTTATGCAAGGCTACAAAGTTGAGTTTTGGCGCGAGTACTTTAATTGAAAACTGAGCGAGCGAAGGATTCTAAGATTGAACCGCGAGAGAAACGAGCGGTTCAAATATAGAATCCTGAGCGATGCGAAGTTTTCAAAAGTACGAGACGCAGAAAAACTTTGCTGCCGAGTGCAACACAGAACTTTTCACCTCACATAGCGAGGAAATGCAGTGGGGGCGGCTCGCCTGTCAGTGTAGAAAACAATTGAATACAAGACGTGTTCGAATTTTGAACAACACTTTGCGCTCTAGAGCACAAAATGGAGTTTTGCGCTCAGATTTTGAATGAGAATTATAGAATCTTTCCGAGCGTGTGAGGTGAAAAATTTATGTGCCCGCCTCCTTTACTGAGGTCGTTTAAAAACAGCTGAAATATTTTTTAAAGGGGCTCATCATGTTTTTTTTTTGTCTTTTAACAGATAATGTTACAGAGCCCTTCGTGCGAGACTATGACTT
Source organism: Agrotis clavis (assembly GCA_954870645.1). Classification (NCBI taxonomy): domain Eukaryota; kingdom Metazoa; phylum Arthropoda; class Insecta; order Lepidoptera; family Noctuidae; genus Agrotis; species Agrotis clavis. The sequence continues at coordinate 7,161,407 of OX940925.1, forward strand.
GCTTCTGTTTCGTCCCACTGTTGGGCAAACGCCTTCCAAATGTCCTTCTTAATAGTTTTTGAGTCTTGTCTTTTCCAGCTAGTCTCTCAAAGGGGTTCTCATCGTCAGCCCAAAGTTTTATTGGCCCCGGGGTAGCGGGACTGTCTTATCGGATATCCGTGGCCCCGGAACATAAAGGGCTATTGAAGGACAGCGTAGATTTTAGTCAGTACAAGTCTGACAGTCTCTCCCGTCCAGAGGCGGCTCGTGACAAAATTGTATGGGTGTTCACTTGAAAAAATTCATTCGAAATTCCTAATTTATTTGCAACTAGCTTCTGCCCGCGACTTCGTACGCGGATCCTGTTGCTTATGCCGGCGACGACGGGGTCGTCAAAATCGAAGATCTGAAACGTCGAATTCTAAGAGCCAGGCTGAACAACTCTTGCCAAGACCGTCATTCCTATATATGTTATAGTGTAGCTGGGGTCTTGGAGTTCCACATCAGGTGTTCCAGATCTCAATTTTCATACGTCAACAGAGAGTGCTCATTAGGCTGGACAACTCTTGCTAAGACGTCATTCCTATATATGTTATAAAGTAGCTGGGCTGTTGGAAGTTCCACATCAGATGTACCAGATCTCCAATTTTTATACGACAACAGAGGTTGCTCATCAGGCTCAACAACTCTTGCTAAGACGTCTTTACTGTTTAAGTTATAGAGTATCTAGGCTCTTGGAGTTCCACACCAGGTGTTCCAGATCTCAATTTTCATACGTCAACAGAGAGTGCTCATTAGGCTGGACTACTCTTGCTAAGACGTCATTCCTATATATGTTATGAAGTAGCTGGGCTGTTGGAGTTCCACATCAGGTGTACCAGATCTTCAAATTTTATACGACAACAGAGGTTGCTCATCAGGCTCAACAACTCTTGCTAAGACGTCTTTACTGTATATGTTACAGTGTAGCTGGGCTCTTGAAGTTCCACATCAGGTGTTCCAGATCTTCAATTTTTATACGTTGACAGAGAGTACTCATCAGGCTGAATAACTCTTGCTAAGACGTCATTCACTTATATGTTATAGTGTAGCTGGGCTCTTGGAGTTCCACATCAGGTGTTCCAGATCTTCAAATTTTTATACAGCAACAGAGAGTGCTTATCAGGCTGAACAACTCTTGCTAAGACGTCGTTCTTGTATATGTCATAGTGTAGCTGGGCACTTGGTGTTCCACATCAGGTGTCCAGGATCTTCAAATTTATTCTCTCAGCAGAAAATGCTCATCACGTGGAACAATTTTTGCTATGGCACCATTTCTGTATCTCTTATAGTTAAGCAGGTCTGTTGCGGTTCTGCATCAGGTGTTCAAGGTTCCAAGATAAATTATAGCCTATATGTTAACGGGACTTAATACCTATACAACGAAAAAAAAAAAATCAAATCCGTCCAGTAGTTCCGAAGATTAGCGTGCACAAACACACAGACAAACAGACAAACAGACAAACAGACAAACAGACAAACCGACAAACAGACAAACAGACAAAAAAAAATTTGACTACATTTTCGGGTTCGGCATCGATATAATAACAATCCCTGATACTTTTTTTTTATATATTTCCATTGTACAGACACCACTTTTCTACAAATTTATTATAAGTATAGATATAGATATAGATTTGTAAATGTGGTACAAAAGGTAAAAACAGTTAAAATACATAGCCGCGTTAGTACCTAATACAATTTATTTTAAACAAAATTACTTATCCCCTCAACTGTGCAAATTTAAAATATTTAAAATGGCCGGTTTTTTTACTATAGTGTGTCTGTGAAGCCCTTAGCGGGTTTCGCCACAGACAGGGGTTTTTGCACGCCCTGTCTGTGGCGAAACCCGCTCAAGAGTTCCTTGGACATGCGGAAGCTCTTTTATTGATCTGAATCATTTCTAAATTAAATTTTCTACCTAGAAAATAGTACTTTTGTAATATATTTGTTGGTAATAATATTATACAGCTGGTATAATTACGGGGTACCTAAATGTTCAGTACATTTTGGGTCATATTTTAATATTATACCACACTTAGCGAGCCAACAAGAGTATTTATTTATAAACTTTTATTACTATTCACGTAATAATATTACACAAGTCGTGACTCTCATACAATTATTTTAAATAAATCAAGTTTTAAGTACAGAAAAAAAATGAAGGCTGCGACGCGGCCGTCTGTTTACTGGCGATTTCGCGGTAATTTTTTCTCTACCGAGAACTCAAAACGACACTTGCTAGCTGTCTCGCTCTACGTAGACGCGTTTTAATAAGTTGAACAAAGACAAAAGTAGTTTTATCGCTGTTTTTTCACATGAAATATGTGAACGTAGACAGAGCGACCCGGAAAGGGTCTCTCCACAGACGCGGTCAAAATGGTCAAAATGACGTTGCGACCCGCTGCGGGCTTCTGCACTGTTGAGAAAAAAAATAAGAAAAATGCATACGTCTGTCTTTTTGGTGTGCAAAAATATGACTTTTTTGTGAAAATCACAAATCTGATTAATCAGCCGTTTTTCTATTGAGATCATGCACAAAGCATATAAACGGTCCTGTGTCATGCTATTACGCGTAAAAGTTTTCACTTTATTTAAGGTGGAAAAGCAGCGCTCACTTTCGACCGTGAAGTCATCGGTATTGTACAAATTAATTTTGATAGTTTAACACTTTCAGCAAAAACTGACTCTAGGTTGAACTCTATAAAGTGTTTCAGTAAAGCTACCGCGCCATCCGCGTAATGGAAACCTTCCCTGCTGTAACTAACTAGGTACTAGCACGTTTTTAAGTTTTGAGCTTTCCAAAAAATCATACGTTTTAACCACTTTTTTAAATTCTTCTTCCGGAAAGTTTTGGTTGTAGATCACAAAATTGTCAGTACAAAAAAGTTTTGACGCCAATAGACGATCAGTATACACAAAAGGGCGGGGCGCGGGCGGTAAAACATGTGGTAAAACCGTCCGGCAACGTCGCGTGAGCGGCGCTCCAAAATTGGCTATTTCTTCATAGAAAATCTTTTGTTTCACGCGCAGGCCTGTGGCGAAATGTCTCTTTCACTCCTGTTGGATTTCGCATACTGAATCTTGTCTCATTGGAGCGCAATCGTGAGCGCTCCACTTATCGCGTTGCCTATGAAAATGATGATGTATGGGATAGGTATTTACAGTAGTTTTTTACAATAGATTTTAAATAATAATATTAGTAATGAAATTGAGGACTAAAATTTTATTATAATTATTTATGGGAGGGAGTTCACTGCACCAGCGCTCCTTAGGACGAGCCGCCTATGCAGTCCCGTCCTGCTTTGGATGGGATGAACTCATACACAAGTTCTTATACTTAAAGGAAAAAAAAACTACAAACATGATAAATTAAATGAAAGGAAAACAGATGGATGTTAGCTAGAGAGCTTTAACTTGACTCATTGAATTTGTAACTTCAGATTTCCTAGTTTTCCTTTCATTTAATTTATCATGTTTGTTAGAGAGATTTCATCCTTATAATTGACCCTAACGATCGATGCAATAAAAGTACAGGGTATAATTTTTTCAGATTTTAGCCGGTTCGATTCCCGGGTGTGGGAGAAGAGAATTTTGGAAAATCTTTGAATGCAGTTTGTTTTTTATTCAAAAATAAAGGTTTCCTTTGAGTAAAATTTTCTACCTGCAGTATTAAGAGTACTTTCCCTCCAGGTGGCATTACAAAATTCCACCCTGTATATCCATTTGATAGATAGAAAATAGAAAACTCTTTATTACGCACAACCTACACATTATATTGTATTTCCAAATACGTATGAAGAAGTTGACACAATGGGCAGTCTTTTTGCAAAAAGCGATCTTTGAATAGATTTGAGAGAAGGAGAAACAATGCTGCCGCGGCAGTACTGCTGCCTGCTGCCATTGGAATCATACGAGTAGCTAGCATAGTTTTATGAAAAGACGTGTAAAAGTGTTGATGTAACCTACTTGCATAAATAAACATCATTTAATTTCATTCCATTATCATTTCATTTTATAGCTTTATCCATTTATACAATTCACAAAAAAAAAAACACAATAGAGCCTACCATACACTATTATTTACATATTCCATTCATACAGGTCGAATTCGACAATTCATCGTTTTCAATTTTCATTCGCAAAGAGATTTCGTTCAGTGATACCGATGATTGATTTAGCTCCCGTCTCCATTCCTATTAGTAGTTTTATCGTTCATTCGTTCGTTTCCAAATTTGAATGATCCATAGTATTGTTGTTCGAAATTATTCGTGCATATTCGTGTTTCACGTGCAATTTTTTAGGGTTACATAACGAATTTATTTATGATCCGCTGTTTCTTATTTATAGTAATATTATAAATGTGTGTAAAGCTGAAGAGGTTGTTTGGTTGAAACTGCTAATCTCAGGAACACCTGGATCAAAATATTTTTTTTGCGTTTTTTTTTTATGTTTTTTTTTTTCTGTCATTCTGCCATTTATTGAGGTAGGCTATAATGACATCACGCTACAAGCAATAGGAGCCGAGCAGCGGTTGAAACCACGAGGAATAGCTAGTTGAAAATAAACTTCTTACAAAATTAGGTTTATTTTTGACAAGCCTGTTGGTCTAGTGGTTAGTGACCTTGACTGCTATGCCGGAGGTCGTGGGTTCGATTCCCACCCAGGACAAATGTTTGTTTGATAAGCACGATCATTTCGATACCTCCTAAGTATAATGAGTCAACTGACATTATAGTAATTTTACAGGAGAGCGATTTGAAGGTAAATCGTTTATATTTTAATGAAATCAAATTAATTCGAAATAAAGTAAATGTTTTTTTAATCAAAATTGTAAGCTCTTCCTTTGGTATAAAATGATTTTGGTGATTTTTGATTTTAAATGACATTTTATGTACATGACTGGGTATACGCCGGCGGGACTCAATAGTGAAATGGTTTAACTACCAGTTATATTAATGTACGTCGTCCATCAAAATCCATCGTTTACACCAAAATCACATGAAATATGACTGTCATTTTATGGATATAATTTTACTTTTGTTTGTTTTAGGGGTTTTCTGGCCCACTTAATAATAAAATGTTGAAATTATATCACTTGACTCATTATACTAGGACAGTACTTAGCAATGTTAACATTTGAAAACTCAACGTATACTGGACCAATGTAATTTACCGAGGGTTTTTATTAGTATTTTTTTGTAATACCTTACGATATTATGTGGGATTAATAAAAGCTAGGAAGAAGAACGAGAATCATACACCCAAAACAACTCATTTTGAAGAATCACAATGTATTTTTCGTCATAATTAAGTATAGGAATATCTTTTTAACATAATAGCTTTACTAAAAGCTACAACGAAAACAAATCACTATTAAAAAAATATCAATGTTTCATCATTAAAGCTTCACAAAAATAAATTAAAAATTTAAAAATCCCCCGACATAAAAACCAAGATCCCTTTTATAAGTAATAAATAATAAAAACAACTACATCTTAAAGTACTGAATCAAGACAATCGATTTTTTCTGTCCCCCAACGCGACGTATTTTTTTTATAATTATTAATACATAATTAGGTACTTCACCACTTAGGTATATATTTCTAGATTTGGAGTATGTTACGTTAATTTCTCTTGTATATAAAAATAAACTGTCATGTCTTGATTAGGTACTTTAAGATTGAGTTATTTTTATTAGGTATTTATTAATTTTTAAAGGGATCTTGGTTTTTATGTCGGGGGTTTTATAAATTTTTAATTTAATTACTTATTTTGTACTTTTTATAGGTGCATACTTATTATATATCATTTTATGTTGGGCGGTTACAACACATAATTAAGTTGCAAGGGACGACAGTTGAAAAAACTGTGAATTACTTAGGCAAAAGTACTTTCGCAAAAGGCCTAGCCTATGTAGCCATAAGTAGAATAAAAACCTTGGATGGTGTAGCAATTTATAAGCTCGACCAAAGGAAATTATTTAAAAACCCACAAAAATCATCACGCAGAATTGCAAAGACTGAGGTGTATTAATTGACACTCTCACTTGACAATCGGATTTCCATGTCCCAAATTTCCCTCCACCAAAGTTCTTATAAAACGAAGCTAAGAACACTCTCGATTAAGTCATCATTGTCCCTTTCAGTGAGCTTTCATTTGAGACTCCATTTCATTTTTCCCCACTTTTATCATTGCACAACTCGGCTGAACAGATTTTCATAAAACACATCTAAGAAAACTCTCCGTAAGTCATCTTTATTACAGACAGACATACAGACAGAGACATCAAATTTATAACATCCCTCTTTTTCCGTTGGGGTTTAATGTACTGACTTAATCCACGATGTCCATTAAATGCCTTTTACATTCCAGGTTCCCGGTATTCGTTAATCCCGCGACATCAAACGATGCCAAAAACACTCGATTAAGTAATCAATATTCCATTTCAGGGCGCTTTCTTATAAGACCCCACTCGAGTTTTTTGCAAACCCTCGGTCACCCTTCCCCACTTTCACCCCTACAACGATTTTCATCAAACATTTTGTCTAAGAACACTCGCACGTAAGTCACCTTTAATACAAAAAAAAAACTTAATTGAAATCGCTTCATCCATTCGGGTCCTATTGGTGCCACAGACAGACAGACAGACAAACAGACAGACACGACAAACTTATAACACCTTATATTACATCCACGATATAATTATTATACATATTATACGAATAGTAGTAACTTTACGAAACAGAATTATTACCTAAAATTGCTTACGCACTCGCCGCCATTCATCGTATACTGAGCCGAATTAGACTTGTATCGGTGCGCGCCCCGCGTACACTGGTACAATGTTATTTAGATCAGTTTACAATGTACGATTTTAACTGATGTTGAAAATGATTTAGTATACGTGAAATTATCTCGGTAATTATTGTACTTTTTAATTTTTTTTTAACACTAACGTGTCGATCACGATTTATCATGTACGTTTATATAAAAATATTAAAATACCTAAATTTGTTAGTTGACTCAGTATACTTAGGAGGTATCGATTTGTTCTGTGTAAGAAATATATAAGTCTGTTTATCAGTTGTCTAGTACCCATAACACAAGCTCTGCTTAGCTTGGGACTAGATGGCGTTGTGTGATAGTTGTGGAATATTATTATTATTACTATTATTTTAAAAATTCATGACGGTGTTTTGCATTTTCTTTTGAAAATGATCTCTGAAACATTAGACCTAAAAAGTTCAATTAAAATCGGTTCAGCGATTTCGAAAAATAAAGACTTGAAAGTTTGTATGAAACGTCTTTTGGCGTATACGCACGCTTTTGAACAGAACCAAAACGAGTCTAAAGAATGTCGTGGTATTCTGTCCCTCTCGTTTTCTACGGAATCTTCGCCCTTTCCCTTTTGTTAGCAACCGGTTGCTCATGCGCATTGGAATACCAGTTGATCGCGATTTGAGGAATTCCTTCTTGTCTCTGGAATGATACGTCCAATCAATTCGTTTTGCTGATTGAATTTGATAAGCGATCAGATATGAAAAATTGATTAGTGAATTTGGAATTGAAGGACATTTTTAAACGAGTTCAAAAAGCAGGAGGTTCTCATTTCGCTGGTATTTTTTTTAGTAAAATTATCAATTCAGTCCTCCCGCCAATGAAACAATGTAATCGTCTTCTAGTATGTCGGACTTCTTTACATATTTCATAAATATTATACGTATTACGAACGTATACGAATTTTAAAGAAAATTACAAACCGCGTGGATTTGAACCTCTGTCCTCCGGATTCAGTTCATCCAACGCGTTGCAACGCTCTTTCCAGCTCAGCCGAATAAACGTCGAAATATACGAAACGTGACACACTTCTGGTACACTTCTGCCTTGCACACACTAAAAATACTGACAACATATAAAAGTTGCAAGCACAAAAACAAACGAGATGAACACCTCAGAATAACACCTCAGAATCAATTAATTTCTGTGTAAGAAATATATAAGTCTGTTTATCAGTTGTCTAGTACCCATAACACAAGCTCTGCTTAGCTTGGGACTAGATGGCGTTGTGTGATAGTTGTGGAATATTATTATTATTACTATTATTTTAAAAATTCATGACGGTGTTTTGCATTTTCTTTTGAAAATGATCTCTGAAACATTAGACCTAAAAAGTTCAATTAAAATCGGTTCAGCGATTTCGAAAAATAAAGACTTGAAAGTTTGTATGAAACGTCTTTTGGCGTATACGCACGCTTTTGAACAGAACCAAAACGAGTCTAAAGAATGTCGTGGTATTCTGTCCCTCTCGTTTTCTACGGAATCTTCGCCCTTTCCCTTTTGTTAGCAACCGGTTGCTCATGCGCATTGGAATACCAGTTGATCGCGATTTGAGGAATTCCTTCTTGTCTCTGGAATGATACGTCCAATCAATTCGTTTTGCTGATTGAATTTGATAAGCGATCAGATATGAAAAATTGATTAGTGAATTTGGAATTGAAGGACATTTTTAAACGAGTTCAAAAAGCAGGAGGTTCTCATTTCGCTGGTATTTTTTTTAGTAAAATTATCAATTCAGTCCTCCCGCCAATGAAACAATGTAATCGTCTTCTAGTATGTCGGACTTCTTTACATATTTCATAAATATTATACGTATTACGAACGTATACGAATTTTAAAGAAAATTACAAACCGCGTGGATTTGAACCTCTGTCCTCCGGATTCAGTTCATCCAACGCGTTGCAACGCTCTTTCCAGCTCAGCCGAATAAACGTCGAAATATACGAAACGTGACACACTTCCGGTACACTTCTGTCTTGCACACACTAAAAATACTGACAACATATAAAAGTTGCAAGCACAAAAACAAACGAGATGAACACCTCAGAATAACACCTCAGAATCAATTAATATCCAATAATACTTCAACAAAAATAAAAACAGGTCACTCATTGCCCTAGAAATCACCTGCCAATATTAATACGCACACACACACACACTCACAACTTGTGCACACATACACAAGCTGCGCGTGAGTGCCTTGGAACGTCGTCGAGGAATGCGCCCCATCCCGTCAGACCTGTGTGGCGGGCTCCAATGGACCTTGCAATGGCTGATGCAAAAATTGCGATTTTAACATCATTTAGGGTAATTGATGACGTATTGGTGATTTTACATTTTGAATATATTGTTGTGGTTTTTTGATTTACATATTAGGAGAAAGTTATAGTCGCGGGACTGTCTCATCAGGAAACCGTGACCCTGGAACGTAAAGGGCTATTGAAGGATCACCGTGGATTTTAGTCAGTACGAGTCTGATAGTCCCTCCCGCCCTGCCCTGGATGGGAGGACTCATTTGATGATATTACTACTGAAAAAAAGGAGAAAGTTATAAAAGTTCCTACCCCTATAAAATTTCAAACGCAATTGAGAAACATGTTGATCAAACATCATGATGTGTTTATCATACAAAGGCGTTTGTTAAAGATCACAAACTCAGCAGCAAACATAAACTTAAACGCATTTCTGAGAGTTTTTTTGACAAACTTTTCTTTTCTATCTCGTCTGTCAAACACGTGAAACTAGATTTACACCAAATCCGACAAACACGTAGATGTTTAACAAAGCTGTAGACTATCAAATTATTTGTCAAACATTTACCTAAAGGTAAACAAGTGTGGATGACACACAAAAACTACTGAACGGATTTCATATACAGATAGTTCATAACCTTGATGAAAAACGTAGGAGAAGAGTTTTCATTAATTTCTAGTTGAATAATGTAACAAAGATTCTGTTGTAATTTTGGCGATGGAAAAAGAGTGTCCTAGGAGTTTTTTGACAGTTCTTCTTCATAGAGATTCAACGCTTTGGAATGGGCATCAACAGTTCTTTCACAGTTTTTTTTACTGGGACTGTAGCACCATAACTGTTTTTAAAATAATTTGTTTTAATTTTGTCTTTTAACTATTTAAAAGTGCTTGTAACTGGCCTACTTGAAATACGTGGGCAACTTCGCTGGCAAAAGCGAGTCGTACTAAAACATATTTCTCGATCATCATTTTATGGCAAGATTGAGATACCGCAATAGCCAAGAAAATATTCAGATAAATTCAAACTAGGTACTAAAACTTCACCTACATCAAATTCTGAATGAAAGCCCTGAAGGGAGAATATATTTTTATATCAAGATCGTTTCAACAATACAATAACCGTCGGACCCATAGAGAAGTTTACGAGATTTTACTAAACCGGCATATTTACGACTAGCTGTGCCCGCGACTTCGTTCGCGTGGATGTCGGAATTTAACAATGTATTTTTTAGTGCGAAGCGTTTAATTCTCGCCACGAAACCCTATATTTCGAATTCAAGAATATTTGACGTTGTAATAAACGCCCTCTGTTGTTCAATCAACCCGCTCCACTCCACCCGCTCCACTCCACCCGCTCCACTCCACTCCACCCACTCCACTCCTCTCCATTCGCTCCACTACACTCCACCCGCTCCACTTCACCCGCTCCACTCCACCCACTCCACTCCACTCCATCCACTCCACTCCACTCCACCCGCTCCACTCCACTCCACCCGCTCCACTCCACTCCACCCGCTCTACTCCACTCCACCCGCTCCACTCCACTCCACCCGCTCCACTCCACTCCACCCGCTCCACTCCACTCCACCCGCTCCACTCTACTCCACTCCACTCCATTCCAGTCCAGTCCAGTCCAGTCCAGTCCAGTGCATTCCATTCCATTCTGTTCGATTCCTTTAAATTGCTTAATTAATTTCGGGTGTCAATTGATTACGATGAAACGAAATACCGTACATAAATGTTACTTCAATAACACCTCTATTCCAGGTTTTCTTTTAACGCCATCTGCCGTGCGTTGAAATAATTATGTTTAAATTTATTATTTGAATAAGTAGTTTTTCCATTCGAAGCTAGATCGCGCTACTGACCTGCGCGTCTCGGTGTGAACTGATCGTAATTTTACTTCTGGAACACTTTAAATTCAAATATCTTTTGATAGACTGAACCGATTTCAATGAAACAAAAACTAAATGTTACTTCAAGTTACGGTCAGTCGTTGTGTATTAAGGTTACCTACAAAGCTTTCGTACATTTTACGTGATGCCCGAACAAATAAACATACAAACAGACAAACAGACAAAAATTCTAAAAATGCTAGAAATGGGTTCTATTGGTTGTCCTTTAACACCCTGGCTATATTTTTTGAGTTTTTTTTTAATGTACAAAAATTACTTTTCTACAGTTTTATTATATGTAATAGAATAGATAGATAGATGGAGATTGCTGCTCCGCTAAACTCAGGAAAGTTTATTGAAAATGAAATCTGTAAAACACGTTTTGAATTTAAGTTAGCTCCGACTTACGAATTGTAGATCAAAATTCGAACCCAATCAGGCGCATTACTTTTAGTAATTTTTTTTATTTCATCACCACATCAATCATTGTGGTGAAACCGGCATGTCGTGGAACTAAAAATTCGAAGACAATCGACATTTATTTCATCCGTAGTTTACGTTGACGTCAAACATTTCTGCTAGCTCCTCATATTTGGTCTAGTAGTCAATTCTAAGCGCGCTTGCCCATGACGTGATGCGATAATTTGTATCGCCGACTACAAGTGAAAATCATCCTTACTACTGTGAGATAAAGGTCCCGTTATCTGTGGTTACATAGAAAACTTGTCTCAACGACGTAGTCAGACAAATTGCAGCATCATCATTTCTAGTTGGTCTGCGTCGCAAAACGGTCAAATGGCGACATGAGCAAGGGCGCTACGTTTTAAATTAACAAGTCTAGCAAAGCATACGTTAGTCAAGGACATTATCCATCTCAAATTCTACAAATAGTTCCTAGCCAAATATACGAGTCTCCATACATTTCCACACAAAACTCGAACTACCCACATACACAAAGGTCTTTTTGACCCGATAAAGTGTGTACTTTTCCCTCTCAAACTGGAAGATTAATGCTTAGATTTCACGGGATTTTACTTCGTATAATTCTGAGTGATTTTTTCTACGTTTCTCGTCCCTTGAGACGACGGATTTTCTTTAGCCGGTTTAGCAACAGTACGGATGATTGTAGCTCTCTACTTGGTATTATTTTTGAAGACGTAGATGTTTTTGTTAGAGATTTTTAGAACAAAAGCTTTAAATTTTAGTCCTACTTTAGTGTTTGTTAAGTAAGCTTGAATGTTGCTAAGCTCTTTAGACATCTTTGTTTGTGGTTTTTGAAGACTTTGAGTAGGTAGTAGTGCTTTTTTTAACACCATTCGCATTCGCTGAAATCCTTTTGTTTTTGGATGTAAAAATCATCCAAAGGCAGACTTTAACTGACTAAGGCCCGTATTACAGAACGAAACTCAAGCACTGATCTCTATTTAAATCTAGATTTCAACCAATCAAATGCCTTGAATCTAGTTTTAAGTAATACTTGAGTGACGTTCTGTAATACGGGCCTAAAAGTACAATCCGGTCATTCGGTTGTCCTTTGCGTTCCAAGGCTTCAATATCCGGCTTTGACTGTCCCGTAGCAGAAGTTTGGCCCTATGGGGATCCCGTCAGTTTGCTGACAGCTACCTACTTGAAGCGCGCTTGGAACAATACGAGGTTCGACGGCGTTGACGGCGGACGGCGAGCCCCTATAACTTGCCATCCGCCAGCCCGCTTATTACAAACGCCTTATTTTTTTCGTGGCCGCATCATTTAATGATTCCCCCCACCCAGGATAGGACGGGAGGGACTGTCAGACTTGATCCCTGGTGACCTTCAATAGGCCTTTACGATCCGGGGCCACGCTTACCTGATAAGACAGTCCCGCGACCCCGGAAGGTATTACAAACCCTGTAACACAGTTTCACTTCCCTCATATTCAAGCGAAACACAATCCCTCAATTCCATTCATTAAAATTTCTATGGCGAACTTACAACGTAATCAGCATACTCATTGCGTTCGAACAGACCCATTGTTTGTCGCTCACTCGTTCAATGCTCAGTTCAACGACATTGGCGTAGCTTTATTAAGGTAATTACCTTCGGGTATAGCACGGACAGTTCGTTCTCTCGTTCATTCGTTCATCGGAACGTTGTTTGAATTGAGAATGTTTATGCGGTGACAAGGTGTCGTTTTGATAGTTTGCTTATACCGAGTTATTCATTTAAGTTGGAATTATTAAATCTATAATAAATTAGGAACACTTTTTTTGAAAACTTTTGTTGTTTATTTTAAGTTAACATTTTTCGTTTATAGTTTACAGTAAGGATTTTTTTTTCGTGTTTGAAGATTAATTTATTGAGTTTGTTAATCATCAAATGATAAACAAACAAACAAACTCACTCAATTCAGCTTTTATTTGCGTTGTAGTATCTCAGTGTCCTTTTAAGATAAGCCCACGACGTAACTAAGATAATTATTGATGTACTACTTAAAAACATATTAACCTTATTTTTTAATTATTTTCCTAGCGATGTAACGGAAAATACCGTTAATAATATCGCATTAATAGACGTTTACACGAAAATGTAGACTATTATCGCAAAAATCAACGGGAAATGCCGTTAGTGATGTAGCCCGGCTATAAGAAATAAATATAATATTTATATTGACAACATTCCTCTTCACATAAAAATAAATTAACTCGTTGATATGTTACAAAATTCTCATTTCTTTGTACATACGACTAAATATCAAGTTATGCATAAGCTGACTGAGCCTTTTATGGGCTTTCCTTAATATGACAGGTCTATTTATACTGGTTTTTTCACTTAAGTACATTTTGACTATAGTGGCGTGGAGAAGAATAAGGGAATGACGTCTTAGCAAGAGTTATTCAGCCTGATGAGTACTCTCTGTCAACGTATAAAAGTTGAAGATCTGGAACACCTGATGCGGAACTCCAAGAGCCCAGCTGCACTATAGATAATATATACAGGAATGACGTCTTAGCAAGAGTTGTTTAGTCTGATGGGCATTTCCTGTTGTCTTACAAAAATGAAAGATCTGGAACGTCTGGAATCGTCTCGCGCATCCCGTTGTTTTCCCGTCCCCAGGCTCCTAGAATTCGACATCAGACGTTTCAGATCTTCGATTTTGACGACCCCGACTGCTGGCATACGCAACAGGATCCGCGTACGAAGTCGCGGGCAGAAGCTAGTCGGTAATAAGTTTTTGATTTCAGATTTGTGCAAAATTAACGTTTTTGTGATTTTTTCTATCGATTTTTTTTTTATTTTAAAACGTTGCCCCACACTAAGAATTTCTCCTGTATCGTGGGTGCGTTTACAAACATAGAAACTCACATACACAAACGCCCAGACCCGGAACAACTACTTATAGATCATACAAATATTGAATTAAACCCGCGACACGCTAGTCCAGTTGCTCAACCACTGTGCTAATCGTGCCGTCATAATCCATTCTACAGGTAAAAATCCTAATAATTCCCTTTGTTCGAAATTACCTTCAATTCAATACATTCCCTCGTTCATTCACCGCTCTTTCATTCCCAAAAAGCGACACTTCACATAAATTGACCGAATGATTCCTCTGTGCACATTGATTGAATTAAATCTGCACATTTTTCAATTAATTTCGCTTGTTAATTTGTTGGAGTACTTTGTTTTTCGATATTTCCTTTTTCCTTTACTTACTCAAATTCAAAATGCGATAAAGCCTTTTATGTGTGTTTGTGTTTTGAGTTCATGTTAATAAGAAAATCAAAAGTTGCGGGTTTGTCAATGAATTGTTGAACTGTCGCCTGTCGATTTTTTTTTAAGATCATCTAAAATTATCATTCAAAATAATGTATATTTTTTTTTATCTTATTTTATTTAAAAAAAATAAGATAAGAATTGCACACGTAACAAGCACAGTTGAGTGACTAACGCCAGCGATACACGAAGCTTGCAGCGTGCTGAAAGCGGCGTGTCGTAATCTTGACGCTGTATGCCTATCAAAAGAAGACTTGTAACCACACAGCTAGCCATACTGGGTCAGAGCCCATTCGTACCCTAAGATTCGCACCCTGTGCCCACTCGTACCCTGGAAGTTTTGAGGGGCCCACTCGTCCCCTGAAGAATATTTATTTTTATTCATTCTTCTAATATAAGTACATGTACATGTGTATACTGCAGTTTGGTAGTCCTGGTACAGTCGCGCAGAAAAGGGTAAAATAAAAAATATAGTAATTCGTTAAATATCATGTTTATTTCAATTTAAGATTAAGTTTAATAAATGCCTCTAGGCTCTAGGCATTAAGTCAGTCTTCAAAATAATTAATCAACTTTTGGTTTCTTGTACATTTGTAAATATTTAGCAAAATATATGATAACTACATTTATTAATCTTTATGCAGTAAAATAAAACTGTGTAACTATTTAAATAAAATCTCAATAATAATAACTGAATTTTAGATAAAACATCCAGGGTACAAACAAATAACCAAATATCAATACCAATATAAAAAAATAACAATTAATTGTTAGTACTTTGTACAGTCAAAGAGATCTACAAAATAATGCAATATCACAATAACTTTGTATTAAAGAAATATAAAAAGTAAAATCAGTCTTTATCAACTATGTAAAACCAACATTTTTACTAACAACAAATACACATGCAAAATCACAAAGTCCTAGAAACTAACAAAATACAACTCTTTTTACAAAAATCAGCCTTGATTGACCATCATATAAATCAACATTTTAATATAAAATATGAAAAAAAAAAATAGAACACATATCAACAGTAAATAATCACTTCTTATTTTTTTGTATATTTACCAACTACATACGTGCAAAATCATAATAACTTAAATGTAATTTGCTTGCGCGCAGATACTCTGACTAAGATTACCCCTCCCGCTTGTGCATTCCACACCCCGCGCACATCTGGAGAGTACTTACTAATTTTAACGCAATTTTTGGAGCAAAACAGAATTAATGTTAGAACGTTGATTATTTTTAACCGACTTCCAAAAGGAGGAGGTTCTCAATTGGGATGTTTGTGTTTTTTTTTATGTTGGTTCGGGCATAACTCGGTCGTTTAACAACCGATTTGAAAAAATCTTTTTTGTTGGATAGGGTTATACTACCGGAATGGTCTCATTAAAATTTTATCGAAATCGGACTAGCACATTTTGAAAAATCAACAAAAACCTAAAAAGTTTTCAACTTTGTCTACACCGATTACTCCGAGGTTTCTGGTCCGATTTCGATGATTCTTTTTTTGTTCGATATACTTAGTATATCTGCCATTTGGCCCCATACCATTTGGGTTGAATAGTGAAACTAAAAATGATACAATAAAAATATTTTTCAAAAAAAAATGTAAGTAACCGACTTCAAAACAACCACAAAAAAAAGTTCAAAATATACAAAAAAACTTTTCTTTCGAAAGTCGGTGACAAAAACAAAAAGTTTATTTCGTTAGGCGAACTTCATTTAATATAAGACCAAAGACACATTGAACAGTCTCGTATTTGCAGTCACTTTCAAGAACCAATATGTCACGTTAATAAACTGTTCACAAGTGTACTCTGTTAACCGTTTCTATGTAAAATATAGCTAATTTTATCTCAGGGGACCAATAGGCACCTGAATAGGTGCCGAATCTTTAACTTATATTGTATTATATTAGAGGGGACGAATGGGTACCTTAGAAATAATATTTTTTATTAAAATATGAATTGGTACCCTACCAGGAGACCAATGGGCACCTATATAGGGGCCGAATCCACAACTTTTATGCTGGGGTGCGAATCTTAGGGTACGAATGGGCTCTGACCCGCCATACTTACCACCCAATTCCAGCGCGTTGCAAACTTGATAGTAAACTGGATCGTCTGAGGCTGGCATAATAAAAATAAGTAATTTTTTTCCACAGTAACTTGTGATTTCTAATTGATTTTTTTATTTGTTTTGTCTATGAAATAAAGAGAATTTTAAAACATTTTTGAATGTTTTCAATACATCGTATACTATTAAATCGAAAAAGGTACTCTTATTTACATCGAGTTGTAGGTACTGCCGTCAGGCAGAAAACCACTTTTCAACCATATACCATGAGCAATAAGGTCTAAAGGTGGTCAACTGTGACTATCCTCTGTAGTACGAATGTTAATTAATTCAAAAGAATTGGTTTTATAGATTCAATACATTGCATTTTATACATTCAGCATTGGTATCTGTGTTGAACGCACCTGTGGCCTTTTAGCTTTTATTTAAAACAAGCTGACCCGGCAAACTTCATACTGCCTCAGAATCAAATCAAAAAATAAACGATTTTTTAAAATTGATTTCTGAACGACGGCATGAACATCAACTATTTGACAGGTAGGAGTAATTTCTAAGGGAAAACGAAAATGTTGCTTTCACCATATTCCTGATATTTTTATCATATTTACTCACCTTTTAAACCTTCGCTGGACTTCAAAAATCAGCCAAATCGGTCCAGCCGTTCCCGAGTTTTTAGTGAGACTAACGAACAGCAATAGTTTTTTAGGGTGCTTGTACACGGCGCATGTAACCCGCGCAAGTGCCTCAACATGCTCAAGCTACATGCGCCGTGTACACGCACCCCGCGGGTAGATTGATCAAGTAGCTTGCGCATGTTACTCGCGCGGGTAAACCGCAAACCCGCACCTTTACTTGCGCGAGTTGCATGCGCTGTGTACAAGCACCCCGCGGGTAACTTGATCAAGTAGCTTGCGCAACGCATGTTGCTCGCGCGGATAACCCGCATCTTTGCTTGCGCGGGTTACATGCGCCGTGTACAAGCACCCTTATAATAAAAGAAGATAATTATTTGGTGAAAGATATTAACGAAAACCTAGTCTTGGAGATCTAAAGATGCTCTTCCACCGGTATGGTTATAACAATATTGAATCCACATGATAAATTCCCTATTAAACGAAACTATGAAACATGAATTAACAAAAGAAGAATGGCAAAATCGTCAAACGGGCTACAAGCTATTGACGGTGCGGGTTAGCCGTCCGGCTATAATGATCACTTTGATCGCTCAAACGGCAACTTGCCTCTAAACGAGTGTGTTCGAGGTTTCCAACTATTTTGTCAATGTTTCTGTTGGTTTTGTTTACTGGCATTAATTTTGTGGATTGAAATTTGTGATACAAATTATGGCTGTTGTCTGAGTTTTATTTCCAGATTAGATAGATTCTATATAAAAGAAAAAAATTAAACTTCTATTAAATATAACCGGCGCGTCGCGGGACTAACGAATACCGTGACTCCGGATTTTCGGAATGCAAATGGCTTTTGAAGGACACCGTGGATTTAAGTAACTTGTCCAAGTCTGACAGTCCCTCCTGCCCTGCCCTGGGTGGGAGGACTCATTTGATGATTTTAACACTCTAAAAAAACATATAACCGGCGAAATATGGTCCAGAGCGATTTTTAATATCCAGTCAAATGGAACTTTATTTTATTGTGTGGCAACATCATCAAATGAGTCCCCCACCCTGGTTGCAGCGTATGGGACTGTCAGAATCGTACTGACTAAAGTCTACCTTGTTCCCTCATTTACCATTTGAAAAGACGGATGACTCTGGCAGGCGATTGGCCCTCTATTGTTATAGGCTAATACATGAGGGGGGATGGGGAAAAGCGAAGTCGCGACAACAGCTAGATAAATAATACAAAAAAGAAATCGCTTCTGATGTTGGGCAAAGCTTTTCCCATTTTTATCCAGCTTCTCTTTACATGTATCGTCTAATATATCATTCACGTATTAGAAATTACGACTGACGTTTCCATTTATATTTATTGAAACAAAGAAGATTATTCAAATTAGTGACTAATTAAAGAACCTACAGTCAATAGCAATTAGTTTTGCTTGACATTTATGATCAAAAAATAAATGGTCTTGGTCAATGGCCTTGATTATTTTCCGAGTAATTGAAAATAATACATAACTAAACATCTGCAGTATTATACTTGTTGCATGCAATCAACGATCATGAATAATTTCTACAACTTGTATTATTGCGTAGATAAAACATTATTTTTTATCATCATTTTTATTACAATGAAAGTATAGTAGGTAATATTTTTTTGTAGTTTCGTTATTCGAAAACCACAAAAGATTATTGCTTAAAGGGAGACTCCAATCATCAAAATGTAAGAAATATTGTTTTACGGTGATAAATATTTTGTATTTGTATTTTGTATATTATACTCTGCGTTTAAAACCGAAAATTTGAAAGGACTTATTTTTCTTTTATTTTTTGCCGTGGAAAATATTCGCAATACGCACCAACACCACAAAAATTACACTTAATACCTCAACGAATTCCATTTTCGAAATAAAATTCAAAACTTCTCCAGCTGCGTTCCACAGATACCGAATACCATTCATTTATTCACTCGCCATTGGTCGGGGGCGTTCAAAAAGTCCATTCGGTGTTTCCATTCGGTCTTTCAGTATAGTTGCGTACTATCAATGAATTTTATGTAGAAACATGATGTTTATTTTAGGGTTAGTAGTTAGTTAGTTATATTTCGAAACATTTTAGAACTGTTTTTCAAAATTAGTCATGCCTATTAAGGTTTCTAAAGATTTATAATAACTAGTGACCGACCGAAATTTCGGTTTCGGTTTCGGTTTCGGCCGGTTTCGGCCAAAAAATTTAGTTTCGGCCTTAGTTTCGGTTTCGGCCAAAATATAGCCGAAACTTTCGGCCCCGCCGAAACTCAAGTGTTCGTGCATTTTCGTACGTCGTTCGGTAAAATTCGTAGCACACACGTGCTTGCTCCCCGGTGGGGCCCCGGCTCAGTTCGCCACCGTCCATTTAATCGTGAATTGAGGTTATGTTTTTGAGTTTAATGCCAAGAGTACGTCTTATATATTCATGCCATAATAAAATATATTTGATATGTACGTGAGTGATTAAAAAACTTATCGATCGTCAAGGCAGTGACTGTATTCGAAACATAAGTTAACGGTTTCTTCTTTGAAATAATGCTATTTTTACTCAGTATTTTCGTATTGCTGAATATACCTAGTGCGGATGTTGAGATTTCAAATCCAGTGAAATATTGAAAACAATAAATTATTATGATTTCAAATAGATTATGGGTCAGTAGAAGTTTAATAACATAGAAAAATAGTAATTTCTTAAAAGTTTGCCGTATTTCATAACTTCCCAGAATTTGATCCTTATTAGCAATACTATCGAATGGTGTAATAAACAATAATACAGGATGTGATTTTTTTTTCAAAATCAGTGGTTTCGATTTTTTAATCAATCCTAGCCAGGAAGGCAAGGATTATTGATTTTTCTAAAATCCAATGATACAGTTTTAGTTTTCGTCAAAATCGGTCTCGAGACTCCATACAACGTTTTTCACACCCAGTTGAAAATTTCACCCTGCATATTTGACACTTTTTCTTGTGTTAATAAACAATAAAAATAATAAAATAAATGTTAAAAAGAACCGAAAATTAAAAAAAAAAACAATCGAAATTTTAAATGTTTTGAAAGTTTCGGTTTCAGTTTCGGCCGAAACTGAGAGCAAGGCCGAAAGTTCGGTTTCGGTTTCGGTTTCGGCTGAAAAATCAGTTTCGGTCGGACACTAATAATAACATTTACATAAGAACAAAACAAATTGAAAGTGTTCATCAAAATAATGCGAAGCAAAAGGATTATAACTTAATTAAACAAACATTGAACTAAATAAATTTAAATTACTTAAAATGTACTGAAATTGTACTAAGAATCTAAATAGATTACATAAACTAGAACTAAGTAAACGCTTAGAAATATTTAAATAAGACGAAGACACTGTTATGTTGTAATCATCAATTAAAATTTTCATAGACTTGCTCTGTATTTGCGTAAAAGCAGACTGATTTTAACGTGATTAAATTATTTATTAAAATAAGCACAAGTTATTGCCTGCAGCGTCGCCCGCGTGGTAGTCGTAAATTATTGAGTAAGAAACTTCCGAACATAGAAACTTTTATATTGATAATTTTATTAATTTTCAATTATCATTTGTCAATTTTACATAATTATTTTTTTTTTATGTGAGATGGGTTTGCTCTTGATGAAACACGTTTGATAGTGTGTAATTTTTATTTTAAAGTAATTTTAGATGGCATGGATAAATTGTTTTCTGCACGCCTTCTCTTTATAAAACTCAATTCTGCCTTTTATTGTTACCAGCCCGCATAATTTTCGTTAAAACAGATACCAAATAATATCTAGCAAAATTTTAAATTACCTACCTACACAAAAGTTTTTGATAGGCATAAAACTAAAACACAGCCAAAGAGCACACTACAAAAGTTTTCATTAAAACCTGAAAAGAAAACTTTAATAAAAGGTTCATAAACTATTCGATACAAATTTGATTCAAAAAAGGTCAATTCCCTTAGGTCATTATCCGACCATGGTCACTAATATTTATTGTGAACGCTAGCAAGGTCACCAAAGTTCAAGGATATCAAATTGACCTTGGCGTACAGTGACATCTGGTTGTAATCGATGGAACCATGACGTGAGGTTAGCAACTCCATGATAATGATTGTGCGAATTTTATGGAGCGGGTTGTTACGCCATCTAAGAGGCAAAGTGGGAACTAATGTTGATAAAAAACTATCATAAATCATTGTACCTATTCTGTGGTCGCGGGACTACGAATTACCGTGACCCGAAACATAAGGGGCTATTGAAGGACACCGTGGATTTTAGTCAGTACAAGTCTGAAAGTCTCTCCCGCTCTGCCCTGGATGGGAGGACTCATTTAATGATTTTATCACGATTAAAAAAAAAACAATTTATTCTGTAAATGGCAAGCGTTTTAGAACTTCATTTAATTAATTCACATTACATCCACATTAATTTCATGTGTTATTTTAAAGTCCCAATTGGCTATGGGTAAGCCTATTATCATTAATTCGGCTCAATGCCAGTCTCCATGATTGGTATTGGGAAATTCCTAATGGAAAAACCCAATCATATTTTGCTTTGGTTAAAGATGTCTTCAACTTATAGCTTATACCCGTCTCTCCTTCTTTCCCTGTACCATAAGTCATCAAAATCGAAATAGTTTCTGCACGCATAGACTAATATGACTAATTAGCTATTCTATATAGACAAAGTTATTTCTAAACTATTAGGCAAACGAAACATATCACCTTATAAACGAGGTTTTGTCGACGGAAGAATAGAAAAAAATACAGAATGGATTTTTATTGTCATCATCATCATGATCATCAGCCGGAAGACGTCCACTGCTGAAGATAGAACTCCCCCTTAGACCGCCACGTCCTAGCATGGTATAACCAAATAATTAAATGTTAGAAAAAATTGTTTAAAATATAGAAAAGAAATGCTTCTGTTCTTCAGTCACCTACGAGTCGAAAAATTAAATAACTTTGTCTATTCTTTGTAGAATATAGGTAGATAGAATTGGTCGGTCATGCTACGCATGTTGATGTACAATAGTATATGAATAACCTTATCTAGTCGAGGCAAAAAAATCAATACCCGTACTATGGCTATTTGCTGCTTATCGGACTGATAAGCTACAATCCATATTTACATAGGAATACCTACTTTGATAGTGGAGGCACTGTTTTAGACACAGGGGACGTAGGAAAGGACTCTTTTGTTTGTGTATGGATCTAGGAAATAAGACAAGTAGTGGTTTTACTTCCTCAAGTACTTCTACAAGTTTTTTTTCTTTCTAGTTTTTTTTTATTCAACAGGTTCGCGTCTGCCCTCTCTGATTGGGCAAACGTTGTGTAGGACGCCCTGCGGCAAGAAGGATCGATTATTTTTTTCTTCTTTGGCAATTGAGTCGATTTGACTACTTTGCCAATGTCGATGGGTCGATGATGTGAAGAATGTGACTGGCGGCGGATGGATGCTCCTTGGGGGAGGCTTACGTTCAGCAGTGGACGGCAATGGGCTGATAATATCGCGTCTACCCAATGTTTTGTACAAAGAATTTAATTGCTGTTGACAGATGGTGATTATCATCTGCCTAGCCTTTTCCCAACTATATCGGGGTCGGCTTCCAGTCGAACCAGATGCAGCTGGATATCAGTATTTTACATGGAGCGACTGCCTATCGGACCTCCACAATCCAGTAACTGGGTAATACGATACCTCCTGGTTAGACTGGTTGTCAGACTTTAATAGAAACGACTTTGAAAGATCTACAAATGACAGATTGGACCAACGGTTTTACGTGCTTTCCGAGGCACGAAGGAAACTCGCTACGTCAGATGGTCACCCATCCACACACCAACCTCGGCAAGTGCGGCTTAACCCGGAAGATCGGCCTGTGCGGCTGTAATTATTTAGCCAAGAGCCATGGAGATCATAGACAGTCTTTCATAATTTAACCGCGTAGTAGTGGGTACATTGGATACATTATACTTACCTAAAGATCTCCAAACCGTTCATACTAAACACAGTTAAACCCGTAAGTTAAACCTGCATATCAAGTAAAGTGAAGTAATTAATCACTCACGTCAGCATACGTTGCAGCAATGGAGTTGTCATACAATTGGTGTCGCAACGTCAACTCTTGCGCAATTTGCGAACAATAACGAATGGCGGATGCAGACGAACGATGTATTGAGAGTTGATATGTGATGTAAGGTTTAGACGACAATTTAATCTTGGTAAAAAATATATATTTTACATCAATTCGTGTTAGGCAAAAAGACGCGTTTAATAACTGCCATTACAGTTTTATGAGAAATATATCTTTTTGTTTGTGGAGCCTTTTAAAAATATTTTTATACTACCGTGTTTTAAATTTATTCGTAAACGTAATAGCTGACGGTTAGAATGGCTTTTCAGGTCACTTACTCAGCGCATTTACCTTATGTTATACGCCCAAAATGCTGAAGAAAAACATCGTATAAAGCCGGGTCCAGATCGCTTTAACGTGTAATGTTATCCACCGTGTAATGTAACACGAATTTTACGTGTGGACGGCACTACGAGCGTTACATGTAATGCTACATTACACGGTTGAACTCGTGTTACATTAGACGGTTGAATTGACATTACACGTTACACCACTCTGGACCCGGCATAAAATAGGCAATAGGCATGTTCCAGAACCAAAACCTCAATAGAGTAACTTCTACCAATTCGTATTAGCCCATATGCCTCGGAATAAACAACCCGTGTGTCCCAGCAGTGGGAACATTACAGGCTGATCATGCTTTTGTTTGGTATTAGCGAACCTCGTGCCAAAACCAAGATGACTTTCCGAATCCATGAATTAGAGCATAAAACATTAATTCGGTAGATCGTTAAGCAATCTTAACAATATCAAAACACCAATCTCATTTAACAATATCGTTTTAACATCGCAAAATAAACGTTTTCACAATAACACCAATGATTAATGAAGTCTACCATTTTCTGGGAAGCGTTCTAATTTATCTGTAGTGTAACGTCGACTTTTTGATGCGAGCTCGTAAAATGCGCGCTAACAAGGTTCCGTAGCTAAGCGAGCGTTTTGGCGATATAATGCATCTTTTCTTTTTGTGTCGCATCTCGCAGGTCAACCTAGAAGAGAGTTGCTTAACCGGACCTTTCTGTGGATGCTTTAAATGACTCTAAGGCCTCCAGCCAAGGGCTTTTTTTTTCTAGCGTGGTAAATCATCAAATGAGTCTTCTCCCACCCAGGGCAGGGCGGGAGGGACTGTCAGACTTGTACTGATAAAATCCACGGTGTCCTTCATTAGCCACGGGTCACGGTAATGAGATAAGTCCCGCGACCCCGGCAGGCTTTGGCCCTCTAGAGAGGCCCCATCATCATGCTGACGCTCTTTGAGGCGCGCGTGGAATACAACGCGCCGTCGACCCGGGCATGGTCCATGGCCGGACAGCGAATCGCCCATTACTTGCCGCCCGTATGCCCCCAGCCCAGCCATAGAACACCTAATGGCCCAGCCAAGGGCTTACAACTAAAATACTACAAACTAAGCGAACACACGCTAAGGGCACCCCCTGTGGTACGAACCTCGGCTTAGGGCGTCACTGGGGGAGGACAGCAAAGGACAGGCTGGATCTGAATGGGCGATATACATCGGTGAAAGAGTAGTTAATACAATTTGGGATTTCATCGGGAAGATAAATTGATTTACATGGATCGTAAGCTACTGAAGAGACAGACATTTCTCAGGACATTCAATCTAGATCTTTTTTTATCCTGGTTGAATCATCAAATAAGTCTTCCCCGCCCAAGCCGAGACGGGAAGGGGAACCGTCAGATTGCTGATAGCTCTTTAAAGGCTGGAGGCGACTGCCCTCCAGCGCGTCTATGAGTGGCGCGTGGAGGCGCAGCGTCGGGGAGAATTCCCGCTGCCCCGACAAGTTGAGGCGCGGCGGGAAGAGGTCCGGCGCGATCTCAGGGCAGTATGGAGGGGACGACTGTCGCGACCGACGGCCGGGCACGCCGCAATTGCGGCGGTAAGACCCCTCTTTGAGGAGTGGCTGGAGAGAAGTCATGGCGTCCTTACTTTCCGCCTGACGCAGGTCCTCACCGGGCACGGATGCTTCGGGAGGTACCTGTGTCTAATGCGGAAGGAGGAAACGCCTGGGTGTCACCACTGCGAAGATCGCCCGGAGGACACGGTGGAGCATACGGTGCAGGACTGCCCAGCTTGGGCGGAGCACCGACGTGTCCTCACGGCTGCGATAGGCGGAGACCTCTCGCGCCCGGCATTGGTTGCGGCCATGCTGCGGGGCGAGACGGAGTGGGAAGCGGTCAGCTCCTTCTGCGAGGCAGTAATGCTCGCGAAGGAGGAGGCGGGCCGCGCGCGAGAGAGGACAGTGTCCTCCCTCCGCCCCACCCGCGGTGGTGCACGCCCACGGCGACGGACGTCGCAGGACGATCTCCGGCCACCGTAGGCGCGGGCATGCGGGCAGCGAGTAAAGGGCAACTCGCTGCCCGACCATGGACCATGCCCGGGTCGACGGCGCGTTGTGTCCCACGCGCGCCTCAAAGAGCGTCATAATAATGACGGGGCCCCCCTCACAGAGGGCCAAAGCCTGCCGGGGTCGCGGGATTATTTCCTTACCGTGACCCCGGAACATAACAGGCTACTGAAGGACACCGTGGATTTTAGTCAGTAGAAGTCTGACAGTCCCTCCCGCCCTGCCCGGGGCTGGAGGACTCATTTGATGATTTTGCCACGTAAAAAAAAAAAAAAAAAAAAAAAAAAAAGCTCTTTAAAGGCGCATAACCAGAAAGTTGGCAACTACGCTAATAGCTGTCAAATATTTACAAGTTTTAATTAGTTTGGCAATTTTACTGTATGGAAATAAGAAATATGGCTATGTAGTGCACTAGAAAAATATTTAGGAATGCAATTAAAACACTGAATTTGATGTTGTAACCGTTTCAGGTGTATAAAAGGCATTTGGAATGTTTCCAAATGTTTTTTATTCGTCTAAAACTATATATTCGGTGTTACGATATCAATTATTGCATTCCCTTATCAGTTTTTTAGTGCACTAAAGAGCCATATTTCTTATTTTAATACAGTAATTTTTGAAAAATTAATAAAAACTTGTAAATATTTGACAGCCATTTGCGACGTTGCCAACTTTTAGAATATGCGCTCTTAACGTGGACGCGACGACCCGAGCACGCGCAGCGTAACACATTAGATTACTATGATCTAACTAGGTATAGTGCTGAGTACCTACCTGGCAAGGATGTAGGATGCTTATGCAGTCTCAATATACAGTATTTTGCAATTTTGTAGTGTTTACCTGAAACAAAAAATAAAAGATTGTGGTTATCAGAAAACATAAAAATATCTCAAATAAAGAAAACCCTACGAGTTTCTTCAAGATTTAGAGTAAATAAGCAGTAAGTAAAATAAAAACTCTTTTGCATAAACCATGACATTTGTATCCAAGAAGTTTGTAGACAGTCCCAAACAAAAGAAATTTATTCGCCAGGCTTATGTTATTTTCTTTCGGAAATAAATAAATTATTTGTAAATATAGAAGTACAGGCAACTTCATACGGGTTAGAACGCAAAAGGCAAATGAAGAAACAGGAGTAGTAGAGGGCCAAACGGCGGCCGGGGTCGCGGGATCGTGACCCCGGAACGTGAAGGGCACAAATCTGACAGTCCCTTTCCCTCCAGTCGGGTTCTAAGTACATGCCGAACGGTGTCTGCCGATCGGCATGAGAGGAATGAAACTCAAGCTGACATTTCTGTCAATTTTTATTTTTGTGTGTTTTTCTTTTCTTGTGTTTAGAGTGTAAATTTTATTTTGTTCGTGTTGTTGGTTTAAAAAATAAGAAACTACAGAATGTACCTACCCCAACAGTCTGTTAGACCACAAAAAATAGACGGCTCTGTATTTTTTCAAGCCTTCAACCTGAAGAAATTTTGTTAGGCATTTACTGTAATGCATGTAAAACGTGTTTTTATACAAACTGCGTCGCGTTGGCGGTCCCATTTTATGACAACACATAAAAACGAATAGGTATTTACGTGAAGAAAATGTGCACACTTACTATGGAACATGTTTGGGGATAAAAAACCCTATTTTGTATGGTTAAAGTTCGTTTTCTTTTGATTTGGTGAGTGTTGGAAAATTAATATAAAAGATGAAGACCGTTTTACGTGAGACATGCATTTTTATTTTTGTTAGTTTGTTGATTTAATAATATTTATACTAATATTATGAAGAGGTATTTTTTTGTATGTAGGGTAATCTGTGAAAATAAAAAAAAAGTTGTATGAGTTAGGTACATTATTCCCTAATGTTATGGCTACAAATTATTAATCATACATAGGTATTAGCCGAGCTAACATTTTTTGTCTAGCAAAGTCGGAAAGTAAGGCCCTTCGTACACAAGGCGACTCAAGTTTCCGATACCTTACGACTTCGGTATCCAAGCGGCTATCGCAATACAAACCCATAGAGGTTCGTACACAAGAACGCGTCAATGAATACCAAAATCGTAAGGTATCGGAGACTTGCGTCGCCTAGTGTACGAAGGGGCTAAAAGCGCGGGGTCCATTTTCACCATAACGAGCGGGTCCAGACTACAGACCTAATTATATCAGGTAAGTCTTTCAAATACAAGAAAGTAGCAGAGAACAATGACCTTAACTTTAAATCACTAGTACACAATTATTATGAAACAAAGTCGCCCGCCGGCGGCTACGGACGGATATTTGTTGCTCTTTCACGTTAAAACTACTGAACAGATTTCGAAGGAATTTGGAACACAGGTAGTTTAAAGCCTGAAGTAACATATAGGGTAGTTTTTATTCCCATAGCTTTCGAGTTGTAGCGGGTGAAGCCACTAGAAACAGCTAGTGCCTCATAAAGTGACATAAGATAGACGTGTCAGATAGCAGTTGTTTGTAACGTTCAATTGTCCGAAATGTAATAACTAAATGACATTTTCATGTTGATCCGTATCTTACCGAGAAAAGTAATGTAACTTATCAACTTGTAGATATTCCCAGAATCGTCGTACATATAATACATAATCAAAACTCTGGAATCTAACTAGTCGCGAGCATACGGACGGCGAGTAATGGGTGACTCTCCGTCCAATCATGGACTACAAGAGCCTCAAAGAGCTGTGATCAATCTGACGGGGCCACCTAACCGTGGCCCTGAAACGTAAGGGGCTATTGAAGGAACACCGTGGATTTTAGTCAGTACGAGTTTGACAGTCCTTTCCACTCCACCCAGGGTTGGAGGACTCATTTGATGATTTTAACCTAAAAAAAGGACTCTGAAAAGCGATTGCACGAGCGGATCAAGGAGCCCTAACCTTTTGAACCCTACACATGCAGCGCAGCAGTCCATATGCTTAGCCACTTTGCGAAACGTGCCGTCAACTGTTGTCGGGAAACAAACACACCCAGAAAAAAACGTTCACCTCTGATGCTTACCCTTGTAGGGATTAAGACCATTATACGTTGACCGCTCACGACCCTTCACCAACAACTACAAAAAACCGTAACTTCATTACAAAAACCGTAACCATTTACCGCACAACCAACTACGTCCCCACACTAAAGGCACCTCTAAAGGTCTAGTAAATCACATTACATGCCGGACATTCGACCAACGAGGAATACAGACAACTATGGAAGATCACGACTCGGTCACAGGTCAGACCGAATCACGATGTCGTATGTAACACTTGCTGAGCGAATTTAAACTTTATGTTGTTGACAAAACGGATTGTTATAGTGCAGCTGCATCATTATGATCTTGCTGAATAATTTTCAACTCTATTGATTTTTAGAAAAAGCTTATTGTTATACAGCAGCGTTGTTGATATGAAAGTTAAGAAAATAGGGGTAATGATTAGTTGGTATGTTGATTAGGGTTTAAAACTAGTTAATTCTTGAAAGGAATAACCTAAGGGTTATATGTTGGAGGAACTGACAAAAAACGCTTAGAACAACTAAGAGGTTTATTCTGTTTCTTTTTGCGAAAATGTTTAAATCTTAAAATTATGATTAAGTGGTATTGTGTTTATGATAGATACAATAATTTTATATTGTATTGCATTTGATCGTAGCAATGTAACATTTCATAAAACTAGCACACGACTTTGCCCGCGTAAAAAACATATTATTTTGCAGTCAGCTATTTTCAAAAAGAAATATGTAAAAAAAATCAAATGAGTTGTTTCACAGATGAGCTGATTGTTCTTACATCCAAGCTTACAAAATCTGTATTTTTTTTTGTATTTTAACGACTCTATAATATATTTTTTTAATCTACTATAAACATAGTTAGTCCCTACAAAGTTATCTACATTAAAAACTCTCTTTTTCTGTCTCCTAATTCTTCCATCAACTGTCATCTTGACATTTACTAAAATTCTGTCATCTCTCACACAGTTCATCTATGTAATTTATCTCTAGTCTCTTCTTTAAGGGCCCTTTTTTCCATCCATCACCATTTTTATAAACGACAATTTTTTCCCACGTATTTTTGACAATTCTACAAAAGCAAAGAAATGACGGAAAAGTTCACTATTCAATTTTTTGAGGTTAATTTATGCCAAAGATAAATCATGTTGAACAGACAGACATTTCTACCTTACATTATTAAATTAACCGACAAGTGAGGTACAACGGTTTCTTTCTAGAAACTATTGTTTTACAAAGAAAGGCTGAGCCATAGCCAACGTAATGACATGCAAACTGATGTCGCGCGAACCTTATTCTTTGTAGAATTCTTTCCTGTATAGTTTACCATTCTGAAACTTTTTTTCTCTGGAATATTTTTATTACAACTGTGCATTTATTAGCTGATGTTTTAGTTTATTTTCTAGCGAGCGCTACAACATAAATATGTCAAAATTGAAAACCTTGTCATATTGTAATAAGCTGCTATTTATTTTTCCTGTTTTTACCATTATCACGTCTGATGATAGTACCTAAATAGAAGTACATTTTACATGAGATAGGGCTGAAGCGTCCGCTCTTTGCTGAAATGACTTCAATAGAGTCAACTTAAATGTCAGTATACAGTATAGGTACTGACCAATTTTATTATTTTGCTGGAAACTAGAACTGCTCAAACATTCATAACAGAAAGCATTTTGAATTCAACTATGTGAGAAGTACTTACATTAAATAAAGTTACAATTTTTAATAAAATGTTACGTAGTTTGAAACTGCTAAATGTTTCACAAATATTTCACTGGTTGCTGTACAATTTTACAGAATGTTTGAGTTTTAAACTCTTGAATATTACATCAGTTTGCCAGTATTTTTGTTTTCAACATAGAAATTAGGTTTCATAAAATATTTTTTTTTTTTTTGTAGAAATAGGTAATGTCAATAATAATAAATATTTTTTAATTAAAAATAATGCTCGTCAAATCCTATTCTCGGAACGAAGTTTAAAAACCGCAGTGGTTGGCGTAAAAAGAATAAATATTTTGTGGGTCAAACATTGCAGAATAGCCCGGTCTCCTATTAGCAGCGTTGCCAGAGGGCTCTCGAGCCACTCACCCATAATGAGGCAGCTCCTACTTGTTATGTGTACCTAGTACCTCTCCGTGTATTGGTACTATCCCTAGACCGATTCTACTCTACTAACATTTTCTAGCAGTTAACACTAAGTTTATGTTATTTTTTATTTTAGTTAATGCGGTTTTTAAATTATTTTCTAAATATTCAGAAAAATGTGATAATGAGTGGTATAATTCAAGAAAACCGATCGCCTTTTGTAGATTTCGCCTCGATAACAAAAAGATGGCAAACTTCGCCCAATTGGAACGTGTTGGCAGATGAGACAGCTATGTTTCTACTTGTTATGTGTACCTAGTACCTTTCCGTGTATCGATACTATCCCTAGTACGATTCTACTAACATTTCTAACAGTAAAAACAGTAAGTTGGTCTGTGTTTTTAATTGAAGCTTTTTCTAACTTGGTCCCACCGTGACCCCGGAACGTTAAGGGCTATTAGCTAGGACACCGTAGATTTTAGTCAGTACGAGTCTGACAGTCCCTCCCGCTCTGCCCTGGGTGGGAGGACTCATTTGATGATTTTACCAAGCTAAAAAAAAAGCACCTCTACGTGTATCAGTGTTATCCCAGGTCCAGTTCTACTTACATTTTCAGCAGGAAAAAGGAAAACTTGACCTGAATTTGAAAGTACAGTCCGAAACTACAAGCAATTTTAGTTAACAACTATTGAAATGGCTGAAAAATGTTTTCGAAAGCAAACTTTTGTTACAGTAACGAAATGAAATGATATTGGAGTTTTAAATCTTTTCTTTTCGATTGTAGAACACGTATACGATGCGAATAGGATAGGGTAAAACCGAAATAGTTGTCGCACATTTTTTGATATCACTTTATATCTCTCAGTCATCATCATCATCAGCTCAGCCTATAATGTTCCCACTGTGGGACACAGGCCTCCTCTCTCTGAAAGGGAGTGGGCCACAATCCACCACGCGGGCCCAGTGCGGATTGGTGGATGTCACATGTCGTCGAATTTGATGGTTCTAAGACATTCATCGTTTCCTCACGATGTTTTCCTTCACCGTTTTGAGAGCATGTGGTGATGAAATAAATTACACAAAGTAGTGTCCAAGCTGGGTTCGAACTCGTAAGTCGTGGCCGATACCACTGGGCCACCACTGCTCTCATTACAAAAAGGAAAACATCATAATTATACACAAACACCTAGACCCGGAACAACTTACTAGGTACTTGTACATAGGTCATACAAATAATTGTTTCGTGCAGGGATCGAACCCGCGCGCGACACGTAGCACAGCAGTTGATCGGTTAGCCAGTCGGTATGCCGTCGATTGTCTTTGCAATATTTGACGAAGACAAAAAAAAACAGTATGTTCAGACGTCAGCAGGTCAACCTACCCGAATCTGTCAAATTTTACCAATCGAACATTAACCTTCCATTATTGTGATATTGTTGAAAATCTTTAAAAATCGTATAAAGAAATTTGACAGACTGTGGCTTGATATGCTGGCGTGTATAGGTACTATAAAATTACGAAAACATTTAACGTCTTCACAATCGAGCAAAATTAAATGATTCATTAAAACCATTAATAACCAAGTTCATTATGATAATTTTATTCATTTGCCAAGTAAATTAACTGACCAATAATGCAAAATTCATATACGCGATACCGATAAATTATCGGTATCGTACTTTCCTTGATAAAGCTGAAGTTTAATGAATAAAAAGGAGATATTTTAGCTTCACGACTGTACGATCTGGCATTTATTTTTTAGTTTACGGAAATATATTATGGGAACTTTGCATAATGTGTTATGACTTGAAAAGTTAACAAACAAACTTACTTTCACATTTATAATATTAGTTAGGATTGTGATTAATCGTACTTAGAAGTAAGACATAATGTGCAATTGTTTGTTATCCCTAATACTTTTATCACTAGCTGACTCGTGCCCACTTCGTTGGGCGGTAAAATATACATAATATGTTTATAATTTATAGCCTATAGCACTCACAAATAATGTAGCTTTCGACCAGTGAAACAATTTTTAAAATCGGTTCATTGCTTCCGGAGATTACCCCCTACATACAAACAAACAAATTTACCTCTTTATAATATTAAGTATAGATATGAAGAATATTAAGTTTGATTAAACGCGCTAAACTAGGCAACTACTGGTCCGAATTGAAAAAATATGTGTGTGTCAGATAGTCCATTTTTCAAGGAAGGCTTTAGGCTATTTATCATCACGCTACGACCAAGAGAGAAGAAGCCGAGCAGCAGGGTTGAAGCCAACGGGAACAGCTAGTAAAATATAATGAAAACAAAAAATATATATATTAAATGTTATGAAAAATATCTAGTTTTAATTCCGCGACAAAAATCCAGGCTTGTTGCAGGATGCAATCCCACCCTATGCAATCATGCATATGCACATGCAGCAAAGGAAACATGCATATGCACACGTGCAAGAAACGGAAAAACATGCCATGCAATTGAGTGAGTTGCTTTATTTCGTGATGTGCAGACTACTCATATCTATGAAACCAAAATAACGCGACTTACAACTTAATATACGCTCATCTGATTTCAGTTTTAATAATACTCAATTAAAAGTAAAACGCCGGGCCTGCCTCAACAGACCATTGATAGGGCAAGGGCATCGGACGGGCTGAGCGTGAGTGCAATACTTACCATAGACTAATCACCATTTTATAGATACGCCGACATGATTTATGCCTACAACCAGAAATCTATGACTTAAAACAAAATTAACAATAGGAATATAAGTGTCTGAAATAGAATAAAACAAAACTTTTTACAAAACATCGAAAAATTCCTACATAACGACAACGCTGTCAATTGGTTATGTGCCTAAGAGACTGGCGGCGCTGCCTCTTTGTTAAAGAAGATAAACAGAATTATATAGAGTATACTTTATTGCACACCAGAATTTTATTAATACATAATCTTTCAATATTACTAAATCTCTCTAAGGATTTTATCTCATTTTAATTACCTATGTTTGTTTTTCCTAATCGTCCGCTATTCTTTTCTGATTATTATCATTTCATTATTCGGGACTTAATCGACCTTAAGTTCATTCTAGCTTTAAGGAGTTAATGGATAGTCCAATTAAAAGAAACAATAGTCGGTATTTTAAAGCTATTGTGGCTCTAATTTCAAAGATCAGTTTAGACCAAAGGTGTTCCATCAATTTTGTAAAGCAAATATTCACGTAAAAATATAGTTGACCTAAAACAGTAAATACTGAAATTCAGATTCAATTTAGAATAAATTAAGTTATCGGGGTCAGAATAAATACAAAGGAATGATTTACAGAAAATGAAATTAAAATGCAAATCTCAAAAAAGAAGTGATTGATGTTTTATTCTACTGTAAGAAGGGTTTGTGTGTGGAGATGAGACCAAACTCACAATAGACAAATAAACAAAGATAATTTATTTGATAAGTAAAACTAACATAAAACGCTAAGTCTACATTAACAAAATTACAAGGTTTAAGTTAAAATTAAATGATTCTACATAATAAAACGGCTAGCTAAGTAAACCCTACGGCGTCATACACTGTGAGAATGATGGGCGGACCGCTAGCGATGCCGACACAACATACACACAGTATACGACTGAGTACCCAGATACGGCAAGAAGCGGGGCAGGCGTGACCGACCTAAGTCGATGCGGAGCGTACCACCGGCGCGTGCCGACCTGAGACTGGCGTTATTGGGCTCTGCATGGCCTTTTATAGGCGCTCGGGCAGCGGCGGCGGTGCGGTGGCGGGGTCGCGCTCGGTGACTCAGCCGACACGGGAGTAGTGATGTCGCGCTGTTTTGGTTGTCGCGTTACATACTCCCCCTCTGGTCCCGAAGACGTCCCGGCGAGGAGACCAGTTGCTGCTCTGGTGTCTGCTTGCTTCTTTGGCCTGTCGCGTCTGCGCAAGGGTCTGTCTGGAATACTCAACAGTTTCTGCTAACAGAACAAGGGAAAGAGTTATTTCTGAGTTGAAGTTTCCAGATAAGACTATCTGTTGTTAAAATTTGGCTTGTCTATGCCCTCCCCCTGCTCGAAGACTACTCCCATGACAATTGCTTAACAGCGAATGACGTGTTTGGTGCAAACAACGCATTGCTTCGGGGTGACAGGGTCACCTCAGTACTATTGATGCTCGCTTGAGCATCCCGAAATAGCGATCCGACAAATCTGGGTGAGTATCCCGATAGCGTCGGTTTCATCCTTGAGGGCGACTGTGGAGGGGTATCAATATTAATCGAGCGCGGTGGCCCGTATGAATCCTCCACTCCGCATTTTTCTGGTAGGGTTGAAGGTGGGGACGGAGTCGTGAGCATCGGGCTCACAAATGGTTCCAGAGACGTGAGTTTGGCTATCTTCTCAAACATCGTCTCGGCTGTCTCAGGCTCCGTTTGCACTG
Source organism: Agrotis clavis (assembly GCA_954870645.1). Classification (NCBI taxonomy): domain Eukaryota; kingdom Metazoa; phylum Arthropoda; class Insecta; order Lepidoptera; family Noctuidae; genus Agrotis; species Agrotis clavis. Next base: position 7,196,905 of record OX940925.1, read on the forward strand.
TGGACACAAGCGCGCCATCTTCTTCCTCTTCCTCGGGAAATAATTCATATTTCCGTCCTGGTTCATCCAAGAAGTGGAACAGCAACTGCGGTAGGTTGAGCACCATACCCGCGTCTTGAATGAAGTCTACTCCTAGGAGCGTTCGGTTATCGTGGGTCTCTGGTAACACGATAAAATTGGTGGGGATTATCCGACCACACATTGTGACTGGTACTACAGCCATCTTAACTGGCTGGTTTTCCATTACCACTAAATACTGTAGCGTTACGTTCCAATAGGTTATTCAACTGTGTAACCTCTTCAGTAGTTGTGACCCCGATCATAGCAATATCAACATTTGGGCCAACCAATTGTTTGCTGTGTGGCGAGAGAGTTACTTCAGAGTTGTTCACAGCTGATTGCACATCACGTAACAGTGATCCGTTAGATCTGGGTGAGTACCCGGATAGGGTAAGTGCCTTGCTTGATGGCAACTGCGGGGAAGTATCATAATTAATCGGACGCGGTGGTCCGTACGAATCCTCCATTCCGCATTCTTCAGGTAGGGTTGAAGGTGGGGACGGAGTCGTGAGCATCGGGCTCACAAATGGTTCCAGAGAGGTGATTTTGGCTAACTTCTCAAATACCGTCTCGGCTTTCTCAGGCTCCGTTTGCACTGTGGACACGAGTGCACCATCTTCTTCCTCTTCTTCGGGAAATAAATCGTATTTCCGTTCGGTTTCATCCAAGAAGTAGAACAGCAGTTGCGGCACGTTTAGTGCTATTCGCTAAGACTTCTAACAGATCACGAAACTGATCATCAGTAAAGCTGACGTTCGCCATTATTTTATTTCTGCGGCTACGTCTGGGTAAAATCTGATATAAATCAATTTTGTAAACAAAATATTTCAAGTAAGTTGACTAATTGAAAAGAGACACTAGCTCCTCGACTATAATGTATTTTGACTAGTTGGACTAAAGAAAAAAATATAACACCAACTCCTGGTCTATAACGATTAAAGTTATTCAGTTAACAACAAAATTTTAAAAAAACAGGGTACCTACTTCAAGAAAATTTACTTTGATCAAACAAATTAAAATAAAAGGTAAGTGCCCGCGTTGGGATGCCAATTGTAAGAAGGGTTTGTGTGTGGAGATGAGACCAAACTCACAATAGACAAATAAACAAAGATAATTTATTTGATAAGTAAAACTAACATAAAACGCTAAGTCTACATTAACAAAATTACAAGGTTTAAGTTAAAATTAAATGATTCTACATAATAAAACGGCTAGCTAAGTAAACCCTACGGCGTCATACACTGTGAGAATGATGGGCGGACCGCTAGCGATGCCGACACAACATACACACAGTATACGACTGAGTACCCAGATACGGCAAGAAGCGGGGCAGGCGTGACCGACCTAAGTCGATGCGGAGCGTACCACCGGCGCGTGCCGACCTGAGACTGGCGTTATTGGGCTCTGCATGGCCTTTTATAGGCGCTCGGGCAGCGGCGGCGGTGCGGTGGCGGGGTCGCGCTCGGTGACTCAGCCGACACGGGAGTAGTGATGTCGCGCTGTTTTGGTTGTCGCGTTACACTACTTCATTTGTTTCTACTGGCCTTGTTAAGTATTTTCTTTGTTGATTTGGTTTACAACAATGAACCATTACACTCTTTTTAGGCTTCATCAGTGATAAAAAATTGAGTAAATATTTATTTTTGCTTTGACATTATTAACAGCTGTTATTGCTATTTTGCGTGACCCAGCAGTTTTTGAAGTGAAAACTTCTTTAGCGGCGTTGTACACTTTTTCTGTAATGGGTAAAAAATTTAAAACTCGCGTCAGGGTCACGTGACCGTCAGGGTCACGTGACCGTCAGGGTCACGTGACCGTCAGGGTCACGTGACCGTCAGGGTCACGTGACCCTGATCGAAAATGAGTAAGACGTCATTCAAATTAAAAATAAAACATAGTAACAAAAAAGTTTTCACTTCTACCGGCACTCCTGGAGTGCAACCTTTTTTTTAACAAAAACAGCTGACAATACACGATTCCTCCGTATTACCGACTTCAATTTTAGAATCGCTAAAAGAAACTGTAACGACACGAAGTTTTTAATTCATTGGCTTCAACTATTTATTGATTATGCAGTTAGAAAAAAAAATTTTTCAATAAATAAATTAAAACTGCATAGGGTGGCACTTCCTATTTGGTAGTACTTCCTTCTTCACTTTATTCCGTCCTTACTACATAACAGAATATTACGCAATCTTTAAGCAATGACTTAACTCCCGAACTATGTTATGTTACCTATTGAACGAACGAATGAACGAGGTCTTATCGGTCCTACCTCAACATTACAGTGATAGGGCAAGGCCATTCGAACGCGCCATGAATGCAACGGTATTCTGATATTAGTACGGTGCCACGATAAAAGGGGAATTATGTGGAGCTGTGAAACATCGAATGTTAGGTTTAGAGCTCTGCTATTTTGTGTTAGTAGGTAATAACATGGAAAGCTAACATTGAATGAAAGTCTGGAAAAATGGAATGAAAAATTCTTTAGACAAACATTTATGTTATTTTATTTGCTATGGCGCTTAGAAGATACAGACATGGGGACACATTTATTTATCAATGTTTTGTTGTGGGTAATTAAATGGTGTACGAAAATTATGGGTATCAAAATCAAATCTAAAATGCAGATGTTGCAAAGATAATAAATGTTTAAAGTCACTGATCTAGGCTCGTAAACAAAATTCTCGTTGACATTGTTAATTTCTTCACGATTTGGCTATATTCTGTTGAAATAGTTTCACAAAACAACAATCAAAATCTCCACAATAAAGACCTAAAGTTACAAAACAACAATTCCCAACCATTAAAATAGATACTATCTGTATACAATCTCATCCACTCCAATAACCGAAGCCCATTATCCTCACAGAGTCATCGAATCGAACGGCACAATATAACCTACTTGGCGCATCTGTTATTATCTTATTCTATGAGATTCTTGACCCCGCTCGTGAGCAAAGAACATTGCACTGAGCTCAATTGGACGATGCGTGTAGGTATGTAATACGTATGTACATATCTACGTAGCGTTGTTCCGTATCTACATACGTGGGAGTTGCTCTATGGATGGGTTATTGTAGTGGCGAAATTATTGAGAATGAATTTATCTTTTTGGCGTGAGTTTAATGTTGTGCGTGGATCATTGATTTGGTTGTGTTTGCACGGTTTTAGTGTTGGCCTTGAAAGTTAACGATGAAGATAATGTTTTCGTGTAAACCTTGAAAGTACGTTGTATCTAATTATATTATAAAATAGTCTAGCTTCTCACCCGTCTTCATATCATAAAGATTTTGAAAGTAGAAAAACGTACAGAAGCTACATTTCTAAGAAGAAAAAAAAGATGAATAACCATCTATATAGGTTAAAGGGTTGACTTGCCGTCCGATCATGGACCATGCTCGGGTCGGGTATCAAAGACCTGTCAGCAATCTGATGGGGCCCTTACAGGGCCAAATTCTGCTGGGGTCCCGGGGTGTCTGGAACATAAAGGGCTGTTGGACCACCGTGGATTTTAGTCAATACGAAACTGACAGATGGGCGGAAGGACACATTTCATGATTTTACTACGATAAAAATATTACTGAGGCTACCTATAATGGGCGTTTTTCCATTAGCCGGCCCGGCACCGGCACCGGCAAAGGCGCCCGCCGGCGTAGTGCCGGTGCTGGGAAGCGAAAATGTATGAACGCCGTCCCGGCGCCGGCGCCGGTAAGTGCAAAAGCGAGCCGTACATTTTCATACATTTTTGCTTCCCCGGCAGCGGCACGGTGCCGGTGCCGTGCCTGCTAATGGAAAAACGCCCAATGGCAAACAACTTCAAACCAATATTATGACTATTGGTTTAAACTTTCCCCACCCAATTCCCGTTCAGATATAAATCTAGGCACTACCGCACTAGTACAGACTTCAGAACAAAAACTTGCCAATATAAACTACAATTTCTAGTTTTGTTTACGTCCGGGCAAAGATTGCACAACCGAGTTGCTTTAAATTGGACCGGTGAAACTTACGTACAGTCGAATGGAAAGGGAGTTTGAAAAAGGAATGTGGGGGACAGCTGTATGTTTTTTTTAAGTTTTATTTGGTTTTTAATAAAAAGCAAAATACAAAAACGTTTTGCTATGACGTCTTCTTAAAGGCCTTTACCGATAGAGCGCGATCCGATCTGGCGTTACGATCTGAAACCATGCGATCTCTGTAACCTATTGATGTCCAATTGTCCATATGTGCTTTCTCAGTGCCGCATGTGTCAGATCGCATCGAGTTCTGACTTTACAGAGATCGCATCGCCAGATCGGATCGCCGGATCGGATCACGCTCTGTCCGTAAAGGCCTTAAAAGATTTTCAGGTATTTTAATTACAGATTGTATAATTCTGAATTCTGATTTTTATAACTGTTCTTAATTTTTTCATTGTAAAGTGATATCTGAATATTGATTGGTGTCCAAATGAACACTAATTAGATAGCCACATTTCTATTTGGTTTGTGAGAAATATTTTACCACCGAATGTTCTTTATTGTTTTAATCTGATATTAGAGAATAATATTTAAGAAACCCGAATCCAATATAAATGGAAAATTAATAAGAAGAAAAATCTAAAACGACAAATCATAAAGTAACAAAGTCTTAACAAAACTCCAACAAATATAGCAATATCCGTGAGTACTTTCATAAATCGAAAAGGATCAACAAAACCAAAGCTAAAAGAATTACAGAAAATCTTTCGTCCAAGAGTGTACTTACATTGTGTGCCTTCTTCAGACCAATATTGGACAACAAAATTTAAGCTACCCGTCGGCCAATATAAAGGCTAAGGCTGTGTCTCCAGTAAGCAAACTGTTAGCAGCCGACTGAGTTTGCGGTGTATTGGTTTATTACGCCCTTCCGTATTTTTGAAATGGAGTGTCCACAGTTTGCTAGGTGTCCGCTCACTTTACGCAGTTTGCAGCGTTACGTGCGCGGACTGTTTCAGTAAGGGCCTATGCACACCACGTTTTTAAAGGCGCCGTCTATGCGCGTTTCTGAAACACGTATCGACGGCGACGGCGCGTTTTTATCAAACAGAGTAGTCTGTTGTGGTTTGTATCGCGTCAAACGCGCGGCATCGGCGCGTCTGTATCGATACAAACGCGCCGGTGCCGCACGTTTGCAATTTATACTCGTACAGGTGTGCAAAGGTCTACAGGCTGCGTCTGACTTGCGTGCGCATCGCGTTTGTGTCGCTGCAAACGCGCGTCAACGGCGCGTTTAAAAACCGTGGTGTGCATAGGCTCTTAGTGGCCGACTCACAGCAAAGGTTCCAGTCGGCGGCGGCGATATGGTTGTTCACCGTGCGTAGTGAGTCCGTTTGCCGAAAACTGTTCATACGGTTCGACCTAAATAAGCGGCTAACTCATAACAGTTTGGTTGCAAAGCACGAATTTTTTTTTTACATTTTTAACAAAAAGTAGAATACAAAATTGATCTGAGTTTGAAGCTAACTCAAATTTCAGTTCACCACTTTGCGGCTCACTCAGTCGGCTGCTAACAGTTTGCTTACTGGGGACATAGCCTAAGACTTTACATTTTATTTTTCATTTCTGTACTCTTATGAGTTCCTTGCTTTGCTTGCTTTTGAGTCCCATTTTCATTCTTTCCTTTCTGTTGGCTTCGTCTTTGTTCGAACCCTTTGTGTAGCTTATTATCTGTAACGCATTGAAATGGATTATTTTGCTCCCATATTGTGATAGGTTCTGAAGCTGTTTTTCTGTGCAATTATTTGCTTATTTTTTTTTATATTTTACGCCTGTGGCTTTGAAAATTATTCATTTACAAAATAATGTTTGTAAGCTTCCTTTAAGACCAGCTAGAGATTCTGCGTGATTTACCGCTCGGCTATTATTAACCCGAACTGAAAAATCTAAACGAATACGAAAAAATATTAGATCTATGTTATACACACATCAAAAGTGTCTAGGGATCAAGCATTTTTATGCGGATTTCTTGAGATTGAGATGTGGCTTTGTAATAAATTTATGATTTTATAAATTTATATGGATCCTTTTTGGTGCATTTCATAATTTGAATCAGGAACTGTAAATCAAATTCGAGTAAAAGATGAAAATCAGCTGTCAATATTTTCCCTATAAAAACATACAACGCATTGAAGACATTATTAGTGCTACTGTTTCCCTACTACTGATTAAAACCAACGTTATTATGGAGCGGCGACGTCATTTAAGCAGGGAAGAAATGCTCAGAGCCGTGGGAATGATAGAAGCTGGTTCCCGGCAACGTACTGTGGCTTTAGCTCTGAATACAAGTCAGAGTGTTATCAGTCGACTTTGGACACGTTACCGAAGCACTGGTACCGTGGCTGAGCGCCATGGAGGACGGTATCGCTGCACCACACGGAGACAAGACCGATACATTCAAATCTTAACTCGAAGAGCTCCAACAATAACCGACATGATGTTAGCCGTGAGGCTTCATCACTCTTCAGGGAACTTAATTAGCGACCAAACAGTCAGAAACCGCTTGCATGAAGTGAACCTTCATTCCCGAAGACCGCTACGGGTACCACCTATATCAATGCACAATCGTAGGATTCGATATCAATGGGCTCTTGAACACAGAAATTGGGCAGAAGAACAATGGCGTTTCGTGTGCTTTTCTGATGAGTCTCGTTTTGGTATGAGACCGGATACAAGACGTATACGACACTGGAGAACCCCTGGACGCCAACAGCGATTAAAATCCTGCCAGGAAGTCCATCCTTATAGTGGTGGAACCATCATGGTATGGGCGGGTATTTGGATCGGCGGAAGAACTGAGTTGATTTGGATCAGAGGCAACATCAACGCTCAAATTTATGCTGAGACGATTGTATCAGACGTCATCGTTCCTCTACAAGTGCAAATCGGTCCCTTATTTCAGTTAATGCATGATAATGCACGACCGCACACCGCAAGAGTTGTAAGACAGACTCTCGCCGCAGCTAACATCAATGTCCTGCCCTGGCCTGCTCAGTCGCCAGACTTGAACCCGATTGAGCATGCATGGGATATGCTACAGAGAAGAGCTCTGCCGAATATGGAGGGTATCCAGTCGCAAGAAGACCTTTTTTTGTTGTTGCAACGAACATGGGCGGCCATTCCACAGCGTGATTTGGATGAACTCATTTTGAGTATGCCAAACCGATGTTCTTGTGTTGTTAGTGTTCGCGGTAGAAACACGGATTATTAATTGTTTAAGTTACCCAATAAAATTTTAAAGAAAACTGTTATTTCAGTCTTTTTTTCGAACTTTAATGTTAGTGGTTCAAATGTCAAAAATCCCTTTATTAGGAAAATGGCAAATTTCTTTATGAATGCAAAGGTGACTTGGTTTATCGTTACTGTGACAAACGATAACACTTTATTTGATGAATCCTTAAAGAACATTTTAATTAATATCAATCAGGAGAAAAGTTATTGCAAAAATATATGTTGATCCCTAGACACTTTTGATGTGTGTATAAAATGGATCGCAAAATGTGTTGCTAAGCTCATAACTCGTAAACGCCTGAACCGATTCGGCTATTTCTTTTGTTGTTGTGTTTGTAACCATCAGCGCCAGGTTTTAGAGGACAAAAATCATCATGTCCACCCGTGCAAAGCCGAGAATGGAAGCTAGTATGTGATAAAAATTATGGAACGATTGTATAAATAACCATTCAGTATTATGCAATAAAAATCGGTAAAAAAAGAAGCACAAGTGATGGAATACCTTTTATTGTAGTGGCAAATTCACCAATTGGGTGGAGGGGTAGAGACTATCGGACTCTTACTGACTAAAAGTCCAACCTCTTCCATCAGTCTCCTTTTTCGTTCACGGTGTATTTTTAAGACGACCCTGCAACCTATAAAGACGGTCGTACGACCCATTAAGACGGTTCCCGCGACCTATAAGTAAGACGTACCCGCGACCCTCCAAAATGGGCCCACGACCCTTTAAAGCAGACCCACGACCCTTTAAGACGGTCTTGCGACCCAAAATAGAATACCTACAATACAAATGGTACCAACCTCCGTTCCTTATAGGCCAGGAAATGCTCTAACGTAATCTGCAACATTAAAATTGATTGTAATGGCTCAGCTGAGTTGCAGTGAGCTGACAACAGCAACAGTCGAGTGCGACCCACGTGGCGTACTGCAGTTTCCTCACCGACCGGTTTACCCACACGTTATGTGGTTGCAGTGCCGGCGATAACAACTGGGTTGTGTTTTTGCTCAGGATACTAGACAGATTTGTTTAATATTGCTTGCGCTGATTCAATAAAAGAAAAATAAGGTTAATTATCTAACACATCGTTTTCATTAAATAAAGTAGAATGAATACTAAAATTTTGTCCCAAATGTGCTGTTAGACTTGAACATTCATTAATTGATACAGAACATCAAACATTCGCCGTTTTTTAATTGTTTCGAACTGAACAACGAACAGGGCCACGAACATTTTCATAAACTTTCTAGCAAACGCTCTAGCCGATAGCTGTCAAAAAAAAATCTTCTTAAATGTCAGATTTGACAGTCAGCATGGAAAAAAGCTCGCTAGAATGATCGTTAAATTGCTCCCTCACCGGGAGCATTCGAGTGTAATGCAACATTTTAGATTCGACTTTGAGCATTACATTACAATACTACCTCCCTGACTGACGAGCATTCGCGTACATTAGTATAGATTTGATACAAGGTGCGCATTGTGATGCTCGATTGTCTTTCGTCACTGATGAAATGTTCGAATCTGTAACGTTACATTACAGGTGATTGCTCGTGGTGAGGGAGTGCCTTAAAACGCTATCGTTTGTTTTTCTGTAATGTAGCATTCTCAAAAATGCTCGTTATAAGTGAATGCTCAAGTTTATCAGCACCTTAAGATAATTTCATCTATTCCTGCGTACTTTTCAATATACAAAACGACATTATCCAATCCTCGCCTCTAACACTCAGACCACGCCTTCTCTTGCATAACCCTTACCGTTTGAACCCGCTATAATTATTCTATAGTCATAGCCATTATGCAAGCATGGCCTAACTTCACCCTTAGTTGCCATGGCTTCTAAGTTCCCATGAGGTTTGTACTATGGAGTTTTTGACCCACTTCAGTACTAGTACTAATGGAATTGCTTCTCGGAATCGTTGTTGCAATATCGGATATATGTATTACGTTTTCGCGGAATTTCTGTGTGTTGTTGTTTCGCTGTAGTTGTTTAATATATTTAATTTAGTTATACAATACCTATATAGTTGTTTCGTGTGGCGTAGGACTTTTTTCGGTCCTCGAACTCAATCTTTTGTTTTAGCACTCTGCTGTATGTAAGTAGGTATGTGATTAAATAGTTGTAGTAATCTTGGAGAAGTGGTGGCATTACGTCTGTTTATTTCATCACCACTGCTCTCATAATGGTGAAGGAAAACACGGAGGAAGCCAGCATGTCCTAGAACCAAAAATACGAAGACATGTGTCATCTACCAACTCGCACTGGGCTTGCGTGGCGGATCATAATCCAGGACTAGGCCAAAGCCCATTCCCTCTCATAGAGAGGACAACTATGTCCCAGCAGTGGGAACTGGCTGATGATAAAAGCCTTGAAAGGTTAAAAGAAAGGGGTTTGTTTGAGAAATGTGTTAAGGTCATACTTAAGCTGAACATAGTAACTTACAAGTTCTTATTTCTAATCAATTTCAATGCAATTACCAATGAAACTTCTTACGCGTAAAGATACAAACCATAGGTTCAATATTATCAAGTAAAAGCAGTCAACTATCAATATATAACTTAGTTTATACATCAACATAGTGTTTCCCAAACAAATATGTTTTGATACAAATCTACCGTTATTAGTATAAACTCGAATATTGTTTAGTTATCTAAATCAGAGCAAGTTTCAGTCCAAAGTAGTTCTGCAAGAGTGAATCATAAGCCAGCTGCTCTTGCGCATTGTGATTTATATCTTTTTAACTTAGATTATATAAATTGAAGAAAAACTTTGAGGTTTTTAAGTCAAGAGTGAATAGGCTTCTAGGCAAGCGTGCTTCACCCTCTACCACATCATCGATTACCATGAGGCGAAATAGTGGTCAAACGCGATACTATATTAAATAAAAAAACATAAAAAATATATATATGTAACGTGTGGCCAAACGAACTAATGTTGCTGTTGTTGTTGCTCAGTAGGTGGCAGCCCGGAGTTTGGAAGTCAATAGCACCGTGTCATACCACCGTGCCTTTTTTTTAACGTGGTAAACTCATCAAATGAGTCGTCCCACCCCGGGCAGGGCGGGAGGGACTGCCAGACTTGTACTGACAAAAATCCCTGGTGTCCTTCAATAGCCCTTTTTGTTCCGGGGTCACGGTAATGAGATAAGTCCCGCGACCCCGGCAGGCTTTGGCCCTCTGAGAGGGGGCCCCATCAGTATGCTGACGCTCTTTGAGGCGCGCGTGGAACACAACGTGCCGTCGACCCGGGCATGGTCCATGGTCGGACAGCGAGTTGCCCGCGCCTACGGTGGCCGGAGATCGGCTTGCGACGTCCGTCGCCGTGGGCGTCCACCACTGGAAACAAAGTTAACCCATTGGTCTTGCGCCTAATCTGTCTCCGGTCGTGTCTGATTGCCGTCCCATCAGACTATGAGAGTAGAGGAATAGAGAGTGCACCTGTGCCGCACACACACTTTGTGCATCTGTTAACTAATATTTACCGCCTCCATAACTGATCTACGTTGAGATTACTTGCCGTGGCCGACATCGGTCACACAAAAATGTTCTCTCATGACTTTTAAGACTTATGTATCCCATACAACCCGAATCTTTTCAAAGTAAGAGTGAACAGGCTTCTTCTGGGAAGCTGGCTCCATCGTAGACTTTGTCTCAGTCACCTTTGACCTGGACTAGAGCCAAGAGGAGACGCATCCAAAAAAAAAAATACCCTGTTCAGTCTTTTTGGAGCAAGGACATGAAATTCTATGGGAAATTCCATTCGGCGTACACGTTTAACTTGACCCTAAATAATTTCTCTATTTTTCATGAAAACTCCGTGCCATATCTGACCCAATTCTCTAATCATAGGTTCAACCAGTACTGCGCGCAACAATAACCGGTTTCCACCGTGTTTTGCACTAACGCGGCCGATTGATACGACAGTTTCGCAATGTTAGGCAAATTAGAATGGGCCGTTATTGTGGCCGAATGTGCGGTATTTGTTTTTGGTTGGATACCAGAATTGTACGTTATACCTAGATATGGGTTAACTATGACTTTACTCGTGCCTCGGAAACTACGTAAAGCCGTTGGTCCCGGCTGTCGTTTGTAGATCTTTGACAGTCGTTAGTATTAGTCAGAAGCTCTAAAAGTCTGACAACCAGTCTTACCATGGGGTATTGTATTACCCAGTTACTGGGTTGTGGAGGTCCGATAGGCAGTCGCTCCATATAAATACTGATATTCAGCTGCATCTGGTTCGACTGGAAACCGATCCCAATATTTGGGGAAAGGCTAGGCAGATGATGATGAATTTACCCGGCCAATCTAGCCGATCAATGCTGTCGGTGAAGTTTTAGATATAGAGCCAAACAGCCCACATTAAAGGTTATAACCTTTATTGTGGGCTGTTTGGCTTTTATTATTATTATAATATCTTCATATCAATCACCATTGGCATCTAGTCAGCTCTTTTTGCCGACTAATTCAGGAAAATTGAAGATTATTATTTGTAAATTTTGTAAGTAGTCCAAACTTCAACATTCAGTAGCGGAGTCGTCTATTTAAAACATTTGGTAAGTACTCATTGATTTTGCAGTGGACTAGTACTAGTACGAGTATATACTGGAATAGCAAAAATAAAGTATATTAAATGTTATCCTGCACAAAATTTTAACTGCCAACGATTTAAATCGGTACTTCCACACAAGCATTAACAAAATGAAGTAGTTCAAAGTCAGTAATAAAACCGTAATACCGTCAAATCGTGACATAAAAATTGTTTTTAAATAGCGTGCAAATGAAATGGAACCCCGGTTGTAATGTTATCGTTAGGGAAATCGTTAAAATTGCTATCTAATTTTATTTTGAAGCGTCTTCACTGTGTTTTTATTTCAGTAGCTCAACTTGTCCTTGCCGCTGAAAATATAATATTCCACAACTATCACACAACGCCATATAGTCCCAAGCTAAGCAGAGCTTGTATTATGGGTACTAGGCAACTGATAAACATACTTATATATTTCTTAATACATACACATTATTGATAAATTACACCCAGATACAGAACAAATGATCGTGCTCATCACACAAACATTTGTCCTGGGTGGGAATCGAACCCACGACTCCCGGCATGGCAGTCAGGGTCACTAACTACTAGACAAACCGGCCGGTCAAGTGAAAATGGGAGCGGCTTGTGTATAAAGTTTGAAGGGTAAGCTTCACTTGCTGAAGTCCCATGGTGATTGAGAACCATTCATGTTATCAGCCTATTGCCGTCCACTGCCGAACGTAAGCCTAAGAGCGCCAACCATCCCGGTTCTGGTCAGTCCACATCTATCCACTGCCAGCCACATTCTTCAAATCATCGACCCTCTTGCAGTGGATGGGTCTTTTTTCTGCCAGAACCATCCATAACGTAACAATCATCTTTCGTGCCTCGGAAAGCACGCTACGCAGTTGTTATTCGTAGATCTCTGAGAGTCTTCAAAGTTATCAGACTTTCGAGTTTCCTCTTGAGTCTCAAAGGTCTCAGATTCCACAAGGACAGTTATCAGAAAAGAATAGTGAAGGAGTAGGAGAAACATAATTTCAACTTAGAAGGTCCACATCAAGTAGGAGACAAAACAAAAAAAGACTATTGGTCTTGTCTTATTCTGTACAAACAAAATTTTTCGGCACAAAAGATTAGCCCATTTTCTTAGCCACAGAGATATAAAATATGATGAATATTTACGTGTCCTAAAACTCTGAGATGCTATATTTGATTCCAGTAATAAAGCAAAATAGCTTGAATGCAAGGACCTTATGCTTACCTTCATAACGAAAAATTAATACCACACCTACTGCTTCTCCTTCGCTACAGTTATCAACAAAATGTTTACGACAACAAATATACCGAGTGACGACGCAACTCATAAATATGATCGTAAATGTTTTATTTTATACATTTCAAGTGATATTGGATCGTGAACGGCGTTTTCATGGCGTGTTTCAGAATTTAATATAAGAGTATTATTTAATAATTTCGTTAGTTTATTTGAGTTCAAGTAATTGGTATTGCTATACGTTTCTCCAGAGGGTTAGGAATAACGGGATTGACTTTCAAAGCATTTCGTCTTTCAAGTTTCAACAGGACTGACAAATTTTTAGATAGAACAGAATTTTTAGGTAGGGCAGACTCCAGAAAAAACCCGAGAAATTGCTGATAGAAAACCCCATTTTGCCCGATTTATGAATCGAATTTAGGATCTCATGACCGCATTTGGTACGCTAACGATGCAGACATCGAATTTATTAGCAAAACGAAATTGATAAGTCAGATTTTCAGCTTTAAGACCTACCTATAATATCGGTAGATTTGCCTTATTTTAGGCTTCCTATTCATGAACCTCGGGGTGCCTGATGTCGATCGTCTTCTTCTCGTTCTTCATTGTGTCTACTTACATTATGAAAACTTAAGTTTATATGCCAAAACAAAGGCCAAAAATATCGTCATGCCAACACAAACTGAGTTGGCATAATAATTTTTAATAGAAGCAAAGTATTATTATGCCAAAGTATACTAGGACATGAAAAGATTATGCAAAAAGAAGGGATCCCTAATTTAACTGCTTTTTCACATTTGTGTCTGAATGTCTTCATATTTTTCTCCCAATAAATCGAGAATATTTAAATAGTATTTAAACATATTACAATATACAAAATGAACTCAGCTTCATGACAAACTCAGTGCAAGACACAGTGACCATGCTATTAATAGTTTATTTTACAATAACCGGAAAAAACAACTAAGTAATAATGTGGACGAAGTCGGTGCGATACTGAATTACTAGTCTATAAATAGTTGCAATACGTAACAGCTAGACGGCTGTCGGTGACCGGTTGGAGGATGTTACGCAGTCACGTCTAGGCCCAGGCTAGGGTAATAAGCGGGAGCGGCTGCGGAGGCGGGAGCGTGATAAGAATCATTATGGAACTGCGGTTTGTTAAATAGCGTGGCGATTCTGGGTGGCTTTTCTTGGGATTCTGAATTCTGAAATATATAACTTTGTAACAGCAATCAAATAAATAACGTCAAAAGTCATTCACGTTATTATTATTTGTTTTGTTTTATTTCTTACTTTGAATTAGTTTTAAGTTTTATGCCAATAAACACAGTGTTCTTTCTTTCATTGCAAGCAATGGGTTTGAATATTATTTATGAAGACTTTATTTTTTTCTGTTTTTCATAATTTTGTTGTTGATTTGACATAAGACATTTTGTTTAGAAATGGTCACTTCAAAATCAACTGCAGCTCTCTTACTGTCATAAAATTAGATTGATGATCGATAGAATAAACTTGACGATTAATTCTCAATGAATCCCAGTTTTATGTCCGATTTTTTCCCCGCAGCTTAATTTTTTGATGATAGTTCCTAACGACTGTGGTTATTAAAACAATTAAATACGTTAAGCATTGAATGAAATTATCTGAAAATATTTGAAGTAAGCATTTATTCCTACGCAGCATTTATTCCTAAGATACGTTTACCCTCTATTGCCCACTAAAACAGAACGCCATTTACCACAAAATCGTGCCCGACACCGCGCTCGCTACCGCGCTTTACAACGCTTATGCACCCTGAACAAAGTCTTAGTATTAAAATATTATTACTAGGCAGCTTCAATTAGTATGCCTTCCTGTTTGAGGCATCATGGCTATAATTAAGATGTTAGTGAAGCTATATGGATATATGTCTGGTAATACCATGGAGGGTAGTGATTTTAAATTTTTTTTTATGAAATTGAGTCTATGCCAGATGGTCATCCATCCAGAGACCTTAGTAAACACGGCTTACCGGTCATTTCTATTAGTTATTTTGACGAAAATCATCATCTGCTTAGCCTGTTCCCAACTTTATTGGGGTTGGCTTCCAGTCGAACCAGATGCAGCTGAATATCAGTATTTTAGTATTGGACCTCCACAACCCAGTAACTGGGTAATACGATACTCAATGGTTATATGTACTGGTTGTCAGACTTAAGAGCTTCTGACTAACAGTAACGACTGTCAAAGATCTACAAATGATAGACAGGACTAACTGCTTTACGTGCTTTCCGAGGCACGGAGTAAAATCGCTATGATAGATGGTCACTCATCCACAGACCAACCTCGGCAAGCGCAGCTTAACCTGGAAGATCGGCCTGTGCGGCTGTAATCACTTAGCCACGACCCCCTAATAAGATAATAATCAGTTACTATGACGGACAAGCCCCAAATATACCCCGAGCCCAGAAATTCAACTCACAGACCCACAGAACACCCCATCTAAAAATACATACACTTTTTTTTTACGTGGTAAGATCATCAGAGTAGTCCTCCCAGTCCACCCAGAGCAGGACAGGAGAGACTGTCAGACTTGCACTGACTAAAATTCACGGTGTCCCAGAAAAACTCTAAATTGACCTCTTATAATCGCACTATACATATCTATGCACATCCATATCGACGCTTGAAAGGCAAAAATTACCAAGCGACATGTAGCCAACTTTACAGGAGAGCATTTTAAAGTTTTTAGTTTTGGAAAAAAAATCGTATAAAATCACCTATTTGTCATAATTACGTAATTCCAACGAATTTTAAATAAACCTTACAGGCTTAATAAACTGGCATTTAAAGATTATGGATTTTCTCATTAGTTTATGAAATAATGTCGGTTGGTAATAATTTTTATCAAAATCACAAACAGGTAAAAGTTACTTACCGACATCAAAATTTCATGGTAAAACAAGCAAAATTAACTAAACCCGATTATTTTATTATTGTGTTTGAAGAAAAATGACTTATCCTGAATTGGCGCATGTTTAACTTACAAGTAAAATGATCTGAATAGAAAACAAATATACTTTTCTACCAGCCAATTTTAACCATGGTACAAATTAAATAAGGTTAGTGTAGGGTTTTTTTGAATAAGTAACAATAAATTTAGGTTTTAATACACATAATCAAAAACTTTTGGTGTAAGGTTTTCGTCACCATCATCGCAGTTTTCAATGTTTCACTGGATTTGACACGTGTCAACTCTCGCACCGTATTCTGCAATTCGAAATTATTGATTTGAAAACAAAATAGCATTATTTCAAAGAAGAAACGGTTAACTTGTTTCGAATACAGTCGTTGCCTTGAAGATTTATCAGTTTCTTTTTTTTTAATTAGTTGTTTTCCTTTATTTTGCCTTATATGATTACTTCCCAGAATTTGATTCTTATTAGGAACGCTATCGAATAGTGTAATATGTAGTACAGGATCTAAAAGCCAATCATGCAATTTTAGTCAAAATCAGCCTTGAGACTCCTTTCAACGTTTTTCAATATTCGTCATAGTTTCGTATAATTATGGCCATCCACGCCCAGTTAAAAAAATCATTCCGTATATCGCAATCAAATTCATCATCATCATATCAGTCGTAGGACGTCCACTGCTGTACATAGGCCTCCCCCATAGATTTCCAATAGGACCGGTTGGAAGCTGCTTGAAGCCAGCGCGATCCTGTGATTTCATCAGATCGTCTGTCCACCTTGCAGCGTTGCCTTGGTTCGTGGTCTCCATTCGAGAACCTTGCAGCCTCATCAGTCATCAGTTCTGCTTGCTATGTGGTCTGCCTACTCCTCAGGTTTGCTGGGCTATGTCGGCAACTTTAATTCGTCTACGAATCTTTTCATTGCTGATTCGATCACGCAGAGGGACTCCGAGCATAGCCCTCTCCACAGCTCGTTGGGCTACCTTGAGCTTACTAATGAGGCCTGTAGAAAGAGACCACGTTTCGGCGCCATAAGTCGTCACACATTTGCCGAAAACTTTGAGGCACTGAGGTATTCCGACGAGGAAACGTTACGCAGTTTCCCGAACGCTACTCGGCCATATTGAATTCGGCGGTTGACCTCTTTTTTGAAGTAGCGATATATTTGAAAAGGGCATAAGACAAAGAGACGTGATATCATACAAACGTGATAAGTTGTTGACTCGTATGTCTACTTGGATCAAACCGTCGGATTAGGTAGGTCTACTACCTACTCACGTCTGTATGCAACGACGATATAATACTAGACTCGTAATAACAGGCGACCGATGTCTGTCAACACATTAGGCAAAAAAGTCTTATATTAGTCTCATTTCGACCAATCCTGTGAGCCGTAAACATACGTTGAGACAGAACAGACCTTGAGTTAGCCAATCACAACGCAGTACCCCGTCCCCCTCGCTTACGTAGTACCTCAGCGAGTTGATAGAATAATTTTCGTTCCTTAGATCGTGCATGCGTAGTCTAGTATTATATCGTCGTTGTCTGTATGATATCACGTCTCCTTGTCTTATGCCCTTTTCAAAGACAGAGCTTTCCAACTCTGCACCTGTACTCGGGCTGACATATTATTATAGTTCAAGCACCTAAACACTAAAACCGAAAGGATAAAATCCGGAACATGGATATTCGGCGAAGAACCAGAGTCACCGACATAGCTCATAAAATTTGCAAGTTGAAGTGGCAATGGGCAGGCCACATCGCTCGTAGAACTGACAACCGATGGGGAAGAAAAGTTCTCGAGTGGCGACTACGGACCGGAAGACGCAGCGTAGGCAGGCCTCCCACTAGGTGGACCGACGACATCGTGAGGGTCGCGTGCAACCGATGGATGCAAGTCGCGAATTGTCGTTCGGCATGGCGGTCTAAGGGGGAGGCCCTGGTTCAGCAGTGAACGTCTTCCGGCTGATGATGATGATGACCTAAACAGTTGACCCTTCACCACAGAGCAGTGGTGTAGTATTGGTCCCGACTTACGAATTGTAGGTCGTGGGTTCGAACCCCGCCAGGCGCATTACTTTGTGTAATTTATTTCATCACCACTGCTCTCAACTCGTGAGGTAACCGGCATGTCCTAGAACCAAAAATTCGAAGACATGTGACATCTACTAACACGCTGGGCCCGCGTGGTGGATTATGGCCCATTCCCTCTCACAGAGAGGAGGCCTGTGTCCCAGCAGTGGGAACATCATAGGTTGATGATGATGACCTAAACACTTTGACATACCGATAGTCAATACTACATCGTTGGAGAGATTCAAAAAACTGCCCTGTTCCCCACGTCTCGACTAATTTTAAGGCTTTCTCATAGTCCACAAACGCTTAACTTAAGGGCAAGTTATACTCTCCGGTCTTCTGTATAACTTTCCGCAGCGTGTGTTTGTGGTTTATGGTAGCCTTTTCGGAAACCGGCTTTTTTGGAGGGCTGGAAGTCATCAAACCTGCGGTCGAGACGGTTCGCGATGATGTTCCCTCGAAAACAACTTATAAACATGGCTGAAGAGCGAGATAGATCTGTAATTTCTTAATAAGGTGTTGTCACCCTTCTTAAAGAATAGAATCACCAATTTCCACCCGCTTTCAAAAGCTCTGAAGTGATTCCATCTTCACCCGGCGCCTTATTGTTTTCAGCTGATTAAGGGCTATCCTAATTTCGTAAAGGCTGTTGCCCTGGATGTCTTCAATGTAGTGTCGGGTTAGCTTGGCTCTGTGGCCACGCTGCTAACAGGTTGACAGCCAAAACGTATAGCTGTGCATAAAACTTTTCGACTTCCTTCAATACCTCTGCTTTCTTTGCATCTTCTCGTTTCAGCTTTGTCAGCTGGCTTTGCCCAATAGATACATCTCAATAGATCTCTCTTTAATGTGGTGTTTATCGTGCCGCAAGGCTTTTGAAGTCTATTGATCTGCCTATATGACTCGGCGTCACCGAAAATCTGCAGTCTATAAATAAGCGTCGATCAGTCATGAGGTTGAGGGTGTGATTGGAAAGTTTCTGAGGTCTATTTGCACGGCAGGGTCAAAAAACTTAGAGCCTACCGTTTGGTCAGCTTCCACGAAACTGTTATTAATCTCGTCCACTACTGCAAAATTTTCGTAAAATAAATTCTTATTTAGCTACTGGGATAAAAAAAAACCCAGTAGTTCGATAATGGAACGTGACAATGGAACTACTGGGATTCGGCGCAAAGTTTTAGGTGAAATTAAATCCGGTTAAATATTTATCGAACTTATGATAGGCAATACGAGTAGGTGATACATCAATATTTCGAGCTACGCAACGTACTTAACTGCGATGCGCGCGATCACGAACTGCCTTAGCGACAGTTGAGTGAAGACTAATCAAAATTTATTTGACCAACAGCCATTAATGTTCTGCTTTACAACGCGTACTTGCGACAAAACAAAATTGGTGCAACGGGGATAAACTGATTTTTATACAAATTTCATATCGGTAATAGTTACCTAAGTGACAAAAACTGTAAAAAAAAACGGCAGGTAAAATATTACCAAACGACAAAATTTATCTTTTTTAGGCAGGAAAAATAGTACTATATTACGTTTAAAAGCACATTGTATTTAGGAAGAAAATACTAAGTGAAAATGAATACATAACTAAGGTGTGTTAAAAAGTCTTAAATGAAGAAAAATATAAAATAATATTCAGGCAAAATTTCCTAAGCAATGCTCATACAACAGATTGCATAAAGTAAAAAATACCTAATGTTAAAACGCATTAGTTCAAGTCAAGGCAAAAGTTACTAAATGTAAAAACTTGAAATAGAATATCTACCAAGTGAAGCTTATTCATAAATCGGTAAAATTTTTGTCGCTTGTTCGCCGAAATTGGTGAAAATGTGTATTTTTTTAAGTTACCAAGCGACAGCAAAAGTCTTCCTAGCGGTACGAGAGTAGGATCAATCGACGCAGATTTTTTTTCTGATTTCAATGATATATATAACTCAATATCGCCCAAAATGTCGCTTGGTAACTTTTGCCTTTCAAGCGTCGATATGTTTCTCAAGAGGTCATCACACTGTGTAATGGCGGCCATTTAAATTACTCAGCGAGTGATGTCATTTCCTATTAAGTGCATTGTATGGTATTACGTCAACCCATCGGCATGGGAAGGAAATAGTTATTATTATACACGTGGTTGATATGTGTGGTCATACTGGTCATCTCAGGTGATTGGTACGTGGTCACGAATTATACATTATATCATAAGGTTATATAAGAGCAGTGTTGGCTCAGTGGTATCGGCCCAGCTCTTTGAGGCGCGCGTGGAACACAACGCGCCGTCGACCCGGGCATGGTCCATGATCGGACGGCGAGCCACTCATTACTCGCCGCTTGCTAGCATTACTGCTTCGCAGAAGGAGGCGACCGCTTTCCATTCCGTCTCGCCCCGCAGCATGGCCTCGACCAGTGCCGGGCGCGAGAGGTCGCCGCCTATCGCCGCTGTGAGGACACGGCGCGCGGCGGTGCTCTGCCCAAGCGGGGCAGTCCTGCACCGTATGCTCTAGGTACCGTGTCCTCTGGGCGATCCTCGCAGTGGTGACGACCAGGCGTTTCTTCCTTCCCCATACGACACAGGAACCGCCTGTGTCCCAGCAGTGGGAACATTTATAGGCTGGTGATAATAATGATGATGATAATTCTAATAGTAGACTTTTAATGATTTTTTCCGTAATGTAACATTCGCGAGAATGCTACAAGTGCATGCTTAAGTTTATCAGCACATTAATAAATCATCAAACGTAATACAAATTTTTACCAATAATCAAAAGTTATGAAAAATTATAAGCCACGTGTTGCTCCTAAAATATAAAATTAACATTCGTAATAAACTGGATCTATTTCGACTCAACTTTTATAATTTACGTGTGAAACTCCAAATGTCCTTGACACTGGTACTCGTGGCGAATTGGAACAAACTAAATAACAAGTCAGAAGGCTAACGTTTTTGTAGATAGGTAGATAAAATTTATCGGATCATCATGTCTTCTTTCATTGATTTTAAGAATTCCTTCTACATATCGAGAGAAGTAGTAATGACCTGTAATGAAAACATAAACAAAACAGAACAAAGTGACGTCGCTGACTGAAAATGAATCTACGGCAAACAATTCGTTTGTCGGGGTTTAGCCTCTTGGCCACCAGGTGGCAGTGTTCCATTCCTCTACTAAAATCTACTTCATTCAGCTTCCGAGATGAGTTCCTGCTACGAAACACAGTTACTAGGTAAATAATAATGAATCAATCAGATTTTACTTTCAATTGATTGACTTAATTCTATTAAGAGAAATTCTTTTGTTTAAAACACGTTAAGAAATGCAGGCAATGTCTTAAAATAATCGCATAAACATAATAATATGCTGTTGCTTGTTCAGTCTATACTAAAAATGCCTAAGTTAATAGTTTTGTACAGTCCGGACCTTTTCCATACATTTCGTGTTCTCGACCATGTATTTATAGGTCGTTCACACTATTTTACACTCCAGTGTCAAATGTAACGTGTACCCACACGTTAGATCCTCTTTGTGTCGCTGAAGGGGTCAATGTTAGTCTAAGTAAAGTTTAAACACCTTTTTTATTTGCTCCAGTTGTGAACTAGTTAGCATAATTTGTTGATTGTCAGAATAATTATATACAGGAATTCGGGATGTATCGGATTTTCATCTTGTTAAAATCACCAAATGAATCCTCCCACCCAAGACGGGACGTGAGGAACTGTCAGACATGCACTGACTAAATCCACGGTGATCCTTCAATAGCCCTTTAAGTTCCAGGGTTACGGTTACTTGATGAGACAGTCCCGCGACCCCGGCAGGTTCTGGTCCTCCAAGGATGTCCCGAAACTGTGGATAAAATTAAACAGGGGAATGGGAAAGGTCATTTCCAATCTTTTTACCTTTTTTTTGTTTTTCGTGGTAACACAGTCCCTCCCACCCTGGGTAGGGCGGGAGGGACTGTCAGACTTGTACTGATTAAAATCCGCGGTGTGTACCGGAGTCGCGGTGTACGTATGTCCCGCAACCCCGGCAGGTCTGTGGCCCTCTAGAGGGGGGGGGGCCGTCATTATGCTGACGCTCCTTGAGGCGCGCGTGGAGCACAACGCGCCGTCGACCCGGGCATGGCCCATGGTCGGACAGCGAGTTGCCCTTTACTCGCCGTCCGCATGCCCAATATTTTTACCTTTGATACATAGATAAAAAAAAAACTCTCCAATGATCAGCTGTTCAATAAGGAAGTAATGATACCTATAACTTAAAAACATCTAGCAATTAGTTTTAATGTATAGATAGCTTATTGATCAAACAAATGGCACTGTTACCCTCCACGCAGGTCCATGAAGGTTGGTTTTGGTAAGTATTATCTGATGTCCCCGATTTTTTGCTGTAAGATATGCTGGTTTCCTCAGGATTGTTCCCTACATCGTTTTTAGCGCATTACGGCTGAAAATTAATGCTTAACTGTGTTAACCTGTTCAACTTGTTTGGTTGCGGGACTAACGAATGCCGTGACCCCGGAACGTAAAGAGCTATTGAAGGACACCGTGGATTTTAGTCAGTACAAGTCTGACAGTCCCCCCCCGCCTTGCCCTGGGTGGGAGGACTCATTTGATGATTTTACCATTCTAAAAAAAATCTACTTATCATAAGTAGACGCCTGTACTAGACTAGAAAACGTCATTAGTAACAAAGCAGTTTGGCCAAGTTCACACTGGTTGATATGAGTAATCAATTCATCATTACTACGAGTATCGCATAACAAAGAAACAATAGGAAATACTCCTAATCTTTCTACCTTTATCAATTTCTTATTTCCAAACTGCTTATTCCCAGCGCAATTTTTCTAGCCTTCAAACCAACAAAAGATAAAAAAAATTGAAACACTTCAAAAGCAGAATGCCTAAGGAATTATTCCGAACGATCAATAAAAAAGCAATTCAGTAGAATAATCTAGATTTTTAGACGTTGATAAATCCCAATCTTTACACTCTCTTCTTGTAATCCAATGAAATTGCGAATTCTATTTTCGATGCCTCCAATAATCCGCCTTAGAAAAATAATTCGTTCGAAAACGTTTGAAATAAAGGGTGTTAAAGTATTTGTAATAACGTGAATCATTGTTTTTTGGGACCGAGGGTGGTGTAGGCTTGAGTAAGCGGATTAGGGTAAGTAGCTAAGGGTTAAAAAAATAAGTAAATCTAAGCAGTCGTCATAGAAACACAGTCCCTGACTAGCACGTGGGGAGGGGTCTCAAAAGGCAACTTTAGCAGAACCATAACCATAACTGAATATTTTATGAACTGCATATTATCAAATTCGTAAGGTGTATTTTTTAATTCTATTGCTCAAGCTGTAGAACAGATAGAACATAATTCCACTAAAGTAGCCGTTACAGTTACGAGGATATATCATAATTTCACATAACTAAACATGATCCTACTAAAGACACATAGCAGTAATATCACTTGAAATCAAATACCAGTACCTACAAATACTCGTATCACGTGGTACGAGTATCTTAACATATCAGTCTGTACCTAATAGACCAGGTATTCACGTATTCCGGATTGCAGCGTCTCCCTTGAGAGTCACTCAACTCCGCTTGAAGCCGGTGCATACTGGTTAATACTGGAATACTCCAGATAGAACCGGTTTTGACGAGAGATGTGATTTGTTCAAAGGAGGGATTTATTATGTAAGAGGTTTATTTGGATTGTATGGAAATTAGAATTGCTAAAGGTTTAGCTTTAAAATAATAAGGTAGGTATTATGTAATGTAATAATTATATATATTATAATAAGATCAAAGAAAACATGACTATACCTACTACAAGAGAGCGTTTTAGAGGAAAATAAATTGAATTAAAGTATTGATGGTTATTAGGTTATTACTTTACTAATTTTTTTCTTTGTTTCATAATAAAACACTACGATTTTCTCCTGTACTATCAGTGTGTTTACAAACATTAATCTCACAGACAGTACTCGGCTCAACTCAACTACCTGTAGATCATACAAAGATTTTGTTCCGTGCAGGAATCTAAACCTAAACACACAGTGCAGCAGTCGATTGTTCAGTCACTGCGCTAACCGTGACGTCCAAATAATTATGGGAATATCGTCCTTAGAAACAACCTTACAAGGTTGTATCTAAGGACGATATTCCCATAATGATTTCGTCAAAAATCTTGTCTTCACATGTCGTGTCTCGTGTCTTCACCTATCAACCATTTTCAATTTAAAACATAAAACTATGTAGATCTCTCTAATTGTTTCAACGTTTCTATCTTAATTATCGTGAGAGATTACCGTCGGTCTATCAAGGAACCTTTTATTAGCAACCTTCAAGATAAAGATATCTTCAGTATTCATGAAACAATGAGGATATCATTAGTCTTTAATTAAATCTTTTGTCGGTATAACAATTATTATTTTTACCAAAATTATAATTTTACCTACGGAAGTTCTTACCTGATAATTAAGAAAGGTACTTAAGTATGCGTGGTTTACAGAAGAAAAGATAATTAAAAAAAAAACTAAAAAAAGACGTTTGGTTTTTTTTTCTCTACTTAAGTTAAAATGTGTTCATACAAGATAGTGCCAATATAATTATATCTTTCTGCTATTTTTAAAAGTACTATTTTTCTGCGTCCCAAATATAAAGTGTGAACTCAGTCTTAGCTCAAGCTTAGCCGAGCTAAGCTTCATCCGAAAACAAATCTTATTAGTATAAACTTCAATTTCATATTCCAACAAACGACTATGACCAAGCTTATCATACAAATATACAAACAACTGTGCATAAGTTTATCAAACGAATAAGAACATTAAACATAGTGAGTAAGGTTAATTTGTAGAAGAAACGTGACTGAGGTAAGGTCAAGGTAAGACAAAGTTCGTTTAGATTTGAGTCGACATCACGGCAACGTTTCCTAGGCCTCCCTCGTCGACAACGTCCATCAAACTTGTCCTAGTAAGTTTTATCTAAAGATAATTGTAATTGTTAGAGTCATTAACAAGTCCTATTTTTATCTCTCTCTACTGTATCAGAAGATAAAACAAAAGAAAGAGATTGAGCAATGACTTTACTTGTTAACAACATCGTATAACAAAGCCAACTGAAGAATAAGATCAATTCCCTCAACAATTTATAAGCTACCCCTCTCGAGATCAAACCTTAGAACTAGAAGCAATGATTTAAATCCTTAGATTGGACACACTTTCTAAGAAATATAATAAATATATCGACTCATCCGAAGAATAAAGTCCGATGTGACCATAGGCCAAAAATCAGTTTAATAGCTTAATGAGATAAGCAATTAAAACTCTACAAACGTGTGTTTTTAGAATTTTGATATTTTATTTAGTTCCGGAAATATAGAATCGAATAACGTCTCATCTGAAATTCGTTCCGCAGAACAACGCACGAAGTGTATAAGTGACGGTACGCAGGCATCTGGGGCCTCGTCTCTTCGTCAGATCGGCCATTGTTTGTTGGAGAGAGAATATTTTCGTTGCATGATCTTATTTTTATACACTGTATAGTCTAAGTCACACATCACGTTTATATACTTTTTACTCTAAGTAAACAGTTGTGGACTATCGATGTTTACATAGAACGGTTTTCGACGGAAATGTTATGAAACGCATTTTTTTCGATGGTATGATTATTTTTATAAATATTCACTGGCACTCATGAACTTTTAAGACGCTGTTATACGAATTTAAATAATCTTCTAAGCGTTTTATTTTAAAATAGAACGTTTCTGTGCGGAATCAGTGATATGATTTATGGGTTCCATGTTAAGATGGGACGTTGTTCCTGGTAGAATGAAATCAGTTAGGACGTTGTTCGTTTAAAATGTTTGCTAAATATAAAAAAATATGTATTTATGAGTGGGTAAATTAATTCCAGCGATATTCTTGCGCGGTCGACGCGAAAGTGAGGGTATGAGCGAGACACAACATCTGACGATCTTGTTATGGTTTGTTGTTTTCGGGTGGGCGGGCTTTTGTCCACACAGCAATGATACCCACCACGTAATAAAATTATTGTTATTAGGGATTTGTTAAATCTATATCTAGTCTTAAGTTTACTTATTATGTTACTATATACGTATAATATTGACCTATTTATTTAATTTTTTCATATTTTGTTAATAGCTTGTCTTGTAGGTATATACCTTTATCTGTCTTTTTATTTATTTTTCTACGAGTATATGACCCTAGCTTGATTTCCGTACACTTTTCTATCTTCTTCTTTTTCGGGTGACCACTGAAAACCAGCGCTGTGCTGTGGGTCCCCCATCCATAGCACAGCTTTATGCTGAGTGGAAGCCTTTTCTGTCACAGTCATGACATACAGCTGCCTACCTGTTTTGTATGTTCCTTTTTGTTAACTTTAATTTTTCTGTGTAATAGGTACTTTCACTTACTTATGTATTTCTTTTTGTCTTTGTTGAATGTATGTGCATGTCTGTGTCGAATAAAATAATTTTTCTTTCTTCTTTTCTTTCTTTCTTTCAAAGTCTTGCACTTCACATAAATGATATTTCTTGAATATTCTATTTTACAGTTTTATTTTATTTCATATGTCAATTTAGAAGGAAATATCAATGAGTCCTTTTTGTGGCCTTTGCACCCTGATGCAGAAGAAATAAGCCAATAATTAGCAGAAATATTAAATTAATAACTTCTACGTGAAGATCATAACACCAAAGAAATCATCGGTGATAGCTAAAAACAGGTTGTCACGTCAACTCAGACAGCAGAATTTATTTACAGTAATCAACCTAGTACATTTTCTTTGGAATGCCTTCTAATCTCGAAATTTCACCATTAATACAACATGAGGACTTAGAATTTTCTCATCATAATATTTAGTATCTACCCCAGTTATTTAAAACTATCAGAGCCAACTCCTACCACTGTTCATATTCGATCTGCGATAACTCATGTAGACAATTTCTCTGCGATTCCTTTTTCGTCATTAGGCGCCACAAACTCCCTTGCTATTGCTACTTTACTACTCCAAAACATACAGTACCAGTACGCATACGGACTAATCGTGTGTAGATCGGAATGCAAAGCATGCATAAAGTTGCATGCTTACCATTTTGATTTGCCTCTCCTTCAATTCCATGGTAATACCTATCAGCATTTCTATTTTAAACATTGCATAATACAAACCCATTTTTTACGCGTATGAACCAAAAGAAAACGGTCAACGTCAGGGCACCCCAAGGATTTAAGACGGTAATAGGCATCTCTGTTGACTTGACATAGACCACCCTGCATCAAAGTCCCCGCCTCCGCCAACACTGCCGAACCCTCACACTACACACCTTCAATTATTTCGCAAGACTGAATCAAGTTAACGGAGCCTCACTTGGCGGGACTACTATCTGGGGTCGGCCTGCATTATTTATAGGAACCTAACTAAATGGTTTGGTACGGTTTGGTTCTGTTTTCGGTCCTCACCCTTGAAGTCGGTTCTTCTCGTTCAAAAAAGCACAAAGGTCAACATTATTATACTAAAAACATCTTAAACTCTTGTCAGGCATGTGTTATGAAAAGCAACTAGGTGTTCGAAGCATGCACTGAAGTTTCGTCATGAAAATAATGGAGAGATAATTTTATTTTAATGTGCGATGTGAAATCTCGTTTCTCCTTTCTGACTAAACAAGGGCACGCAGCCAAGTTCACTAAAATGATCTATGCCTGAATTAGGTATTCCTATATTTCAGGCAGAGGAAGGTTTAATAAAGAGGCGTAACGGTTATGTTAAGCTACATTTTTGAGATTTTTTTAAATATAATAAACTTTTGCAATAATAATATCAGTTTTATTGACTCTAAGGAAATGTAATTATTTAACACATCGAAAATTATACTTAAATATTTCAAGGTAGGTAGTCAGATAGGACTCATTAGGTGTCATCAGGGAATGTCCCATTCCAACAAAAAGACACTTGTTAATATAGAACGTCACTAAAGTTGAGGCGTTTCCGTAAAACAACGTCTAATATTCACTACGGACCCACTTTTTTCTTCGTTCTTTCACTATAAAACGTCTTATGTTGATATGGAACTCACTATATCGTGTATTAAAAGGATTATAAATACACAATACCTGTCATTTAACTAGTCTAGGGTAATATAATAACATACCAAAAAATCAAAATGTCAAGTATCGTAGTTTTAGAGTTACACAGAGTTACACAAGTCAACAACTTCTACAAGCTCTACTGAAAACCATCAATCTTGCAAATCGGACTTTATTCTTCGGATGAGTCGATATGTATATAATAAATTCCAAAAAAACTTGAAATAACATTCTTAAAATTACATTTTACTCAATAGAAGAATTTTTAGAACACGTGCAATAAATATAATTTTTAGGTACACATAAATTATTTTTTAATTACATTCATGCCAAAGTCGTTATTTCTATGATATATTTTATTTGATGTTTGTTTTTTACTTAGTTTAATATTGTGCTGTTTTTTATTTTTGTTACTTACACTTAATTTTTTTAACTGAAAACTTAATATACTCGTAGGTATAATAATAGGTAAGTATAATTATAGTTAAACCATGTATAACTATTTACTTAACTTGTAAATTGTAAATATTCGTATGCCGCTTTGTGCGGTGGATATGCTGATTTAAATAAATGTAACATCGTTGTAACTGCCATATTCGACGAATAAATGTCTTTGCCTTTGTCTAAGTCTAAGATGTACGAACGTAACTAAAAACGGATAATGCCGCCACGACTGAAGTCATTTTGATGCGGCGCTAGTGTCTATGTCATTTCTATGTCATTTCAGTGAGATGGCATGACATCTATCTCATGTCTGCGAACGTTTGTTGTAGACATCATCATGTCTATTGTCTGGTAATCACATTTTATCATATCTAAAGGCTCTAAATCTTTGACCAGAGGTAATCAACCCTGAACAATTTGTTATAGATAGTAGGTAGTATTTGCGTTCCATCAGCGGATAATCGACTACTAGGTAAAGTTCAATGGGAATCTAAAATAGGTTCTGAAACTTA
Organism: Agrotis clavis; assembly: GCA_954870645.1. Taxonomy (NCBI): domain Eukaryota; kingdom Metazoa; phylum Arthropoda; class Insecta; order Lepidoptera; family Noctuidae; genus Agrotis; species Agrotis clavis. The sequence continues at coordinate 7,226,108 of OX940925.1, forward strand.
GTCTATTTGGAATTTAGATTAAGTTTATAGATAGTCTTACTTCTTTGAGGAAGATTTAGCACGGACTTCCATTGGTTGCAAAGGGTCATTTAACATGTGCTTCTTTTGAATTAAAGCATTTATTTACGATAGAAAATATAAGTCTGCCCAAGTCATTGTGCGATTGTCGTGTGGTTGTGGTATGAGAGAATAGAGGCTCATCATGTTTTTAATGGGTAGTGTTGTTGGTTTTCTTAATTCTTGTTTCTTAAGGCACTTCCCTGACGAAAATAGTCCACAAGCTGTACAGAATCACGATAGTCCGCGCGTGAATAACAGGGAAAATGCGCCTGAAGTTATTAGAAATAAAAACAATAGTATCAATAAATACACGTGGTAAAATCATCAATCATGGTGGTAAAATCATCAAATGAGTCCTCCCACTCAGGGCATAGTGGGAGGGACTGTCAGACGTGTAATGATTAAAATCCATGGTGTTCTTTCAATACTCCAATCCCGCGACCAAAAACACTTTACCTGGCGCAAAAATTGAACCCGGCACCTCATTTTCGGCCCTAGTCAGCAATAAAAAACAAGGTGCTCCATACAGGGTAAGTATGTTTATTCCTAGGTACCAAATGTACTACCTACCAAATCCAATCTCCTCAATAAATTTTTCCATCAGACCTATAAACTGGATAGCGTATACCAATGTCATCTACAACCTGACAATCCAATTTCATCTCAACCTGCTCGTCTCAAGGGGTTTGCCCGATTGGAGGCGAAATCCCGAGTATTCAATGCCCGTACTTATTCTGTACGTAACGTATTGCGAAGATTTCCGAAGACGCACGAAGATGCGGATCCTTTTTGGCAACGTTTGCCTTTTGTGAACCGTTTTGGCTGTAATATGTTTGGTATTTTGCAAGTTTATTTTGAATTGAGAGGGAGAGATAGTACAAGAAATATGGCTCTTTATATTGGTATGAATGAAAAAATTTGCCAATCATTTCTTCCGACTGTTTAGTGTGAAAATGGTGCTTTAACTAATCAACCAGTTCTAAAAGATGGCTTACTTTATGTCGTAAAGTGTACATTAATGTATTTTTAAGGCATAATAAAGTAATATGTATCTTAGGATGATTTTAAGGTTTTGCTTCACTCATTTTCTTCCTCCGTGTCTGATCCCTATTTTGTCTCTAAGTTTTTGCTTCAGGTATTTATAAAAATATATTATGCCATAAAAGGTGGTCATATCACTTAAACATTGACACTACACGTACGTATGAACCATTATTTACAATGATCTACAAAAGCAGCTCGTTCCAAAGAAAATTAAATCCTTACACTCGATTTTACTCCACACCTAAAGCAAAATTACATTCCCACTACTCAAAAAAACCCTATTTAGCTTTTACCCTCATCGAGAGTCCTGAAAAACGCAGCATCTCTTTCAAATGAAAACTTTCTTACCGTTGATTAAAAAGAAAATGTCTCACCAAGGTAGCTGCACATGTCCTCTGACTAGGGCTAGCATACGTCCGGAAATTTCCGGTTTTGTCACTTTTACGGATTTTTTCCGATTTTGTCACTTGTACAGACTTTGTCCTGTTTTGTTACTTGTACGGCTTTTGTCCAGATTTGTCACTTTTCAACTTTAGGGGATTTTGAAACGCATGATCTGTTAAGCCTTTTCCTGACTATGTTTATATCAAATTCCAGTAGAACCACATGCAGTTGAATGAAGCGACTGTCTACCTGACATACACAGCCCAGTTAGTACAATAGGTACCCCTTGGTAAGACTAATTATCAACACTTTCGGGTCATTTATCACCTGTAATTACTGTCAAAGAATAACAAATGACTGCGGGGACTAACGGCTTAGATTTCAGAAACACGAAGGAAATTCTGCATGGTGACCCATCTACGGACCGACTTAGGCAAAAATCACTTCACCTTGAAGAACGACCTATGTTGCTGCTATTTGTCGATCACAAACACGTCTATTGCTTTAGAACTATGATGAAAAATTACTGCTAATGTCATGAAAAATGACAAATGTCCCGGTTCACAGGCAGGACTTTTTAAAATTTTCTAAATGGTAACCCTATTTGCTACATTTATCCCCTACAATCCCCTGGGTGGCAAGCTCTCGAGTAGATCGAATCCACTACATATAGGACAGATAGATTCCCCTGTTTATTTGTTCGTACAATGTGAATTATTTCCCTGATGTATCGTCCGCAGGTATGGTGCGAGTTGTCAAGGTGTGAGTGAGTGATTTTAACAGAAGTGAAATCGAAGATATTATGAGGTGCCTTGGCTGACAAGATTTTTCTGTTTTGGAATCTTAAATAAAAGTACTCCACCAAAATATTTAGCATATTTAATAATAATAATAATAAGAACTCAACTCTCGGATTCCATACACCTTAGATCCCTCTCTTCAACAGAGACCTACAAATATTTGGGTATGTCGGAAGCATTAGGCATCAATAATGCTGACATGAAGCAATCGTTGAGGGAGCGCTTCTTTAGCCGCCTGAATAAAGTACTCAACAGTCTTTTGTCAGGTGGCAATAAGGTGCGCGCTTTCAACGGTTGGGTCATGCCGGTATTGATGTATTCTTTCGGCAAACTCAAATGGACTCAGACAGAACTTGACGCCCTGGATAGGAGAGTCCGTTCACTGCTGACTGCAAATCGGATGCATCACCCGCGGTCGTCGGTGATGAGACTGTATATCCCGCGGAAGTGCGGGGGTCGTGGTTTCTTAAATGCTAAGACCCTGCACAACCGTGAGGTATGCAGTCTCAGGGAATATTTCCTAGAAACCGATGTGGGGATGCACCGAGATGTGGTCACAGTGGACAAGGGTCTTACTCCGCTCTCCTTGGCTAACGAGAACTGGCGCAAACCTAAAGTATTAGACACTAATGATCGTAAGGATGTATGGCAGAGCAAGGAGCTTCACGGACGCTTTTACCGGGCATTACATGGTCCCGATGTAGACTTTTTAGCGTCCGTATCCTGGCTGCGCTTCGGTGACCTGTTTGGGGAAACCGAAGGTTTTGTCTGTGCAATTATGGACGAAGTTATGATGACGAATAACTACCGGAAATACATTGTGAAGGATGGCACGGTTGACATATGTCGGGCATGCCACCGTCCGGGAGAATCGATCCGACACATTATTTCTGGGTGTTCTCGTCTGGCTAACGGCGAGTATTTGCATAGACACAACCTTGTTGCCAGGATTATCCACCAGCAACTTGCTTTGAAATACAATCTTGTGGAATCGGAAGTGGCGTACTATAGGTATGCGCCCGACCCAGTTCTCGAAAATGGCAATATCTCGTTGTATTGGGATCGACCTATCATCACTGACAGGACTATTGTTGCCAATAAGCCTGACATTGTGGTGATAGATCGATTGGAGCGTCGCGCAATAATTGTTGATATAACGGTCCCGCATGACGAGAAACTCGTGAAGGCAGAAAAAGATAAACAATTCAAGTATCTTGATCTGGCTCGCGAGGTTGTTGACATGTGGAACGTGAATACGGCAGTTATTGTGCCGATAGTCATATCTGCCAATGGCTTAATTGCCAAGAGCCTCGACCAACACCTGAGGAGGCTCTCGCTGGGTGGCTGGATCAAGCGCTTGATTCAGAAGGCAGTAGGGGAAAGGTGTACGAGATGATTCCCTTAAGGGAGATTGCTTGTAGATTAAAAGATATCCTACTTAGCGCGAATGTAAATACGTATATACATAGTAAATTTATTTATCTTATTGTTGGCGTACTCAAAATTTTGATTTTTTCGATGCTTTACTATTAAAAAAACACATTTTTAAAACGTTGTCAAAGGATCATCTTGTACACCCCGGTGTCCAAGATGATCCCAGGATCCAGGAAGAGAATAACCCACATAAAACCATAATCTCGGTTTATTTTTTCACCTATATATTTGATTGTACTGACAGCCACCTTATTTTTGACTTTTGCCCGCGTTTTTAGTGATAATACAGGCAATCCAAACTGTGCTATATGGCATGCCATTTTCAACAGCATCCAGTGCTTTGATCATGGAGTGTTCTGACCACAATCCGCGTTTAGTTTTTTTTTATAATTACGAGGCATAGTCTTAAACCAAAAATATATGAACTTAAACATAATAACATACAAAGGTTAAAAATATCCCCGTAATAGTAGGTATGTTACCGGTTTACAAGAAGATCCGTGGGGATCATCTTGTACACCGGTAACATAATCATCTTGCCCCAACATAAACTTTTTTATTCAATGTTCGATAACTTAAACTATGTGCTTTCAACTGTTACCATGCTATTAAAAAAACAAAATAGAGCAATTTTCAAAGCTAACTTATACCACAGCCTTGTAATAAAGTACCTAGAACAAATTAGATATAAACTTCAACTCACCCTTACCTTAGATCAAAGTAACGGAATATTTGTTTTTTTTCTCAAAAAATTTAATTGTCACTCTCGACACCACTACTTTTGACTGAGGCGGGGGAATATCGGGGACTACGTTTTACCATTAAAAACAACTAGATGACGCTACTGGCTTCGTTGCAATATCAAAGGATCATCTTGCCTCGACGGATCATCTCGTACACCTTTCCCCTACTCTTGGACACGGCGCGTATTGTTAGGAGGTTCCTCTCTCAAGAGCCCTGACCACCGGTAGCCCGGACCCTGTTCCCGGTACTGGTGGACTGCTATTTTTTACATTTTTAAATGTTTTTTGTTTCTTTTTTGTAAAAATATTTAAAAATGTAATTTATAAGTGTAAAAATAAATAAAGAGAATAATAATAATATTCCACAACTATCACACAACGCCATCTAGTCCCAAGCTAAGCAGAGCTTGTGTTATGGGTACTAGACAACTGATAAACATACTTATATATTTCTAAATACATACATATTATAGATAAATTACACCCAGACACAGAACAAATGATCGTGCTCATCACACAAACATTTGTCCTGGGTGGGAATCGAACCCACGACCTCCGGCATAGCAGTCAGGGTCACTAACCACTAGACCAACAGGCCAGTTGCATTTCTTCTGGCTTGGAATGTTGACTTTAAAATCGAATGATGCAGTTTTAATTTTCGTCAAAATCTGCCTCGAGACTTCTTTCAATATTTTTCGATATTCCTATTAGTTTCTGTTATAGCCATCCACGCACAGTTGGAAAATTCACCCTGTCACATCTTTCCAGTGGATTTTCCAAAACTGTCTTTCTTGACATTTTTATTACGAATACACGAACTCAGCCAATATCAATCTATCTCTGGACATATATAGGCATCTGCCAGGACAGTCATCCTGAAGGTTACACCGCATCACCCTGTCTTCTGCCTTTCTAATCCACCCTTTTTGTGGTGTACTTCGTTTACCTATACGCGGTCTCCATTCGAGAACTTTCCTTCTCCACCTTTCGTCAGTTCTACGACAGACATGACCACTCTATTTATCATTATCTGCTTAGCCTTTTCTCAACTATATTGGGGTCGGCTTCCAGTCAAACTAGATGCAGCTGAATACCAGTATTTTATATGGAGCGACTGCCTATTGGGCCTCTACAACTCACTAACTGGGTATTATGATACCCCATGGTAAGACTGGTTGTAAGACTTTTAGAGTTTCTGACTAATAGGAACGACTGTCAAAGATCTAGGAATGACAGCCGAGACCAACGACTTTACCTGCTTTCCGAGGCACGGAGGAAACTCACCATGACAGATGGCCATCCATCCACAGACCAACCTCTTCAAGCGCGGCTTAACAAGGAAGATCGGCCTGTGCGGCTGTAATTATTTAGCCACGTGCTCCTCACACATGACCAGTCTATTTAAACCTTACAAAATATTCCAGAAACTAACTGCGACCTTAATAAAGGATGAGGAACAAAGTGTAGCAGCTAAACCCCATCTCGGTAGACAGGAGACATTTTATCTAAAATTTATGAGTCATTAAATAAACAAAGGATATTCGTTGGGAGCTATTCGTTGTGAACAACATTCTTTGTCGGCCATTTTAGCGTTTAATTGTTTATTAGAGCGTTTGAAGTATTTACCGTGCTCTATTTATTTAAGATTTTGGTTTTTTGTTGTTATGGGTTACTATATACTCGATTTTCATGCTATCTCAGAGGGAGAAACGAGTGGGCATGTAGACGACAAGTAATGAGTGACTCGCCGTCTGATGATGGACCAAGACCGCCAACGGCCTGTCGTTTTCCACGCGCGCCTCAAAGAGCTGTCAATAAACTGAAGGGGCCCTTATTGGGGCCAAACGCCTGCGGGGGTCACGGACCTGTCCAAAGGAAAAACCGATAAATAAGGTCTATTGAAGGAGTACGGTGGATTTGTTTCACAGTCCCGCTCCACTCTGGACGGTAGGATTAAAAAGGGGGATAAACGAGAGAATGCACAGATGAACTAATAAGATCGCTGTTTGAGGAGTGGTTGGAGAGTCGTGGCGCGTCGTGTTCCACGCGCAAGGGAACTTATGGGGACGGGACCATAGGGCCAACGCCTAACAAGACGCGGGTGAAACCGCGGGCAGAAGTCGTTAATAACTATCACATACATCAAAAGCGACACTAATTCACAAAATCAAACATAATCAATTATAGTCTGTCAAACACACACTAATACCACAGCTAATACGTAGCGTCACGTATAAACCGGTTGTAGAAATAACCGGTCTATGGTCTACATTGAAACCGGTCTGAATTTTGCGACTCGCACGCAACTCCTTGCGTAATAGTCGTCTGATTGGTTGTCGTGTCATTGGTATGACAAACGGTTCGTTGGTGCGGCGAGGTATTGTTGTCGGCACGGTTGGTGTCGTGGCTGAGCGATTGTTAGCGTTGCGTGTCGCGGGTTTTATTCCCGCACGGGACAAACAGTTTCCGAGCTCAGATATTTACGTATTTCCGGGTTTAAATTCCGGGTTTGGGGAGTACTTAAAAAAACGGACAAGTGCGAGTCAGAAAAGGAAAGGTTCCAAACTATCTATCTACAAAACGGCTTAAAAATCATGTCTTTTTTATAAAACACCGCTCATATATTAATATTACTCTGTTTTTTGGTATCTGTGAAAACAATTGTCTCACTATCACGATTCATGAGATACAGCCTGGGGACAGACGAACAGACCTACCGACAGAGACTTATTAATAGGGTCCTGTTTTACCCCTTGGGTCCGTACCCAAGGCGTAAAACAGGACCCTATTAATAAGTAAAGTAATCTGTGTGTTGTTTTCAGGGATCCGTATCCCTGAAAACAACACACAGATTACTTTCACTTGAAAAGCAAGCCATATTTTTATTTTGTGTTTATCTCCATTACCATAATTATCACAACCAAACTATTCCTTTAAGTTACAAGTTAATCAATCCCACAATTCAAACCGTCGCAAACGCATATAAATGCGTGCACAAACCGGTTCTAACTACTACACACGGCCGATGACACTCACGCGCATATTGCATAACGACCGAGTAATTGGCACGCCATACTAGTCCAAGCTACATTGTTAGGTAGGCTGGAGAACATTGGTTGAAGTACTCTTGAGTATCGGTTAGCTGTTCTGAAGTGAAATTGTAGATATTGGTTTTGGTAAATTGTTTGGTGATAAAATGATATACCGAGCTGTGAGTGATGATTTTCATCGAAATATTGTAGTTTTTTTGGAGTTACAACTCCTTGTGGCGTGTGTCAATAAACGTTTTTTCTGTCTTTCTTTCAAATAACCTACGAGCCGAAGTTAAAACTTATACGTGTGGCACTTGGGACTGCCGCGTTAAGCTATTGCATAGTATTTTTTATCAACATAAGCTAACTTACTTATATATGTTTTTTTTTTTAGTCTAGGTCAGCCACGTCAATCAAATGAAACGTCAAGAAGAACAAACACCGTGCCGAAATCTGCCGAACTGAAACGACGTTAGACGATACAGGTTGTTAGGTTCATTTTCGTTACGGAATTCCTTGATTCGGTCGCGCTACGAGCCCGTGATACAAAATATGCAATAGCTTAAAAAAAATGTAAAAACAACACAAAATGATTTGATGCCACGGTTGAGCGATTGACTGTTGAACTCTATGTCCCGGGTTCGATTAGATTTTTAGGAAGTTGCTGGGTCTGGATATTTGTAACTTGAATAATGTTTGTTGACACGCCCACACACAGGGGAAATTCCTAGTACAACGCAACGTTCTTAAAAAAAAAGAAATCTTGAATAACAAGCTCGCTAACAAATCCTTCCTCCTGTTCACCGATCTTTCCGTCCGTATGTCAGTAAGTCTGTCGCGTGCTCCTGCGCACGTGCGCTGTCGTGACGACGATAACTCGCTTCAACACTTTCTTTGTTTAAGCGTAAACGCACACTAAATACCACACAATACCAGTTTGTTTGTGTTACAACTTGGACTTAGAGGCTTTGATTGATGGCAATAAGGTTGCTGGAAACTGACGAAATTTAGGTGTATTCGTATTATCAACCTCTGCTTAACCCTTTTTGTTTAGCGTCGTCGAACCATCAAATGAGTCCTCCCACCCAGGGCAGAGCGGAAAGGCCTGTCAGACTCGTACTGACTAAAATCTACGGTGTTCTTTCATTAGCCCTTGGCGTTCCTGGGTCACGGTTTCCTGTTTAGATAGTCTTGCGACTTAAGCAGGTGTTTAGCCGTCTATAAGGGCGTTGTCAGATACCTCTGCCGTCCTTTTATGTAATGTCAACGTTTTAACAACTCAAAAAAGTGAAATGACGTTGAATTGATTATGGATGCCATCTTCCACCTCACCCAGGGTGTCGGACGTCGCGAGGGGATTTTCAGCCACTGCAGGTGCATGCTTGAGGGCGGCGAGTAATGGGTAGCTCGACAATCATTCAAGGCGTTCAAGGACCATGCTCTGATCGACGGCGAGTCCACCTGCATCTCAAGGTACTGTTAGCAAATTGACTGGGCCGTAGAGCCAAACCCTTGAAAGAACACGGTGGATTTTAGTAAGTACGAGTCTGACAGTCCAATCCACTCCAGGATTCATTTGATGATTTTATCAAATGATGATGATGCCGATATCGGTCACAACGACTGCAATCGATGGCTTTTATGAGTGGTTTAGAGATTTAATATGCTACCCTTTCATGTGCTCTCCAGTGACTCGTATATCCAACTTTTGCCTAAAAACTCTGAGCATATTATGCTTGTTAAAAGGGCCAATTTCGCACCTTTTAAAATGGAACAATCAAATAAATACTCCGCAGATAATAGATTAAATTTCTAAGTGCTTGCAACAGTATTAACATACTTAACGCACGAACATCTAATCGGGTGAATGCACGAATTATCGTCCGAGCACAAACCATTACCTAATTAACTATATCAAATAACTAACGTTAACACACAAGTTATGCTTTATAACTCGATTAAGTGAAATTTTAATCATCGCGTAATCGCGTTGTTTGTTAAACAGACCGTGGTTTAAGTAATTTCAAGGGTAATCGCCATTGTTTCAGTTTAACACGTGGTTTAAGACAATGCACATCAGCTGATTGTTTAGATTAATTATTACACGTGTCAAGGGAAATATTATTTTTTTTACGCTGATTCTTGACAATTTCTTCACAGTCAAGCTAAATGGACAAACAGTGTTACCATAATGATTTCCTATCAGCAAAAGTAATGATTTTAAAAGACTTAAGTTGTTGTTTATGTTTTTTTTATGGTAAAATCATAATAAACGTGACCATTTTGTATAAGAAGCAGCCGATGAATGATTTGATTTTCACGAAGCTTGGGTATTTAAAAGGAGTGGAGCCTCGGGCAGAAGCTAGGTTCTAAACAAAATTATACTCTACGATAATACCTGTAAACAAAGTAACACTTATCTTATGTAAACCGTGAAAGTGTCAAAGATATTCGCTAGCTCATTCTGCTCACGTACCGAAGAAGTCTTTAATATGGCCGAAAATACCTCGCCTTCTACTCTTGAATGTGAAATGAAGATGTTAAATAGTATATTGTTTATCTAAAGAGCAAACGACAATTCCAAAAATGATAGTGATTATTTTTAAATCCTGAGCGCAGCAAAGGGATTAAAAGTGCGTCACCCGAACTTAAGTACCTAGCTCTCGAGGTGGAAATTCTACTTTTTAACACCTTTTAAAATAAGTGAGTTAAAAACATCCTAAGTGTTAATCCAGGTTATATAAAGTATCTGTGTGTCAAATTTCATCCAAATTCGTACAGTAGTTTTTTTGTGAAAGAATAACAAACATCTATCCGTACTCACATTTGGCATTTATTGATTGCACTTAAATGTTTGTCGTAACAATTACTAGAGCAAATATTTAACATAATAAAAGTAGGTAACAAAAAGGAACGGAAAACAAATTCTTCGGTTCAGAAAACACAGTAACAGAACTGTCCGACTAAAAACAATAGCGACTTTAGCGGAATTCGCAGCATATTTTTTCACACTGTTTTATTTACGTTTAGTATTTTGGCAACGATACCCGATGCTGCGCTTAGTTGCAGACTAGATGGTTAACATATCTAGACAAGTAACTTATTTTGTGTTACTTTTTAAGAAAATTCTAGGAAAGTCTATAGTACAGTTTAAAAAAAATCGTCTTCCTTTTTTTACTTTTAGTTACTTTACATATTTGAATATCGAAGATTAAAATATCTACGCTTAAAATATCGCTGTTCAAAACATCGAAAATTTTAATATCGATTGTAACAAAATATCGAAAAATGTTACATCTACGCTTAAAACGTCGAAGATTGAAATGTCGATTGATTAAAATGTCGATTGATTAAAATGTCGAATGATTCAAAATATCGAATGACATTATGCCTAAGTTCAAAATATCAACGTTTAATACATCGAAGTTCATAATATCTACGTTAAAAATACCTACTAGTTGAAATATCGGACAGAAACCGGATAAAAAGTCGGACTCGCTTTTGCATCCTTAGTCAAATTGCTGATTACCACCTATCAAGGTAAGTCAACGGAGCCCCGCTTCGCGGGGCTCCTATTTCTGTTTGCAAGGTTTAAAGTAACCGGTAATAGGAGCCCCGCGAAGCGTGGCTCCGTCTACCTGCCTTTATAGGTGGTAATCAGCAATTTGACTAAGGATGCAAGAGCGAGTGAAGCAAGCTCGGGACTTGTGGCACCCCGACTCGGACAGGTTAGGTTCGATATTTAGGACATTCGATAATCTGTATTTCGATATTTAGATCTTTCGATGTAACTTTTGTAGATATTTAGATTTTAGATATATTGGACGTAGATCATTTAACCATTCGATATTATAAACTTTCGATATTTTAATTTTCGATTATATGATCGTTCGATATTTTCATTTTCGATGTTTTGAACATCGATATTTTAAGCGTAGATATTTTAATCTTCGATATTCAAATATGTACCCTAAAAAACAAAGGGTCTTATTAGTTATACTTACAAGATTAGTATCCAATCATTACAAAAATAGCCCTACTGTTTATAACAAAAAATGTGACATTAAGTTAAAACGTTTACTTTACTTACTGTCTAGTAGTTTTGACTGCTTAATACAGTCACCAAAATCCAGATTTAGTACTGACCTGAAATAAAAGAAAATGACAATTAGTACACATAATTAGGTAATTTAAAAAAAAAAAAACATTTTTGAACACGTCTTGATCAATTAGGGTGTCTGTGTAAAAAAGTTTCCAAATAGAGAAAAAATGGCAAGATAAATAAATAACACAAGATTTCTGTATTTTATTTAAAGTTTAGGTACTTGAAGTATTTGGTTGGAAAATTAATAAAAGCACCTCTAGTGTGCAAACGAGGAACAACATTTTTTCCTTCAAAATAACGTCAAACTTCCAGTTTACATCACGAAAACGGGAAAAGTCATGATAGAGCCTCTTATTGTCGGTTGCGTCATCATCATCATCATCATCAGCCTATAATGTTCCCACTGCTGGGACAAAGGCTCTCTTGTGAGAGGGAGTGGGCTATAATCCACCACGCGGGCCCAGTGTGGGTTGGCAGATGTCACGTGTCTTCGAATTTTTGGTTCTAGGACATGCCGGTTTCCTTACGATGTTTTCCTTCACCGTTTTGAGAGCAGTGGTGATTGAATAAATTACAAAAAGTAATGCGCCTGGCGGGGTTCCAACCCACGACCTACAACTCGGAAGTCGGGAGCGATACCACTGGGCCACCACTGCGGTCGCGTGCCACAGGATTAGTTACTGTAATTCCGCCATTTTGAAAATGAATGTACCTACTCATGTGATACGGTTTCATTTGTCACATGGTGATAACTGTCACGTGATTGGCTGCCCAATTTGTCCCGGTTTTACACGCGAACCCTGAATTGCTTTTCAATGGGTTATTGTATCCGCAGTTTTTATTGGATTAAAATAGACAAAGGAATTTTGAAATCATGTAGGTATTCGTCGTGCTGATAAATAATTAATTAATAAATAGCTGATAAACTTGAACATTTACATAAAATTAGTATTCTTGCAAAAGTTACATAACAGAAAAACAAACGAGTGTGTTTCAGAAAGCACGAACGTTCTTTTTTTTTATCGTGGTAAAATCTTCAAATGAGTCCTTCCACCCAGGGCAGGGCGGGAGGCGGACTGTCAAACTGGTACTGACTAAAATCCATGGTGTCCTTCAATAGCCCTTTACGTTCCGGTGTCACAGTAATTGGATAAGTCCCGCGACCAAGCACAAACATTCTGGCGAGCTTTTTCCGAGCCGACTGTCAAGTCTGAAATCTTCATGAAGAAAACCAAAATTGACGACCATCGACTAGAGCGCTGGCTTGCATAGCAGTGTTTGGGTTCTCTATTCGACTCTGTTTGTCGTTCAGTACCCTTAGCACGAGTTTTCACTCTTTTACTTTACAGCGTCTTTCCAGTATTTACAGCGTTTCTTGTATGAAAAAATGGAACAGCGCCTCTGGTGTGCGAAGAAGGAACTAATTTTTTCCTTGAAAATTGTCAATTTGAAATTGTCAAAGTTCCAGTTTACTTTACGTCTCAAATACTGAAAATTCGTGCTAAGGGTGCTAAGACAGAGCTATGCAAGTGCATAGCTCTGTCTCTTTCCCACAGCCTAAAGACTCACGTTTTAAGACGTCATGATAAGCCGCCTGTTCGACAAAATTAAACACGAATGTCCGACGTTCTCTTACAAGTGAATGTCTCAAGTCTATCAGCACTTTTATGTCATCCAAAGTTGTGTGGCAATAATGATACTAATGTCGTAGTTCGAATTGATTTCAATAAAAACTTAAATAAAAATAACGACCCTGCACTAGGAGTTTCTCATGTATCGTGGGTGGGTTTACAAACAATGATATTAAAAAGTCATAGATATGTTATACTCGTACAAAACAACGGAAAAAACTGTTCCGCGCCGAGCGGCAGCACAGATACACACTTTTTTATTCACACATTACATTTCACTACAAGTAAAAAGGATAGCTTGATACAACGCAATAAGAAAAAAAGTGACAGCTAGATAAACAAACAGCGCCATGCGTCATCAATCCCCCCGCACGTCAGCGTCTCCTCTCACTCGCACCCGTGCTCGCACTCTTTCTTTTACGACGCCTTATTATAGAAACGTAATGTTTAATTTGTGAAAATATTAAAGATAAATAAATTATATTTACGAATGTTATGTGATTCCTTGATTTTTAGAAGTCTTGCATGTTTAATTTGTACAATATCTCATCACACACGACGGCATTTTCGGTAGTTTTGAGTCACTTTTACTTTTGATTCAGTCTGTGGTACGTGAAGTGCCGCTGGCAACGTCGCACTGAGATCAAGATGTGTGAATCAGCCTCATTTGAGCGCATACGTTATTGAGCGCGTATGACGTATCTACACCTTTTTTACTTATAATATCATTGTTTACAAACATATAAATTCACATGCACAAACACTCAGACTCAGAACAACTACCTTGTATATCACACAAATATTTGTTTCGTGTGGGAATTGAACCCGCGACAGGTTGTGCTGCAGGAAATTACTCAGCCAATGCACACTGGAGTAACTTATAAAAATTGTACTTGAAAACTTATTTCAACTTCGTATATTTCCACTACAATTACACAAATCCGTTTAAAACGAACATAGCCTATTTACAGACAGATCCCTTTATTGTCCCATTGTTAAGGAAAACAGCTGAAAACATCTCCTAACAACAGATTAACAAAGTAAATACACATCAATTAATTAGCCCTTTCACAAGGAATTATGACAAGCATTAATTGTTGAACAAAATTAATGCCGTTAACGGAACATTTAACGAGTTTAACGGATTAATAATGGGTATTTATGACAAACTAAATTGAAGGGAGGTAGGTATTGAAATCGCTGCCTGAAAGCAGTTTGTAATTTGATTTATTTTCAAGCTTGAAATGGCTAGGAAAGGGCAGGGTTGCCAACTCAATGCCACGGTTGGGTGCTAAGTACCTAACATCTCAAATAGTGCTAAATTGCTAGAAAGTTTCAAAAATAGTGCCAAATATATGAATTTAATAAAAAAGAACACATAACAGAATATGTTTTAATTTTCGAATTATTGTTAAGTACATTAATATCTAAAAGTTATATTAAAAAACCAAAACAAACAAAGATATATGTGTGACCATTAAATTTTACAAATTAAAAAATATACAAATTGGAAATACTAAATTAAAATACGATGAATGAAAAACAAAGATGAACGAAAAACAAGCAAGGTTAGACAAAGAAGGAGTTATCTTAGAAAAAAAGACAAACATAGCATTGTTCGCCTCTTCTGCCATACACGCCTTTATTTTTACGTTCACGGGAATCCCCTACCGAAGTGCCGCAGATTACAGACTACACTAGTTTGCGTTTTGTTATTTCAACCACAGCTGCATTTTGTGAGCGAAGGCAACATCAAAATTAGTGCTAGATTTAGTGCTGGGTGCGTTTCTTAAATTTCAGTGCTAGGCACATGAAAATAGTGCTAAATCTAGCACTCAAAGTGCTGAATTGGCAACACTGGGAAAGGGTCCGCGTTCTACCTAACTGAAATTAGTTTCTAATTTTATTTTTTGTTCGCTTTGCTGAAAGTTTTCGTCATTAATTATAATCTAGCCAGTTAGTCTGAACAATCTTGTTCTAGTTTATTTTTTCAGTGGAAACGTCAAATTTTGTTAAGGATAATTTGATACAAAATTAATTACGCGTATTTCAAGTGTTTATTAATATTTTGAAACAAAGTGATTTTGTGTTACTTATGTAACACAAATATTAGATAACTAGTTATTTATGCTTATTGCAGTGCATTGCTGGACATTGGCCACCCGAGGAGCTTATTATACGTTACACATCATAAATGCGACTACTCTAAGGAAGGTTGAAAGAAAAAACGTTTATTGACACATGCCATAAGTACAGACTGCATAAAAAAGAAATCAAATATTTAAAAGAAAACTTACAACTAAACAGCCTTACTACAAAAACTTAAACATCTGTTGAACACTTGTCTAAAAAAAAGTGTGGCTGCAAAACGGGCCTTATTTCAACGTCATAATCTGACATTTTTTTAGACACGTGTTCAACAGACGTTTAAAAGTTTTTGTGGTACCACGGATATTGTGTGACTCACGGCTACGCCAAATAGACCCAGTTCAGCAAATGTCGGACAACGGGTGCCCGACGCTGTTTTTCAACTGAGCCTAGGTTCGCTTGTTTTTATATTGAGATCTTAATTTTATTGTATGTATAGTATTAAACGTTCAAACAAGGTAATGAAAGATTCAGCTTCAAACGAGTGGGTTGCGATGACAGCGTTCCCACTCGCAGCTGTATTTTTCGTTATTCAAAAATCTTTTATAACATGAACAAAATAGTATTTTAAGTACGTACTCAATTTCTAAGAACGTCTGTACTAAATAAAGAACCAATTAGCCAATAAACCAACTCATGACCTTGCTACTTACAATGTGGATTCAATAATAAACCTATTATTAGTTCACAATACAGTGAATTTTCCTTTGTGTTACTTCCTATGTTATTATGAAAGGTTTTTCGTTCGACAAACGATGTGCCCACGATTTTCTATTATATTACTGTGACTCTATATAATATTTTATTTAATAGATCAGCTTTTGTCGATTTCTAGTATATACTAATTAATATTATAAATGGGAAAGAAAGTTTTTTTTTGTTTACGAGTACAAAAACGTTGCCTCACACTAGAAATTTCTCCTGTGTCGTGGGTGCGTTTACAAACATATAAACTCACACACACAAACGCTCAGACCCGGAACAACTAATTGTACTTAGATACAAATACATATTTGCTCCACGCGGGAATGGAACCCACGACACGCAGCGCCGCAGTCCATTGCTAAGCCACTGCACCAACAATGCCGTTGTTGTTACCTTTTCACGCCAAAACTACTGAATCGATCGTCCTGAAATTTTGTAAATTTCAGGTAACTCAATAACACTGCCGGGAATCGAACGTCGTACCTCAAGCCGAGGTACGAGCCCAACGACGCGCCGTGTTAACTAAAAGTGATAAATCCAGTTCAAAGTACTTTTGCAGCTCGTAAAATGGTGGACAGCTAACTAACATAAATTGTAATGTTCTAGAATCTAGTTTCTTTACTTCTTGCATGCAAATAAATGGTTTTATATTGTGTGGAGGTAGTTTTCTAATTAACTAACGTAAATAACCTAGTCGTTTATGCGTTTACTCGTATGCAGCTGTTTTCTTCTTTTGCTTGAAAAGACTGGCTAAGTACAATAGTTTACGTAAGAGTACACTACAAATCTAACTTTTAATTTGTCTTATTAATATTAATTCGAAATTTTGTGAGGATGGATAAATGGATGTTTGTTACTCTTTCACACAAACTACCTACGGAGCGAATATGAATAAATACTTGGAACACAGATAGTTTATAACATAACTCTCTAGGTCTAACATACCCATGGGGTGATTTTCGAGTTAAACTAAAGTCTGAGAACAAACGGCTTTTTTTTTACACCAATATTATAAAGAGGAAAGATTTGTTTGTTTGTATTGAATAGGCTCCGAAACTATTGGACATATTTCAAGAATTCTTTCACCATTTGAAAGCTGCTTTGGCCCTGAGTGACATAGGCAATAAGAGGAGGGGGGGGGGGGGAGGTGAGCAGGCGAAGCCGCTGGCAAAAGCTAGTTCTTAATAAAATGAATTGCCGAACGCACTATTCATTTCATGAACACACTAGCCTTTGGAAACTCCCAAATACCACAAATTCGAAGACAGTTGTTTCTTCTACAAACAGTGAGCCTGCGTGGCGCACTGTAGATTAATCCTACCCATGGTGGCCTGTTAACCAGCATTGGGAATTTAACAGGATAATTATTGCTTATGCTTAGTGACTTACAAACATAAATACACTCGAATAACAGATCCCCTGGAAACTACAATACACGCGAGCAAAAATGTATGGAATCACTTACTCTGATTTCCCACAATCTTGAGTACTTAATAACTAGTTAAGAATAATAAAAATGGTAAAATTTGAAAGGTTTAACTGTTAACTTTAAATTGATACCAAATTCATTTGAATGACGCCATTATTAAAGGAGCTATCCTAGATCAACTCCAAGTAAATAATATAATCTATACTTTAGTTTGCTCTCTAGTGTATGTGTTTTTTTATATCATCAAATGAGTCCTACCTTTTTTTTTATCGTGGTAAATTCATCAAATGAGTCCTCCTACCCAGGGCAGGGCAGGAGGGACTGTCAGACTTGTACTGACTAAAATCCACGGTGTCCTTCAGTAGCCCTTTGTGTACCGGAGTCGCGGTATATGTGTTACCCGCGACCCTGAAATGAGTCCTACCTAGGGTCATTGTCAGACTTGTACTGAGTAAAATCCACGGTGGTCCTTCATCTTCTATAACCATTAACGTTTCAGGGTCCCAGTTTTTGATGAGACAGTCTCGCGACGTGCTAGTATAGATAGATACCGTTGGTATTTCGCATTCCATGCTCCTTGTTTCCGTCATTGCAAATTTTTGTCCCCAACCAAAATGTATGAAATTCCCCAACATTATGCCAAAGAAAATCGTAAAATACCGGAACAAAGAACTGACATATTAATTGCAGTTCCGTTGGTGCACGTCTCTGTCATAAGTTCTAGCAGAATGGACGCAGTGGGGCAAAGTGCCTGTTTAAATTATACACGGTTTCCTGATATGAAAGACAGTGGTGTATGCTGAATTCCTAGTATTCTTGAAATTACGTTAGGTTTTCTTCATACATCAATAAAATAAATCATCAGATTCAACCATTTTTTTAGAGACATTTTTCTAACCTAACCGTACAGACAGATGTGTTGCTGGGGAGTTTGTTCCGCCACTTCTTCTTTCCAGCCAAAACACTAGGAAGTGTCGAAGGGGGGGCGCTTTGGGGGACTGTCTTATGTAAAAATTGACCTTCAAAAAGTGCTGATAAATCAGCCTAATTTGAATAAATGACTTTTGATTTTGATTTTGATTTTTTAGAGTGCAGAAATCCATAAATGAGCCCTACCACACTGGGTGGAGCGGAAGAGACAAAATCTATCACCTAAATTTACCTTTCTACTTTAATTTTAACGTTTAGTTGACTCCTCACAGCTGGAAAAACAAAAACTATCTTTGAAACAAGTTAAGGATATCCCCTAAACATAGGGGATGTTGATGAAAATGGGAATCAGAATCGTAGTGACTAAAAACCACCCTGTTCCCTCAGTAGCCCTTTGCGTTTAAGGTCACTATATCCTGCTAAGACAGTCTCGCGACCCCGGCATGCGTTTGGCCCGGTCTGTTGACAGCTCCAGGCGCTCTCGGAAGACGACGCACCGTCGTTTGGGTCTAACCCTTGATCGGACGGCGAGCTACCCATTACTCGCCGTCCACAAGCTCATGGAGAGACACCCTATTAATGTTCATTGTCTACAATACTTTATGCATCTGTGACATTAATCAGTTTTCCAAATCAATACTGCTAGGCAACAGATTGTAGTAACGTTTATTTTTATTTTAGTTCTCTGGTAGTGTTTGATAACACGATCTTTATTTGTTTTTAGCAACCATTTGAGATTCTATTGTCTTCGCTTTGTTTATAAATAACCTCTGAACTTTTAGTCTGATGTTGACAACACAATCATTGTTTTTGTTCCGCCTAATTATAACACTATACAACTATTATTACATTCAGCAGTTGTGATTAATATCCACATTGTTCCTTCAATAGCCTTTTACGTTCCAGGGTCAAGGTTACCTTTTTAGAAAGTACCGCGAACCCGGCAGGCGTTTGGCCCTCTATGATTGCTGACAGCTCTTTGAGTAGCGCGTGGACCGTCGTCGACCTGGTCCATGATCGGACGGCGAATCACCCATAACTCTCCGTCCGAATGCTGGCCGGGAATCGCCTCGCGACGTGCGTTGCTATGATCATCTCTGGCGGTGGCTGGGTCGTGAGGTGAAGGCTGTCCTCTCCCTCACGCACTCGACCCTCTCTCGTATGGTTTGGAATACCTAAAAAGCGATTTTTTATATAGGGTTGTTTAACTACTATCTCGCCTAATGGTGAGCAATCATGTTGTTGACGGTGAAGCACGCTTGCCTAGAAGTAACCAATTCACTCTTGACTTTGTAGCCCCCAGATTGTAGCTATCAGGAAAAGAAGACCGGTGCAAGGAATTTCGACTCCATAGCTGTGGGCGCACAGGAAATGTATTGTCTAAAAGCTTTGTATGTAAGGGTGGGTTGTATTGATGGCGCATTGCCGTACGTCTTGTAGTCCGATGATCGAAAGGGCAGAATCAAATTGTTCAAGCGCATACTCTCCGAAATGTAACCGTCAGTTCGATCGCATACTCTCCGAAATGTAACCGTCAGTTCGATCGCATACTCTCCGAAATGTAACCGTCAGTTCGATCGCATACTCTCCGAAATGTAACCGACATGCTGACAACTTGGCGTATATCAATTCACTAGAAATCCCAAAGTGACTAGTAATCTTTTAATTGTTAATGACCTTCCCACATAATATTCCTATTCACAGAAAGCGATGACTAAATGAATTCGTCCAATCAACAAGATCTAGCTACTTCCAAGTATCGAAAGGAAAACAAATGACTATAATATATATAATTTCAGTCACTAGTATCACGGAACATGCTGAAAATAAATAATAATTCTGTCTCGGTTGCTCTCTTTTTTTTAAATCTCAAATGAGTCCTCCCTTCGAGGGTGGGACGGAAGGATTGTTAGACTCGTACTGACTAAAACCCACGGCGCTCCTTCAATAGCCCTTTACGTTCCCGTTTAGTCCACTCTCGACCCCTCGACCCCTAAAAAAAGATTTGCTCATTGGTTTCCTCTCAACCCCTAAACATAGTTCACTCTCGACCCCTAGGGGGTGAGAATGAATTTTCATACAAAAGACCCGCACTTTGAGTCCACTCTCGTCCCCTAGTATGATAATTAATATTTTGGTACAGTGACGTACTAAAGGCGAAATTCAGGAATTGGTATTTAAAAAGACTGCCTCGTCGGTCTAGTGGTCGCAAGCGCAACTGTTGCAGCACTGATTCCTGGGTCAGGCAGTGTTTCTAGGTTTTCTATTAGGAATTTCTCACTAGCAACTACGGAGTCTGGATTTATTCTTGGCTGATGGCAATATTGGGCAGGTTTACGTTAGATTTTGGCTGTAATTATAAGGTACAGCTTTGTTGAAGTACTTGTGCACGCACCGATCACTTGGTAACTACACAAATGTCGATTCTTACGAATAAGGATTAAAACAAAATATAATGACGATATTTTAGTTAAATAGTATGCAACTATAGGGTAGACTGATGATTTTTCATCGTAACTGTACTTGGGGGTCGAGTGGAAACCAAAACTTGGCTTCAAAATGAACTCCACTTTCGACCCCCAGGGGTCGAGAAAAAACTGTAGTTAGGGGTCGAGTGGACACTTTAATTCTTGGGGGTCGAGGGGACGAGAGTGGACTAAACGTACGTTCCTGGTTCACGATTTCCTGACAAGACAGTCCCACGACCTTGGAAGGCTTTGGGTTCTCTATTGTGGAAACACGAACGTTAACGATGTCTGAATCTTTTCTGGTTTATCTGTACGAACACATGTATGTATAGAGTCAAGCTTCTGCCAGTATTAGTCATCAAAACATCGAATCATGCGCAGCTGTCGGATGATTGTTTAAACTTATTAAGGGGTTGAGGTTAATCACGTATTTCCTGCACGAAATTGTATTGTTCCATGTCTTCTTCTTGAAAATATTTATGGAGTTATCAAGAAGTCTATCCTTTTATGTTGTTTTATTTTAAATAGGATCAGGTAGAAAAAAAGTGTTTGGAAAAATGAAACCGACTTGTAAAAAGTCGTCAGTGACTTTGTTTTTTATTTCATTGACTATTTTGTTACCTCATAGATTGAAGTGTTCCCCCGATTTCTCTAAGATCCCGTCATCAGATCCTGTCCTGATTACGATGGTCTTATTTCAAACAAAAAATATTTCGTTCAAGGCGCCATCGAGAAATACATTAAAAAAATTCCGACAAATTGAGAACCTGCTCCTTTTTTCGAGGTCGGTTAAAATCAAACCTGTGCGAAGCAGGACAGGCCGGTAGTTTAAATAAAAAAAAAGCCATCATTATATAAATCTATTCTTAAGGCTCATTTTATCGATGAACTAATTATTATCCGACGTCACTACAACGGATCCGGGCCCGACAAAGGACTCGCTAGGTCAGTCCGAGGACGTCGGTCTACATCGGGTCGACGTCGGGTCATACGAGTAGACTGTATAATTATTATCAGTTACCTACTGTTATCAATACTATAATGACAGTCGCCAGACATTTTAGTTTAACAAAATGTTTTAAATAAATTTATAAGCAACTTACTTGATTGTCTGAAACTGTCAGATACAGTTTAATGAAAAAGACAAGTACTTTACATTTGGGATAGTTTACAAATCTGTATCTTTAATGAAAAGTGGCACAACTCTGAAAACTTAAAATTTAATGTTAGGCAGTTTTTAAACGGCCACACCTTTTTTATTACTAAGTTTTTTTTTAGTTTTAACTTTTCTCACTT
Source organism: Agrotis clavis (assembly GCA_954870645.1). Lineage (NCBI taxonomy): Eukaryota > Metazoa > Arthropoda > Insecta > Lepidoptera > Noctuidae > Agrotis > Agrotis clavis. The sequence goes on from OX940925.1 coordinate 7,248,317, forward strand.
GGGAATTGTTTCTATTATATCGGATTTGCTTTCATTGTTTTAAAAACAAATTAGAATCTGAGACAATTAAAAAAAAACTAAACTTATAATCATTAGCCACATTTTATTTCTATGTGTATAATGATACAATGGAAATTATATCATTTATCACATTTTTATATTGTGTTAAATGATACAATTTTGAAACATTTTCTGGTAGCAAAAGAGCTAAATTAAATTAATAATAAAACTCAAGAACTAATTTTGATCGGAAAATATTGAGATTTTATGCCAGTACTACTTATGTCTTTACAACGTGCTGTAAACAGGGATGAGCAGCGGGTGAAAGATTTTATGAAATAAATTATTGACAGAAAACGTATCATTGATACATGCACAGATTTGAATCCACGTCAGACAAACATAAATATTTCAGTGTTCCCTTGATTTAAGGCAGCTGACTAACATTCTCGAATCCGAAGGCCCGGCATCGTGTCACGTTTGACATAATTAAAACAGATTCGACCAACCGAGGACTTACAAGGTCGTCCCGAGGACGTGGGATCACAGGGACATACACTCACCACTTAGGTTCATTTGAAAACCAGTGTCGGGCACCAGTTGTCCGGTACTACACTGAAATAGGTAGGCTTATTTAGGTAGAAGGTCAAATCTTAAGATACCTACCCTTCAAGTACGACTTTAAAGTAATTCCATTAAAGTAATATTTAAAGAAATATTACTTTAATGGATATTATAATGATTCCTGACAAATGTTTTGCTGTATTATTCGCTAAGGTTTTTTTTTTTATAAATTGGCTAAAATATAACGATAACATTATTATTAGAACGTCGAAAACGCAAAAAAATAGTTTCACCGAAATAATTGAGAGGAATTTTGTATTCTTACCTAATGTAAAACAATTTATTTTCCTGTCACATTGCTTTGTCTACAACACTGATCGTTCTATTACAGCCAACAAAAAAAAAGTAGGTTACTGTTTTGACGTAACGTAGTGTGTTGACGTAATATAAAACAAAATGGAGGCGAAGGACGCCCAAGGTCAGTGTAAGGATACAAGGTCACTCAGGACCGACGCCTTTGTTTGGGTTCCGTATAGGGCTGCCAACCGTAAAATGTATCCTTTTTATGTTTTGGTCAATTTCATTAATTACTAATATAAAAAAAAATAGGTATATTATTTTTTTAGTCATTCCTATTGGTATTTTTTTTAAGATTTTGATTTATTAATGGAAAAACGTAGGACGAAAAATTCAATATTTCATGGCTCGTTCAACTTTCGGGCTTTTAATTAACCACACATTGCGATTTTTAATTAGTGAACAAGAACTTTCTTTTTTTCGCAATGTGCGTGCAGCTTCATATAATTTCCGCAGGTTGCAGAATTCAGCGATAAAAATGCGCAAATTAATTCTATATGCGTTCTTAGCCTTACTGTGAATGGAACGCACACGTAGCGTAACATAAGGAATTTTAGAAAGAAATTCATTGCACATGTTTGAGCACCAAATAGCAATTGATATAACATGGAGCTAACAAAAGGAATAGAGCACTAAATAACAGTACACGCAGAGAAATGTATGCGAGAACTTCTGGTTGCAACCGTGACAGCAAGACTCAAGTTGACTTTACAACATTTCTAGTAATACTAAGTCCTTGTTATATCTACTACATACTTAAAATACTACTGTAGACTTATTTTTTTTTTCTAATATTAAAAAAATAAAAAATTGTATTTAAAAAAAAGGGGCAGCCCTTATGTTCCGCGTATGTTGACTTTGAGGCCGAATGAAACGTTATCACGCCATTCATTTGTTTGTGTTTTGCATAATTTTGTTTGGTTTTTTGTGTTGATTTTGGTACTTATAAAATTTGTTTTAGGGCTTCAATTAATGTTATAATAATTAAACATGTAAACGTAAATACCAAATGGGCTTCTAGAAAGAGAACAAATTGTAAAATAACTTATTATTTATAATAATTTATTAAAAAAAAAAAAATTATACCTAGTAATTTTTGTTTATTTTTAGTTTTTTTCTTTAAGTTTTTGATTAATTCTTTTATTGTACAAAATAATTATGTACAGGCGTTACATTTTGTTGTGTGATTGGAAAAACAATGCATAGAAATACGATAACAATAATCGCCAATGATTTGCTGTCATTAATTGAAGAGTTACGGTTTCGGTAAGATCCCGTCATCAGATCCTGACCTGATTGGCTATCCGTGAACCCCTTTCAAACAAAAGAGATTTTATTAAAAAAAAAAATTCTAAATGGGGAACACAAACAAAAATTCCGACGAATTGCGATTTTCTCCTCTTTATTCGACTATGTCCAGATGTGGACGAATGCAGGCTGATGATGATGATAAACTCTTCATTTTATTATGATTTTGGATGAAAGATATCGGGACACACAAAACTATCACAGACTACCAAATCTCATAAAAAATCACAATTTATCGCGTTTTAGAAATCGAAAGTACGGAACCGTTGCGCAAAAGCCTCGTATCTCATCCGTATCGTGTTTTGAATGTCCGAACAACTACAAACGGCCGAAGTCCATTGTTCAAAACTTGATTTATATTCCAATGATGGCACTTCGCTAGAAATTGTAGAGGTTTTGTAAAGGATTTTTGGAAATCAACTTGGAGAAGGAAACAGAATCCGGTGGCCTACCATCACGTCTTAAAGCGATAGTAGTTCCATTGTGGAAATGAGATGGCGATAGACGACTTGCATAGCTCTGTCACTTTCCCACAGTGGCCCTAACTCTCACATTAAGACGTATTACAATAGTGTCTAAATGGTCTATCATTGATTTCATACTTGTTGATTTTGAAAAGTTTAGAAATCTATACATCTACAACGTGTAACGTTAAATGCGCAAAACTTCTCGTGGGGTAACTCAGCCCATGTTACAGAACAATGTTTGTTCTAAGACTTTTGGAAATTCACAAAAAAAAAGATTTTTCTAGGCCCGTTCAATTTCTCATTTTGTATGAAAAACCAATTTTTTTTTTGTGAATTTCCAAAAGTCTTAGAACAAACATTGTTCTGTAACATGGGCTAAGTTACCCCACGAGAGGTTTTGCGCATTTAACGTTACACGTTGTATATATATAATTATATAAATAAAATTGGAGTGTCTGTTTGTAATATTGAAATAACCGTTTCTACTACATGCATACGAATATAAACACGGTACATACACTAAAATAACATTTTTTACAATTTTTGTCGGTCTGTCTGTCGTTCTGTCTGTCTGTCTGTCTGTTTATAATGGCTTATCTCTGAAATGGTTAGGCTGGGACTTCTATTGGCAGGTAGCTGATGTAATAAGGAGTAACTTAACCTTCTTTTATTTTAGAAAAAAACCTTTGCCTAAAAAAAAACATTATTGAGTTCCGACATCCACGCGAACGAAGTCGCGGGGACAGCTAATCTACTAATATAATGGCGTCATTATGACTTTTCAATGGTTCTATTATGAGACCATTGACCGACCAATGATCGACTAATGAATTTAGCAGATAAGTAACTTGTAGCAAAATAACAAGGAATCGTGATAGAATGACGAATTTTAAAATTAAAAATAGCAGTGCTGACCCAGTTTGTCATTAAAATTATTATGACGTCATTATATCAAGGTACTTGAATTCTCATCATCATCTGCCTAGCCTTTTCTCTACTATGTACTTATGTAGGGGATGGCTTCCAGTGTCTGACCTCCACAACCCAGTAAGTATGGAAATTCGAGGCACGGAGGAAACTCACTATAATGAAGCTAATTGTCAAACAGACAGGCGAAGCGAATGCGATCCGAAGCGTTTTTATTTGTAATGTATGGAATTGTATGAATCGAGTCACATAGAAAAGCGAAAGCGATCCGATAGTCTATGTGACGGCTTCAAACAATTGCATACATTACAAACAAAAACAATCTGCAGATCAACCTCGGTAAGCGCGACTAAGGCCCGGTATCCACCAAAGCGGAGAGGAGAGGAGATGTGTTTGAATAACCAATCAGATGTCCACATCTCCTCTCCGCTTATTGACAGACGCTTATTACAGACATCTGATTGGTTATTCAAACACATCTCCTCTCCTCTCCGCTTTGGTGGATACCGGGCCTTAACCTTGAAGAGCGATCTGTGCGACTGTCATTCTACTGCTCCGAGCGTGTCACGTGTTCGATTCCCGCTCGGAACATAATTATATTTGGTAGTCTACTGATGATTGATTTGAGTCTAGCTATTTGTGTTCTGTTACGTGAGTTTAAGGCGCGGGCCACATAGAAAAGACGTAAGACGAGGACGCGTCGCGGGCGGGCTAAAATGTATGAGAGTCGCGCCCGCGAAGCGTCTCTTCTGTATGTTTTACGTCGCGACGCTTCTATACATTTTGCTAGGCTTAGGCTATGAAAATTAATTGCTCCATGCGGGAATTAAACTGCGACCCATCCAATTACACAAATCACTCTGCGTATGTTTAAAATCGTTACTCATTCATTACATTATAATTAACTATTAACATAATTACAATGTGTTCAGCTATTTCGAGTGACGCACATACAACATGCACAGACAGATCGCGATAATGAATTAGGGCTTCCGTTTTAAGCGCGATAATTATAATTATCTATTGTTTGAATTCTACATTATATTTTTATATAAAAAAGGAGAGCAGTGGTGCTGACGAGCCAATGGTAACTGTTCCGACAGGGAATAGGTACCACTCCTTAGCTGTGTGCTTAGTGCGAGTTTTTTTACGTTGACGCAATAGTAACGTTTAACCGCGTTTGGCGCTCCCATTGGTTGAAAGTTCTCACGACCTTGGAGCGGGCCAATGAGAGCGCCAAACGCGGTTAAACGTTACTTTCGCGTCTACGTAAAAAAACTCGCACTAAGCACACAGTGCGCACAATAAAAGTATTGCCAAAACGTTTTGTACTACCGAAGGGATGTCCACCATGTAACGAATGGCGCATTGCGTAGGTACCTGTTGTATTCCGATGATGGAAATGGCCTTGGCCTGGCGGAATCAAGTTGTGCAGTTCGACAGGCTGTGGAGCTTTGCATCGACCAGAGGTTCTAAAACGGCCACTTAGCAATATCCCAACCAAATGATTGACCTTTGTGAATGAATACTTAGTTAATAGCGTTGCGAGAACATAATAATTATAGAAAAATTAATGCAAGACTGGTAGGTAGTAGGCACTAAGCATAGCGCCTGAGTGAAATACATTATATTGGGTACGGTTAGCCGATACAAATCTGAGCAGCACTTAAAGAAAAATGGCGAATGCTGAGTAGCAAAGGCTGAGACAGCTGTCAAAATGCTTCACTCTCGTCGGAACTTAGCATGGTTTCAGCCGATAATTTGATTTATTCCCGTTGAATCCCACTTTTGGATCCCATTTTTAGGTATTCCCGATGAATCCCATTTTTAATTCCCGTTGAATCCCACGTTATCACAACATGAACATCAGAAGAAAAGTGTTACCTTTATTTTAAAGATTTATTCTCTGTTACTAATTAATTCATTTTATAAAAAAAAAAGTTCTAGAACAAAAGCAATTTTGTCGTTGAAAGTACTCGCATTCAGATTTTTTAAAGCATGTGGGATCCAACGGGAATAGTTTTTGGGATTCAACGGGAATAAAACGTTTTTCTTTTGTTATGGGATTCAACGGGAATACATTTTAATTTTTGTGGGGTCCAACGGGAAAAATATTCAAGTGGGATTCAAAAGTGAGATCCAACGGGAATAATTCGATAATTTACTCAGCATAGGCTGAATGCTGTTCAGCATTTTCAATTTCTATCCAGATTTTGTATCGGCTAACCGTACCCATTGTTAACCAGTCTAACACATGGACGACACGATACCAGTGATGATGAGCAAATCCATGGGCGTAGCCACGGTGGGGCAGGGTGGGGTGCTTGCCCCACCCTGACTCCGACTTGTTAGGTGTCTTTTAACCAAAACTAAATAATGTAGGTACTTACCTAATACAACACCTACTTAATATCCGTAAGAAACCTGACACAAGACAATCGTCAAACGACACAAAAAAATGTAGAATTTTGCCCCACCCTGAGCACGTAATATTTAGAATTTTGCCCCACCCTGTGCATATGGCTGGCTACGCCCATGAGCAAATCGCATCTTTAAATACGTCTGGCTTCGTTCAATACCAATTTCTTTCACCCAGATCTGCATTTCTGTTTTAGGGATAATATTGAAGAAGTATTGGGCAAGTTTTAAGCGTTGAATCAAGCTCTTTCGCAAAAAATCTGGGAGCTCTCCAGCTAGTTGTTTTTTCTCACTAAAATACGCAACCGACTATAAGCGCCCGATCTTACGCGACGTCAGCGTAACAGGAATTCAAGCCTAAGGGTGCCTTTCCACCAGAGATGTGCTATGCAACTATGCTGCGAAAACGTAAAGACTGAGCTACGAAACTATGTGACCGTTTCCACTGATGCTAAGCTATGTAGCGGTGCGAGTAAGATGTGCTATGAAGATCATCGCCGCAAAGTAGCTGCGCGAGAAAGATCCACAGCTCGAGCTATGCGATGTATCGATAGTAGGGAAGACGACCCATAACAGCATCCATAGCACGCATCCTTCCATACAAAAAACACATCTTAGTTGAATCTGTTTTCACCAGTGCTATGCTAATGTTCACCAATGAATTTGATTGGTGGATATCAAACGCATCCATAGCAACGTAGCATTGCACATCTCTGTTGGAAAAGCAGCCTAACTCTTCGGAAAACATCGTCGTTTTGGTATAAAAAATGTTTTTACAAAAAGAATACAAGCACTATAGACATGACGGGGCCCCCTCTAGAGGGCCAAAGCCTGCCGGGATCGCGGGACTTATCTCATTACCATGACCCCAGAACATAAAGGGCTATTGAAGGACACCGTGGATTTTAGTCAGTAAAATTCTGACAGTCGCCCTTCCGCCCTGCCCGGGGTGGGAGGACTCATTTGATGATTTTACCACGTAAAAAAAAACACGATAGACAAGTGATATTCAAAGTTATGCTCAGATGAGTCATCGGTCATCAACTCGACACTTATTTAGACTGTTATCGGTAACCTTTGATCCCGGTTATCATAAACAGTCGTTATGGGCAGTCAGAAGTTCGGAAGTCATAACCGTGCACCGATTATAACTGTAAGGTCAGTTACAATCGGGTCGGTTATCGCTTTTATTATTTTGTTTGATAAGGTGCGATGACTCCAAAATAAATAATATTCAATGTTACGAGTATTCTAAGTTTTGAAGACCTGCAAATTATAATTTTAGTTTTAATTAAGGTTTTTTGGGGTTCTGTATCCAAACGGCAAAATGGGACTCTATTATTAAGACTTCGTTGTTGTCCCCTAGAGAGCCAAAGCGTGCCGGGGTCGCGGAACTTACGAATTACTGTGACCCCGGAACGTAATGGGCTATTGAAGGACACCGTGGATTTTAGTCAGTACGAGTCTGACAGTCCCTCCCACTCTACCCTGGGTGGGAGGACCCCGGAACGTAAAGGGCTATTGAAGGACAATAGCCTTATGTGTTCCGGCTGAAACTCTTTGATTAATGTTTACCAACTATATCCCCGAAATATAATACAAGTACAAACATAGCAGCCACAAACAAATAAATCATACTCGTTCATCCAGCGCTCACAAAACTAGGCTGGACATTAGGGTGGTCCTTATTTTTCAACTTTCGAATTATCCTCCGGGCACTTTCTTATTTGATTATATACCTCTAAATACGAAATAAATGTTTTTTTGTTTTTGATTTTGTTAAGATTTAGAGGTCGCTACCAGCTGTCAATTTTTTACAAAAAGTGTTCAAATACAGCTTAAATGGTGATTCCATTAATTTAAAATTTAGGTACATAACATGTTACGTGCGAGTGAAACTAGCATAGACTATACCTTCTAATCCCCCTCCCCCCTCTCCGTTCCTCGACCCCCTCATTTGTACTACGATCGCCCCGCACTTCAGTTCTGTTAAGCAACAAGAGCGCACGTGTTGTTTTTGTAAAAGTTACAGTGAAGTGTTTCAATTTGCAATGGCGTCTACTAGTAGCGGATTCAGTATAACTACTAGAAATCAAAGTGAGATTTGGCTTATCGGTCAATTATTATCTGAATTAAGCCAATCAACCTTACCATCCATTGGCGAAGTGTTGCGATATTTTTTCTACTACAAAAATGAAGAAAAGAAAAGTATTCGTGAATCTGCGACTTTGACGGCTTGTGGGGTTATTAATTTGTGGGAAAAAGCTGGCATACCTATTCAATTAAAAAAACATGTCATCAGCAAAATTGAAAAGCTGTTCAAAGAATGGCAGAATCTAAAAAAAAATAAAGAAAACAAGAAAAAACGTTCAGAAGCATTGAAAACAAAAGAACAAAACTGGCAACAAAAGTTAGAAGATTTATTTGACATCGCTCATCGTGATGCTTTAAATATTATGACTTTAGAAGAAGATAAACAGTTTTTGTTAGCAGTGCGGCAAAATCGACGCCAATTTTTGATTGGTTCAGTCGACAGAAAAAGTTTAAACAAATGTAAGAAAATAAAAGAGAAAAAAGAACGGCTTGATAAATTGCGCGAGCGTGAAAACAAAGATATCTCGTCTATAACAGAAAAATGCTCTTGCTCATTGTCTTCATTATCATTTATTTCGTCATCGTCTGCCACAATAAGTGGGGAAGAAACTCCATCTGACTCCGAATTTATATCAAAATTGACGAAGATGCAACCACCTCAAAAACGAGCTCGAAAAGATATTATTAACAGTCAATTAGCTTCCAGTCTTGATGTTTCTAAATTGAGTGACAGAAAAGCAACTATGGTCGTGACATCTACTTTGAAAAGCGCAGGCTGTGATCCATCAGAATTTAATGTCAATAGATCTTCTATTCGTCGGCAGCGTGTCAAAAATCGCAAAGCTGTTGCAGAGTCGCTCAAAAGCGAGTTTAAACCTAGTTCGTCTTTAACAATTCATTGGGACGGTAAACTTATAGAAGATATTACTGGACACAAAACTGTAGATCGGCTGCCAATTTTGGTATCAGGACATGGAGTCGATCAATTACTCGCCGTCCCAAAATTAGAACGTGGAACAAGCGAAGCTTGTGCGTCGGCTGTCTACGACGCTATAAATTCATGGAATTTGAGCGATAAAGTAAAATGTTTGTGTTTTGACACTACTGCTGTAAATACCGGCTTAAGAAGTGGAGTATGCGTTCTCTTGGAGCGCAAAATGGATAAAAATATGCTTTGGTTTGCTTGTCGTCACCACATAATGGAAATTATGTTGTCAGGTGTAGTGGATCAATCGCTTGCCCCATCTAGTGGTCCTGATATACAATTATTCAAAAGATTTAAGAACAGTTGGGACTCTATTGACCAAAGCGACTTCAAAACAATAACAGATGACGCTGAGGCAAATATTCTTGCAGAAGTGGCCGCAGACAGGATTTCTTTTGCCAAAAAGCAACTTCAAGTACATCAACCTCGAGATGACTACAAAGAAATGTTAAATCTTACAATCATATTCTTAGGAGGTGTTCCTGAAAAAGGCGTTTCATTTCGGAGACCTGCTGGTCTACATCGAGCTAGATGGATGGCAAGAGCCTTGTACTGTTTAAAAATTTATTTATTTAAGCATCAGTTAAAGCTAACGAAAAAGGACGAAAAGGCTGTGAGAGAAATATGTATTTTCACGGTGATGATTTATATCAAATATTGGTTTCAAGCCTCTACCAGTCAGTCAGCACCAAGAAACGACTTACAATTATTAAAAGACCTTAAAGCTTTTGAAAGTGTTAACAAAAATCTAGCTACTATTGCGCTGAAAAAGATTTTAAATCACTTGTGGTATTTGTCGGAAGAGCTGGTTTCGCTTGCATTTTTCGATGACGAACTTTCAGTCCAAGAGAAGAAAAAAATGGTAGAAGCACTCAAAATTGAAGGCACACATGATTGCTTAAAACGAATAAACCTTGACATGGCGACCATCCACGAAAAAAATATAGAAAACTTTGTGAGCAGTAATTCTTTAAAATTCTTCCAGGTCCTAGGTATCTCATCAGATTTTTTTTATAAAGACGTTGAAACCTGGAACGAAGACCCTGATTATATAGCTGCCAAAAATATTGTTCATTCATTGCGTGTAGTGAATGATATAGCTGAGCGTGGTGTTGCTTTAATGGAAGAATACAATAAATTAATTACCACAAATGAAGAACAAAAGCAATATTTGCTTTTGTTGGTAAAAGAGTATAGAAAAAAGTATCCCAATACTAACAAGTCAACCCTTGCATCTTAAAAGTAAATCATTCAGATTATTTTATTTCATAGCATCAACAAAAATTGTGTAATATTTTTAAGACCTGGTTAAAAAAAATAAAGGATTCTGAGAAAAACAAATTTTGGCTTTTTATTTAAAATTTAAACCTTGGTAGCGACCTCTAAATGTTATTAAAAAAATTCAAAAAAATTACTGTAATATTTTCTTAAGGTATATAACCAAATTACGTGGTGCCCCCCGAAATTAAAGAAAAAAAATATTTTCCTTAAGAATAAGGACCACCCTACTGGACATATTTTAATGGTGTTTAATATAGGAGTGAACAATGCTAGAATATTTCGCAGCATGCAGTCAACAGCAGCTGAACAATGGAAGAGATTCGTTAGTGATACGTAAGCAGTTGCATCTACTATGGAAACTCGAAGAGTGTTACAAAACCGGCCAAGTATGAGTTAAACTAAACCCAAGCAAAGTATGAGAGGTCGCGGGACTTACCGAATTACCGTGACCCTGGAACGTAAACGGCTATTGAAAGACACCGTGGATTTTAGTCAGTACAAGTCTGACGGTCCCTCCCGCCCTGCCCTGAGTGGGAGGGAGGACTCATTTGATTATTATAGCAACAACAGAACATCGTTTATGAAAATGTCAAATTGTCAACTGTCACGCTTCATGAGATACACCTGGTGATATACAGACAGACAGGCAGAGAAAAAGAAAGACGGGCGGACAGCGGAGTTTTAGTCATAGGGTCCCGTTTTACCCTTTGGGTACGGAGCCCTAAAAACTAGAGTACAAAGATGAGGACATACTACTACTCGTATTACCGGAAAGATGTGAGGAGCTTATGGCTTATAAAATAACAGCCGCGACGGTCATTCTTCAAAGTTAAACTGACTTGTCGAATGTCAAAGATAGGGTTGTGCCAAGCCAACGGTGCCCAGGCACAGGGCGCAGACCCTGGGGAAACTCGCATTGGGCGCATAAAAGCGTATTAATGTTTATCTAGCATAAACGTGCGAATAGGGCATGCAAAATCGGGTCTTATTATTTTGCGTACCCGGTTCTGGGGGCAGTCGAGACAAGACGAGAACTAAAGCTGCATCATTGGATTTTTGAAAGATCAATTATCATGGCTAGGGAAATTCCTGACCAAGAAATTGATTTTTCAAAAATCCAATGACTCAGTTTTCGTCTTTTCTCAAAAATTACTGTTACTGTCAGGTGTCAGCCATCGTCCTATTGCTGGGCAAAGGCTCTCCCCATGACTTTCGACAAAAATTACCCCTTTTAATTACAATATTGTCACAATATCCATAATTATCATAAACTCACTAGGTGAGTTCAAGTTTCATAGTAAAGGACTATGTGCATACCATTGCCGTTGAACAATACTCTATGGGGCTTTGTTCCGAGCGCTCTGCAGTACGTACTCTATATGTAGTGGCCCGAATTGGAGTTGCAAGTTTGAGCTAACACTTATAGGGGTGGACAGATCTCCGAGTTACCTGCGTTAACAATTGGTTCGAGTCGATTGTTTGAGCAAACAGTACCCCTAGCACGAATCACTTTCGAAAAAGTATTCGTATCGTCTTGGAAAGCATTTTGTATGGGAACTTGAACAGCGCCTCTGGTGAGCGTAAATTAAACTATTAGTTTTGTTAATTATGTGTAATAAGTTCTGAAAATTAGTTTAATTTACGCTCACCAGAGGCGCTGTTCAAGTTCCCATACAAAATGCTTTCCAAGACGATACGAATACTTTTTCGAAAGTGATTCGTGCTAGGGGTACTGATTGTACCGTTTAGTGGAACTCTGTCTTGGAAACATGTATTATTACATGTTTTATTTATTTATTTATATCGTACTGAGCAAACACTGTTTTGTAAAATATTAATATGACTTTTTCAAACTTTGTTAAAAAATGTTATTATCTGCGTATTATCTAATCTAGTGCATGCTCTGCTTTTCCGCAAGTGATGAGGCGCTTAGATATGTCTACTAATTTACAATGTACAAATTAGTAACAAAGTATACTAATCTATGACAAGCCTAATAAAATAATGAATAAATTACAAGGATTTTGTTTATCCTTCTAATTTATTTAAGTACATATTTGTAAACGCTGTAAGCTCTTCAACATTCTCCACCTACAAAGTCTACAAATCTACGTATCAATAAAAATAAAATGTAGCTAACGTATTTTTTTTGCCCATATCAAACGTTTCAAGGGCAACTCGTGAGTATTTTCATACTTGTGAGTTATCTTAATGAGTATTCAATGCGCATTGTCCTTTATCGAAAACGAGTTTTTAACTGGTTACTGGGTCAGTGTTACAATAATTTATGTCAAAAAGGTTCTGTTTTTTGGGAGTGTTATGTGACCAGACACGCCTTCAAGGCATTCAAGGAGAATTTCAGCACGGTTGACGCAGTGACGTATAGGGACGTTCCAGGGCCACGGTCACCTGTTCAGGCAGTCTCGCAACCCCAGCAGGTAGGTAATATAACTTTCTTGAACTTGTCACCATCTAATGACCTTCGAACATCCAAAAATTATGTTTAAAACAATATCCATAAACAACGTGTAACGCCAAAAGCGCAAAACCTCTCGTGGGGTAACTCAGCCTATGTTACTGAACAATTTTTGTTCTAAGACTTTAGGAAATTCGCAAAAAAAAATCGGTTTTTTATACAGATGAGCCCGACCAATTTCTCATTTTGCATGAGAAACCAATTTTTTTTTTGCGAATTTCCAAAAGTCTTAGTACAAAAATTGTTCAGTAACATAGGCTGAGTTACCCCACGAGAGGTTTTGCGCTTTTGGCGTTACACGTTGTATAAGAAACAAGTAGGTAGTCAATTTGAATAAGACCTCTATATCGAAGGTCGAACTTATTGCCAGCTATTGGTGCCAACCATTCTGTCATAGCGAATTGGACGCTTCCTAAGGAAATGAGACCTGATTGGTATGCGTGTCGTGATGTGTTGTTAATGTTATGTAATTTTAAGATAAATGTCCTAGACGTATCCTAGTACTTTTGAGGTTATATGCGACAAAATTGAAAGGTAAAACAATTCGCCAAAATGTCCCTTACGTTACAATTGATACTTTCGGTATCGATATTTTATTTTCTTTATTAATTATCTTGTTACTGTTATTTATGCATAATGTCACTATGACGCATTATTGGAGGTCATGTTGAGAAGAGAAGCCATTTTCCTAGCATTGAGAACAGGCTAACAGTTACAAAACAGGATAATAAAAATTAAACTACCTACTATTAAAAGTTATATTTATAACTGACAGATTATCTAAGAAAGACAACCCAGTGTATTAAAAATATTATAAGTGTTTAAGATTTAAAAAACCATTTTTGTATGTATTTAAAAAATATTAGGTGAAGCCATTACGATCGCGGGACTCACGAGTGACCCCGGAACGTAATCCCTCCCGCCCTGCCCGGGGTTGGAGGACTCATTTAATAATATTACCACGCTTTTTTTTTTTTTTTTTTTAGCGTGGTAAAATCATCAAATGAGTCCTCCAACCCCGGGCAGGGCGGGAGGGACTGTCAGACTTCTACTGACTAAAATCCACGGTGTCCTTCAATAGCCCTTTCTGTTCCAGGGTCACGGTAAGGAAATAATCCCGCGACCCCGGCAGGCTTTGGCCCTCTGAGAGGGGGGCCCCGTCATTATGCTGACGCCCTTTGAGGCGCGCGTGGGACACAACGCGCCGTCGACCCGGGCATGGTCCTTGGTCGGGCAGCGAGTTGCCCTTTACTCGCTGCCCGCATGCCCGCGCCTACGGTGGCCGGAGATCATCTAGCGACTTCCGTCGCCGTGGGCGTCTACCACCACGAAAAAAATAAAAGGTGAAGAGCGATTACGATCATAAAAGGAAGTCAAATTTTCTACACCAGTGGGGTTGAGGGACCTTGTGCCCCTCCGTGTTACAATGAGTACCGTCTTACTGGACACTCTTCAACTGGTCATCAAGACCTTTCACAATAGGCTGAATGCCTTCACCGGACGACGCAACGCCGTAAATTCGTGCCACATTTCACAAATGGGCTCAACTGTGCACCATACAATATGGGCAGACCTCTCGACTTGCAAGTCGGAATTAGCAGACTCGGCTGCTCACAATATCCACAATAGCTTTTTCCTTCATAGCTTATTGCTTCAACACCAGAGGTAGGATTAGAACAGCCCTACTTCTGAACACTGTTTCACTGTGTAGAAACGGACCTCCCATTGCAGTGATGTGAAATAACGTTCCCGCACAAATGAGTGAGAAAACTTTAATAGCGCGATGTAGGACATTTACAATTTATGACAAAACTATTCACAAATATCCATACATTTTATTTTTCTGATAAATTGGAGTGAATTTAGAACATGTTTTCATGTTAAAAAGCTAAGAAAATTAAAGTTTTAAGAATGTTTTTCTGAGGGACAGGGATGGGCTTATGCCGATCGCTCCGATTGCGAGAAGGACGGCAAATAAAACACATAAAGTGATGACGACTCCTTACAGTGCTGCCATCTCTTATGAGATTGTTTAACTAAAATTCCCTATGGTGACCTATATATTTATCAATTTAAATTGTATTTATTTACATTAACGTAATTTATTGTGAGAAAAGCATTTAATAAATGCAAATTAATTTATTTATTTATTCAATAAAATAATGACGCGTCATGGTTTTTTTACAGAAAATTCTCTATTTAATTTATGTTTATTTGTGTAAATACGCTGTATTTGCTTCTAATTATATACTTACTATCAAAAGTATATCGTTAAGAGCCTTTATTATTGCGACTATTATTGTGTAGGGTAAGCAGGACAAACATGCGGATGTGATAAGAAAATGTTGGACAATCCCTGATAAGATAAAATGCTATAATAATATCTACTACTTCTCTATAACTTGAATATAAAGCTTGTGAGGATGTATAGGTCTTTTTACAAGCTCTATTTATATTGTTTACTTTCACGTCCTGCCCCGTTGTCTGTAATCAAATCTTGCAAGTAAAATTTGATCCACTTCCCGGTTTCCAATTGCGCTGAAATTTTGCACTTATATCGCGTGACAATGCAATAATTATTATGACATGGAGCTGATCTGATGATGGAGCTGGAAGGTGGTCATAGGAACTCTGCAATGAAACGCCGCAAACCCACCGAGTTTTGACTCGTTTGATTTGTATTGACGAGTAAGTACACACGGATACACATCAAGCTATGCAAAACTAGTATTAGCTGACCGTTCAATGTGCGGAACGATCATTTAAAGCGAGTCCAAGATAAACTGGTTTTGCATAGCTTGTTATGTTTAGCCGTGTGTACGGTCCATCGTAATAATTTTTTTAACAATGAAAGCATGTTTTTAAAAAATAACATAGTTTTTAACCCCCTTAATAGTAAACGTGGACTAAAGTAACAACCAGGATAATCCTCGGATTAAACATACATTTTTTAAGGATTAACCTTGGCGTAACTTTAGTCCATGTTTATTAATATGGGGGTTAATGACTAACTTGTTCACACTCGTCACAAAAACTAATGAACGGTATTTTTTGAAACTTTAAAGTACTTAACATAATTAAATAGGTATACTTCGGAATGAAAATAATAATTATAATAATAATATATCTTAAGCCACGCGGGGCGATAGTAGGTAAATCTTGTTGTAAATAAATAGGTGTTCTATTAATAAAGACTCTACCATTTTGTTTTATATTTTACGAGAAATTAATTCCTTGAATTCGTTCCAAGACAGCCGGAAAACTATTTTTCTTTTATTCTAATGTTACTATCGCGTTCTACAAAATTTTAAAGATTTAGGATTATTTTTTTTATATGTGAGACTAATAATAACCGGAACTAATGACTCAATTCAATATTTTTCTTCTGTTATGAAACTACGTGTTATAAATTATATTTATGTACTTAATATCATGCATATTAGTCGAGCTATTATATTTTTTGTATAGCATGTAGGAAAAAGTAAAAGCGCAGAATATGATACAATGGGTTAGGGGTCAAAATTTTATGCGAGCGAAGTCGCGGGTAGAGGTTAATGTATATTCTTAAGTTCATAATTTGATCGATACAAGCGATTTCACAATCTGTTACTTTTCTTGTTATACACCCAATATAACGAATTACCTACTAAAACGGAAAAGTAAATGGTTAATACATTGTACGGGGCAGATTATCTACAAAAGTGGACCGTACATACATAGTAATACTTAAATAGGAAAAAATAATACAATCGTGAAAAAAAAAGGAAGTCAAATCGTCTCCTACAGTGGGGTAGAGGGCATGATCCTCCTTCAATTGTACTTTTGTACTTTGACTTTTACTATTTCGACTGTTCATATTCAGTCACGTCACATTAACCGGATAGGTTTCACATTGCCCTCCAGGGGCAGTTTATCAGATAATTACGAATACAGACTCAGCTGTAACAATATATTGTAAGGGTGGGTTTAGAACAGCCCCGCCCTTGACCACTGTCTCACTGAGTAGACACGGACTTCCCATACAAGGTGTGCGAAACATCAAACAGGTTTTAGAAGTCATGAAAACTTTAATTGCGCGATTTAGGACTCTATTGTTTAAATTAAACAAAGGTACGGTACAGTTATTATCGCAGATTCTTCTGTGGTCAATTACTGCAGTTTACTTGTTATTCATTGAATTATGTTCCTTTGTGTTATGAACTAAAGTCCATTTTTCTGTAGATTTTAGTACTTATTTGATTAAGTGATTTCGCATTATTAAGGCCTTAAACTGTATTATTACGTTTGTTACATTGACTACGAGTAGATAAATAACTAGTGGCGTCTTCAAACATAAATTGACCGTTCTGTCAATATACAATCTCTCATTCACAAAAAAAAGAATTAAAAGAAGTACAACGAATGTCAAAAATATCTTGTTAAATACGAAGTTCGAACTCACAACCCTACGCGTAATACTGCTTTGTGTGTGCGAGACTAGCGCTTAAACTGGACCCTCTTAGGAATAAATAAAAAAAATTGCGAATAAAAGGTATGAACTGTACCTACTACCCTTTCGTTAAAACACAAATTTGCATTTCCTTTAATAGCGTTCTGCATCACTGCATCGCGCTATTAAAGTTTTCTTGTCATGAAACACCAGTACCATATTTCGCGGAATGTTTATAGGGAGTCCGTGTCTATACAGTGAGACAGTGTTTAGGGGTGGCGCTGTTCTAAGCCACCCCTAGTTGACGCAATACGCTACCGGTGCGAGCGATATTGTGGCATGAGGAGTGCAGAGAATCTGCTTCCGAGAGGAAAGTCCCATTGGGCAACAATGAAGAGGCCGATCTGGCCAATGTGTGTAAACGACTGCGTGGTGACCAGTCGACATGTGAAGTAAGACCTCAGTCCGCGAGGCACAAGCAACGGAGGAAGGTACTTCTCCACCCCACTGGTATAGACGCTTTGACTTTCTTTTTGTGACTAAGCCTAGTTACTACTTTAAAATTAATAAAATAGCCTAAAAAGGGTGGTCAAAATCGTCTAACAGTGGAGTAGAGCATGAGTAGTATTATCATAATTCTCCTTCAATTGTACAGACGCCAGCACATCAAACAACCTAAATCTGTCAAATTTCTTTAGGTAATAGATTTTCAGCCTTAGCTAGTGTGGAGTTAATATGCGATAAGTAAAATTTGGCAGATTCAGGTAGGTTGCCTGTTGTACCTGCTGGCGTCTGAACCTTTGTGTTGATTTCTCTTGTTGTTGTTGATTGTTGTTGATTTTAATACATTTTTTCATCTTTTCTGTTATAAGTACCTCATTGGTTTTCTTAGTATATCATCATCTGCCGAGCCTTTTCCCAACTATATTGGGGTCGGCCTCCAGTGAAACCAGATTCAGCTGGATATCAGTATTTTACATGGAGCGACTGCCTGTCGGACCTCCACAACCCAGTAACTGGGTAATACGATACCCCATGGTAAGACTGGTTGTCAGACTTTAGAGCTTCTAACTAGCGACTAAGACTAACAGTAACGACTGTCAAAGATCTACAAATGACGGCCGGGACCAACGGCTTTACGTGCTTTCCGAGGCACGGAGGAAACTCGCTATGATAGATGGTCACCCATCCACAGACCAACCTCGGCAAGCGCGGCTCAACCCAGAAGATGCCGATCTTCTAAATAATTACGCTCCTCCTGGTTTTCTTAGTATATGAGACCAGCAAAAAGATTAATCTTAATCAAGGCGTCTGTCAAAGAAAAAAAAC
Organism: Agrotis clavis; assembly: GCA_954870645.1. Lineage (NCBI taxonomy): Eukaryota > Metazoa > Arthropoda > Insecta > Lepidoptera > Noctuidae > Agrotis > Agrotis clavis. Next base: position 7,266,952 of record OX940925.1, read on the forward strand.
ATGGATGCACATGCAACATATAGATGGATGAACAAGGCGCATATTTGCCTAGCCTTCAAAGGTTTTATCGGCGTGATGTTTTGATTTGTAAACAATTATAATTGTTAGCGGGAGCAGTGGTGGCCCAGTGGTATCGGTCCCGACTTACGAGTTGTAGGTCGTGGGTTCGAACCCCGCTAGGCGCATTACTTTGTGCAATTTATTTCATCACCACTGCTCTCAAAACGGTGAAGGAAAACATCGTGAGGAAACCGGCATGTCCTAGAACCAAAAATTCGAAGACATGTGACATCCACCAACCCGCACTGGGCCCGCGTGGTGGATTATGGCCCACTCCCTCTCAAAGAGAGGAGGCCTGTGTCCCAGCAGTGGGAACAATATAGGCTGATGATGATAATTGTTAGTAAAAAAGGAAGTCAAATTGTCTCCTACAGTGGGGTAGAGGGCATGATCCTCCTTTTTTTATTTCGACTGTTTATATTCAGTCACGTCTCATTAGCCGGATAGGCTTCACATTGACCTCCAGGGGCAGTTTATCACATAGTTATGAATACAGACTTAACTGTAACAATATATTGTAAGGGTGGGTTTAGAACAGCCCCGCCCTTGACCACTGTCTTACTGAGTAGACACGGACTTCCCATACAAGATGTGCGAAACATCAAACAGGTTTTAGAAGTCAAGAAAACTTTTATAGTGCGATTTAGGACTCTATTGTTTGGCAGCAGAAGGGACACTTTTTTTTGGCAGGGTAATCCATCTCCTTTGCTGAACTATTGTTACAGTACAAAGGGACGTGAGTTTTAAATAGTCGTTGGATTTTAATCCTTTTGCGAATGTAGTACAGTGTATTTTTTTCCATATGTTGCCGTACGTTATTTAAAAAACCTGTAAGGCATTAACACTGATTAGACGGTAGATTTTTTTGTGTTTTTTTTAGTTACCTATTTCTTTAAATAGTCTTATTTTGAAAAAGAAACTCAAGTGTATAAAATATTTTACTTTCCATTAAAAATCCTTCTAAACTTTTGTATTTATTTAATGTGTTTACTAAAAATGTTTTGATAACTCAATTATTTAACAATCTTTCGAAGTTATTTAAATAATACATGTATAAAGTTAAATAATAGGTTATTAGCGTTTTAGTACAATCAAAAATATTTTATTAAAACCTCTGAACATTCCATTTTAATTTTAAATCCAGTATTTCAAATATTCATCCACATCGCTGTCAATGGGAAAAATGCCCAGAACACTGGCAGCATTGCCTGCCACATTTGCCACGTTGGATGGAAATAAAATGCTGGTCCTTTGACCAAGAAATAGTAGAATCGATTTTGTTTTAAAAGCTGTTTTTGAGCTGATCTATGGCCACATTCCAGCTCCTTCATTAAACCCTAAAAATCTAGAACCATTTTTAGTCAAAGTGAACAAAAAAATTAACTCAACTCGATGAGTTCATCTTTTTATTTAGTGATAGGCTTGCTTTTGTCTAATTATGATCTTTGTCTTGTTTACTTTAGAAGTACAAAGACTTAAATACTTATTCCTACTTTACGATTTTATTTCATTTTTTAACCTGCCTTTTCTTTATGTGGTAAAATCATCCAATGAGTCCTCCCACCCAGGGCATGGCGGGAGAGACTGTCGGACTCGTTAAGACTCGTACTGACTAAAATCCACGGTATCCTTCAATAGCCCTTTACGTTCCAAGGTCACGGTAATTCGATAAGTAGCGCGACCCAGGCATTCTTTCGCCCTCTAGAAGCCCCGTCCGAGAGTTCCTAAGGCCACCTTCCGGCTCCATCATCAGATCAGCTCCAAGTCAGTATAAAATATTGCAATCAGATCAGCTCCATGGCAGCACAAAATACTGCATCGTTCCGTGATGCGCGCAAAATTTCTTCTCAATTGGAACTCGGGAAGTAGGTATGCAAATTTTGATCACAGACAGACAGGCTAGCTTGTAAGAAAATACTAAGCTGTTACAAAAAGGAAGTCAAAGCGTCTACTCCAGTGGGGTGGAGGGTCAAATACCCTCCGTTGCACTATAGCCTCAGAGACGAGGACTTACTTCATCGTGTCGACTGGTCACCACGCAGCCTTTACACATTAGCCAGAACGGCTCCTCAAGTTGCCCAATGGGACTTTTTCCTCCCGGACGCAGAACGCTGCCATCCGTATTTCGCAATCGCCAACCGCCAGAACGAATTGCGCCAAGTAGGGGTGGATTAGAACAGGCCACCCCCAGCACTGTCTCACTGAGTAGACACGGACTCCCTATCTATACAGTGCAAAAATTCGTACTAGTATTACGTGCCACGAAAACTTTAATAGCGCGATGCAGGATTTCTTATAACAGGCTACAAAAATAGACTAGACTTGAGGTCTCGAGTTCAAACCCGAAGGATTGCAAATATTTTTGTGATTTTTTTTTGTTCTTATTTGATATCTTAAGTTTTTCAAGACATTTCATGATTTATTTTAGCAATAATAGTAGCTAAAACAGTTTTTTACAAGATTATATTATTTAGTTTTCTTGTTGGTTAATTGGGTCAAGCCTTGCGAACATTTTTGACGTTTGATTGGGCTCATAATTTCGGTGTAGTTGCGTATCTTAGGTTTTATTGCAATACTGTGGTACAAGATGGTCAGTACCCTTAGCACGAGTTTTCAGTATTTGAGACGTAAAGTAAATTGAAACTTTGACAATTTCAAATTGACCATTTTCAAGGAAAAATTAGTACCTTCTTCGCTCACCAGAGGCGCTGTTCCATTTATTCATACAAGAAACGTTGTAAATACTGGAACTTTCCAGTCTTTAGACGCTGTAAAGTAAAAGAGTGAAAATTCGTGCTAAGGATACTGATTATGGAGCTGGAAGGTGCCTTGGGATAATTCTAAAACTACGGAACCCCATAGACTTTGGGTTCTTCTGTTTCGACTTTACAAGGACGTTAGTGTTGTATGGTTTTTTATTCAATATCTGGTTGACCGAGCTTCGCTCGGTTTTTAAAATGTCTATATCTTGGGAACCGAGCTTTTCTCGAACCTGGGAAATCGATTCCTTGAGCCGAAAAACCCCTAATCTGTTACTTTCATGAAAATCCTTGGAGCCGTTTCCGAGATCCTGATTATATATAAATAAATATACTTACAAGAATTGCTCGTTTAAAGATATTAGATAGATAAATATGATTATCGGGTATTTATTGGGGTTTGTATTATATATTTGTGAGGTTTTCCACATTAACTAGGTATCACTATTGTCCTATATAATTGAGAATCCTATAAAAATTAAATTTAACACACGGGGGCCATCCACAACATCACAAAATCTTAAGTTAAAGGTAAATAATTTTTCAAACGACAAATTTATTAATAAACTAAATTTTGTTGATGTAAAAATATAACGGTAGTGACGTCACAGAAGGGGGAAAGGTCCACACAATCTGTTTGCAAGGACGCGGACGACGATTAAAAAAACAGGTTTGCTGTGACGTAATTTACCTATGGATGGCCCCCGTACTAACTAAATATCTTGTTTTTTTTTTTTATAGGTAGGTACTTAACGATTTATAATATTTGTTTCTTGTTATATTTATTTATATAATTACAACTAGGTACTTATATAAGTACAACTATCATATTACATGATTATTAATTAGTTATTAAGGGGGATGCTCCAACCAGCCCGCGAAACAGTGCCGGATTAGCCATATAGCAGGAGGCAGCAAATGCTACGGGCCCCGCGCCCAGGGGGGCCCCGCGCCTGTACCCAAAAAAATATCACAAATATGTAGTACACCTTGGCTATTCTTAAAGTGAGCGATTGGCCACACTGTTACTACTAACGCCTCGTTACAGTCGTCTCCTCAAGACATTAATACAGGATACGCTCTGTATAAATCATTACATGGCTATATCAAAGCAATGCAATCCACATTGAGGCATTTCGTATTGCGAGTTTTGCTCCAAGGCCTGCAGCGTTCGCCCTCAGGGGCCCTGCCCAATCTCTGTGGGCTAAACGCCTCATGCAAGGAGCCTATACGTCGGCGTCGTGCGGTCCATGGCCCTCTACGGGGCCCCAGTGTGGACCCTGATTAGCACCCGGACGCGACCACTAAAACTGGTCGCATGCCAGGGGGTCATGGCTCCCCGGATGATCCGGGGATATCGCACGATCGCCAGCGAATCGGTCAACCTCCTAGCCGGATTGCTGCCCTGCCCTGGGATCTGGAGGCGACTGCCCTCCATCGCGTTTATGAGTGGCGCGTGGTGTATCCCCGCTGCTTCGAGAAGTGAAGGCACGCCGGGAAGAGCTCAAGGGCGATCTCAGGGCAGTATGGAGGGAACGACTGTCGCAACCCAGGTCCGGGGGAGGAGTGATTGCATAGACGTCACGGCGTCCTTACCTACCGCATGAAGTTTCGGGAGGTACCTGTGTCTGATAAGGGGGAGGAAACGCCTGGGTATCACTACTGCGAGGATCGCCCAGAGGACACGGTGGAGCAGTGGAGGATACAGTGCAGGACTGCCCTGCTTGGAAAGTACCGCCCTCACGGCGGCGATAGGCGGAGAACTCTCGCGCCCGGCATTGGTCGAGGCCATGCTTCGGGGCGAGACGGAGTGGGAAGCGGTAGCCTCCTTCTGCGAAGCAGTCATACTCGCGAAGTAGGGGGCGGGGCGCATGAGGGAGAGGACAACATCCTCCCTTCACCCCAGCTGCAGTGACGGACATCGGCAGACGATCTCCGGCCACCGTAAGCGCGGGCACGTGTGTGGCGAGTAATGGGCGACTCGCTATCCAACCATGGACCAGGGGTCGACGGCGTGTTGTGTTCCACGAGCGCCTCAAAGAGCGTCAGCATGATGGCGGGGCCCCCCTCTAGAGGGCCAAAGCCTTCGGGGATCGCGAGACTTATCTCATTACCGTGACCCCGGAACGTAAAGGGCTACTACCGTTACGCTACCGTGGATTTATCGCTAAAAAAAGGCAATATAACTCTAGGGCCCCATGGTTACATTTGCTACGGGCCCCGCACCGGCTTAATCCGGCACTGCCGCGAAATTCAATTTTTTTTACGTTTTTTGCAATTTGCAGGCCAGTGACATGTTGTAGCTTTATAAATATATGAGTTGCGGTAATAACAAGTATAATTTTAAATATAAAAATTATCAAAAAACTCGCTCCATCAGCTCTCACATAGAAAAGGTGCATCATGTTAAAATCTCCGAAATCTAACTACGATGCCAATAATGAGAATGATGATGATGTCACTGGCCTGCAAATTGCAAAAAACGTAAAAAAAATTGAATTTCGCGGGCTACATCGAAGCAATCACCTTAATATCTTGTTTGATGATTAATAATTTCGGAACGTGAACGACACCAGCGCCACCATGTAAACGCAACAAAAGGGGAATATGTCAAACAGTGAATGACAAGTGCATAATGTTTTTTTGTTATAAAATAAATAAAGCAAATATATAGAAAGACAATAAATAGTATTTTAATCACTTAAATAATAACTTTGTGTTTTTTAGGGTTCCGTAGTCAACAAGGAACCCTTATAGTTTCGCCATGTCCGTCCGTCCGTCCGTCCGTCTGTCCGCAGTTTAGCTCAAAGACGCACAGTACTAGAGAGCTGTAATTTGGTGTAAATATACGGATTTGTTGTGCCGAAAAAGTGGTAAAATAAAATCTCGTAAAATATTTTTTTTAGGGTACCTCCTGTAGGTACACGTAAAGTGGGGATGTTTTTTTCTTTCTCGCGTACCCCTTAGTGTGGGGTATCATTAAATAGGTCTTTAAAAATATTGATAGTTTCGATTAACAATTTTTTGATAAAAAATTTCGTTTGTTAAATATTAAGCTTTAAAGTGCTAAATTTTGCTCGACTCGAGTGTCCCCCCCCTCTACCAGCTAAACGGTTATGTTTGGGGGTGTGAAAAAATTCACATTAGTAGTATATATGTATAACGAAGTTTAAAAGAAAATTATCATGACTAAGTAGGCTTTACAACTTTACGAGTAATAGTCGACCAACTTATAAAATGTACTTGGATAACATATTTTCTTAAGCAAAATGTATCGGAGAAAATGTTCTTCAACTGCAAATGTAAGTTTGTCAACTTTATTTTTACAGCTTTAAGAGGTATGTTTTTACGGTATGTTTTTTAAGGATAGGTAGGTTTTCATCTTCAACTATTTTTAACTAACTTCAAAAAAAGGAGGAGGTTCTAAATTCGTCGTAATCTTTTTTTATGTATTTTCCCCGATTTCTCAGACTCCTGGACCGATTTTGAAAAATTCTTCTTTTTAAAATTAAATTCAGCGAATCAGTTTAGTTAGTTCGCATAAGTATTTTGATGGGCAACTACGGAACCCTACACTGTGCGTGGCCCGACACGCACTTGGCCGGTTTTTTTATCTTCAAAACAGCGTTTGACAAGTTTCACTAACCCCTTTTGTTACACAATTCTGCCACACCGTGCGCTGCCATCGCTTACTATATCCCTTCCTACCTCGCTCGTACTCATAAAATTATGACCTCAACCGTGTTTGGATAGGAACATTATCTACAAATCTTATTCGAATACAAGTGAACTAGCATTGATTAAAGTTGTTTTGCCTATATTTTATATTTATTAATCAGCACATGAACAGTCATTAAAAAAACCGGCCAAGTGCGAGTCGGCCTCGCCCATAAAGGGTTCCGTAGCAGCAAGTAACATAATACAAAAGTTCTAGTATTTGGTTGTAACTTTAAAAAAAAAAACTAATAACTTGACCTCGTTAGAACCAATTTTTGCTAGAAGTTTGCATGGTAATGTAATTTCATCATAATTGTTTTTTTAATTTTATCATTCTCTTATTTAAGAAGTTACAGGTGGGCCACACACACATTTTACCACTTTTGAAGTGTCTCTCGCGCAAACTGTTCAGTTTAGAAAAAAAATATTCGTTCGCATGAGGCATGGAACAACAAAATTACAATTTTAAACCTTCATCATCATCAACCTATAAAATGTTCCCACTGTTGGGACACAAGTCTCCTCTTTGTGAGAGGGAGTGGGCCATAATCCACCACGCGGGTCCAGTGCGTGTTGGTAGATGTCACATGTCTTCGAATTTCTGGTTCCTTCGTGATTTTTTCCTTCATCGTTTTTGAGAGCAGTGGTGATGAAATAAATTGCTCAACCCACGACCTACAGCTCGTAAGACGAGACCGATACCACTGGACCACAACTGCTCTACCAATCATAAGTGCCGATCTAATTCTAAAGTAAATTGACTTAGTTGTAAATATGTATGTTCCAAGCATCGAGATATAAGTACGTACGTTAGCACTTATAACTCAATGGTTCCAAGTGTTTTATAACAAGCTCTTTATTTAAAATAACCGTGATGACGGCACCTTTGATGTTAACTAACATTTGCTTTCAGATTACGGTTTATTGTTTGTAGTACCTGTACTGAGAATTTCCTTTAAGTAGTTAATTTATTAATGAGTTGTTACTAAAGAAATTCCTACAAAATAATGCTCTAACATCATCATATGCCTAGACTTTTCCCAACTATGTTTGAGTCGACCTTAACCCTTCCATAAAAGAAAGAATTCACCGAATCAATATGTTTTGTAAATGCACTTAATGTGAACATAACACAAACAATAAAAATTCCCTGACAAAAAAAAAAAACAATAACGACCCTTTCAATCACAAGTATAAGGCAACAAAAGACCCATAAAAAAACCGACTCTACTTCACTCAAACAATAGAGTCCTAAATCGCGCAATTAAAGTTTTCTTGACTTTTTTTTATTTTTTTTTTTTTTTTTTTTTTTTTTTTTTTTTTTTTTTTTTTTTTTTTTTTACGTGGCAAAATCATCAAATGAGTCCTCCAGCCCCGGGCAGGGCGGGAGGGACTGTCAGACTTCTACTGACTAAAATCCACGGTGTCCTTCATAGCCTGTTAAGTTCCGGGGTTACGGTAAGGGAATAATCCCGCGACCCCGGCAGGCTTTGGCCCTCTGAGAGGGGGGCCCCGTCATTGTGCTGACGCTCTTTGAGGCGCGCGTGGGACACAACGCGCCGTCGACCCGGGCATGGTCCTTGGTCGGGCAGCGAGTTGCCCTTTACTCGCTGCCCGCATGCCCGCGCCTACGGTGGCCGGAGATCATCTAGCGACGTCCGTCGCCGTGGGCGCCTACCACTGCGGCTGGGGCGGAGGGAGGACGCTGTCCTCTCTCGCTCACGGCCTGCCTCCTCCTTTACGAGCATTACTGCCTCGCAGAAGGAGCTGACCGCTTCCCACTCCGCCTCGCCCCGCAGCATGGCCGCAACCAATGCCGGGCGCGAGAGGTCTCCGCCTATCGCAGCCGTGAGGACACGTCGGTGCTCCGCCCAAGCTGGGCAGTCTTGCACCGTATGCTCCACCGTGTCCTCCGGGCGATCTTCGCAGTGGTGACACCCAGGCGTCTCCTCCTTTCGCATCAGACACAGGTACCTCCCGAAACTTCCGTGTCCGGTGAGGACCTGCGTCAAGCGGTAGGTCAGGACGCCATGACTTCTCTCCAGCCACTCCTCAAAGAGGGGTCTTACCGCCGCAATTGCGGCGTGCCCGGCCGTCGGTCGCGACAGTCGATCCTTCCATACTGCCCTGAGATCGCGCCGGAGGTCTTCGCGCCGCGCCTCGACTTCGCGAGGCAGCGGGGTCACGCCCCGGCGCTGAAGTTTTCTTGACTTGTAAAGCGTCGTATAGATGTTTCGCGTACCTTTTATGGGAAGTCCGTGTCTACTCAGTAAAACAGTGGTCAAGGGCGGGGCTGTTCTAAACCCACCCTTACAAGATATTGTTACAGCTGAGTCTGTATTCATAACTATCTGATGAACTGCCCCTGGAGGGCAATGCGAAGCCTATCCGGCTTATATGACGTGACTGAATATGAACAGTCGAAATAGTAAAAGTCAAAGTACAAAAGTACAATTGAAGGAGGATCATGCCCTCTACCCCACTGTAGGAGACGATTTGACTTCCTTTTTTACTAAGTTATCACTTTCTCACAAAACAAAACATGAATAATGTAGGCTGATAAAGGCTTCAAAGGCAAATATTATATGAACCTTGCTGTTCATTCGTGTTGTTTTGCAGAAACAGACACATACGATTATTCTTATAAGGCTCCCATATTCCGAGTAGGTAATAGAAACAAAATATACCACTACCAGAATGTATGCTCTACTTAAATGAACAATACACTACAAAATCGAAGAAAAAAACTTGTCTAACAATTATTATTTTTGTGAATAAAAACCATATTTTAATGCATGTAGAATTCAAAATAACTACTGTTTAGTCCGTCCAGTAATAGTAGGTAAGTATAATTAGTAAGTATTGAAATATTTTGATTGAATAGGGAAAAATATTAAAACCGGTTATAAACGCCAAAATGGGCAGTTTTGACAAAAAATATTAAAGTGCAAGTTACTACAAGAAATTCAACAAGATAGATACGTAATCTGTAATCCTATCATTAGAAAGAAAATCTGTTTAAGCCATTGTTTTATACATAATACAATACCAAATTACCTAAAAAAACTTAAGTTTACCATATAACCATAACAAAAACACAAAAATATTTACTGTTCGTGAGGCTCGAACTCGAGGCCTCTTGTTTAGTTAGCAAATTGTTCTACATTGAAAAAAAATCCTGCATCGCGCTATCAAAGTTTTCATGCCAAATAAAGCACTAACACAATATTTGTCTCGTTGAAACAGGAGTCCGAGTCTACTCAGTGAGACAGTGCTAAGGGTGGGGCTGTTCTAAACCACCCTAAGTCATAACAGACAACTTGAAACCTGAACCAACGTGTAATACCTGAGATAGGTTGCACACAAGAGAACCTTAGAACGATTGATCGAAAGAATAAATTGCCCTTAGAAAATGGTAGGTGTACCTCCACTCCACTGGAGTAGACACTTCGACTCCCTTTTTACGTCCAAAATCTTTTTTTTTTTAACTTTTGCAATAAAAAAATACAAAAAATATTGCAGTCAGCGGGGTTTGAACGTGCGATCATAATGTCAAACTTGCTCTACAATTAAATAGTGACATCTACATCATCATACCAATACTGAACACTATTCAGCATTTTTCTTTGCTTACCTTGCTTATAATTGTTATGAATTTTTGCAGCGTTAAATTAGATGACGTATTGTTGTTTACTAGGTATTTTCGCCACGATTTTGGTAGGTATGCCATTTTTTTTGTAGAAAATGGCGGGACGAAGTAGATAGATCTTAAGGCTCTATTTCTCCGGGACACCATGGCCACGTAACGAGGTCGTGCTATGAACAAAAATGTATATAGGTAATGGTAATGCAACCAAGACCAAGCGGACTCTACGTGAGATTCTCTATTAAAGAGTACACACCAAGATGCGACGCGACGCAACGTTACGCGACGTTGCTGGAAATTCGACGGCACAGTTAGCGCAATGGCTGAGCGATTGGATTACTACGCTGCGTGTCGCGAGTTCGATTCCCGCACGAAACAAATATTTGTATGATCTACAAGTAGTTGTTCCGGGTCTGGGTGTTGGTGTATGTGAGTTTCTATGTTTGTAAACGCACCCACGACACAGGAGAAATTCACAGAGTGGGCAACTTTAAAAAAAATGTGTATTCTTTTCTTGTCGTAGGTAGCTTCCTTAGTAGTCGCCAACGACGATATAATAATAATAATAATAATAATATTCCACAACTATCACACAACGCCATCTAGTCCCAAGCTAAGCAGAGCTTGTGTTATGGGTACTAGACAACTGATAAACATACTTATATATTTCTAAATACATACATATTATAGATAAATTACACCCAGACACAGAACAAATGATCGTGCTCATCACACAAACATTTGTTCTGGGTGGGAATCGAACCCACGACCTGCGGCATAGCAGTCAGGGTCACTAACCACTAGACCAACAGGCCAGTCAATACACTATCAATCAAAGTATAACCGATTCTATAAACACCATCACACTTTATGTATATTTACAATTCATAGGCCATTTCCTTATCAAACCTTTTGCGTATACAATTTTTTTTATTTCCCATTCGATTTTACATAAACACATTCTATTTTAGACCTTATTGCCTGAAAAATAAGAACTATACAAGCGTAATATATTAGTTTCCGCAAGCTACTGTTGTTTGTATTGTAATAAATCATGTTATTTTCCTGCTTTACTGTGTTTTTCGAATGGAAACATATTGTGTTTGAAATATTAATAATTCGAGTGTTTGCTCAAATTGTTTTGTTTTTAAACAATAAATAAAAAACTTTTTGAAAAAAAGGGAACCGACTTCAAAACCAAACACAAAAAAACTATAAAATAACTTTTCTTTCGGAAGTCGGTGGCTTTGTTTTTTTTTATTTCATTGACATAATGGCCACCGACTTCCGAAAGAAAAGTTATTTTATAGTTTTTTTGTGTTTGGTTTTGAAGTCGGTTCCCTTTTTTTCAAAAAGTTGTTTATTTTTCCCTTTTTAGTTGAGATAATCAACAACAGAAATCTTCATAAAATCGGCGTCTTTGAAAATCTACAATCCTATTAAGCAAAACGGATCTATGCAAGCAACTTTACGAGATATCCATTATTGTTATATACTAAAACCTTCCCCAGAATGTAACAAACACTTCTCTGTAAACTGCATCAAAATCGGTTCAGCCAAACGCGAGATAATTGCGGACAAATATGCAATCGTCCCTGAAAATCTACGATCCAAGTAAGCAAAAAGTGTTTAATTTTTTTCTTGACCATTTATGGCAGCCACGATGTTCATTTCAGAAATTCCTAAAAACATCTCGCTTCTTCGAAGAACTTGACAAGGATGGGCTGTAGGTTCATCACCACCCATAAGCCACATTTCGTGGTGACGGCACACGGCACTATAGTCTACCTGTCCTATTGACGGCTAGGCCCCACTAGCCCAGCCAGTCTGACGACCATCATCTTGACGGATTGCGGGTCAAATAATAATAATAATAATAATTCCACTTGTTATTAGTCCTACTATTTTCTCTTGTCTATTTATCTATCTCTTCTCTATAATATAAACATCAATTGCCGTTCGTTAGTCTCGCTAAAACTCGAGTACGGCTGGACTGATTTGGCTAATTTTGGTTTTGAGTTACATTTGGAAGTCCAAGGAAGGTTTAGAGGTGAGTAAATACCTAATTATGATTTAAAAAAATTGATTTTGAAGCGATACGAAGTTTGCCAGGTCAACTAGTAGGTATATTATAAAGCTGAAGAGTTTGTTTGTTTGGTTGAACGTGCTAATCTCAGGAACAATTATTCCGAAATATTTATCTGTAAAATAGTCCATTTATCGAAGAAGACTAATAAACATTACGCTACGGCCAATAACAGCCGGGCAGCGGGGGTAAACCAGCTAGTACTAATTATTGACACTAACAATAACGTTATAATAACAAATCTTTGTTGAAAGTATAACTACGGAGTTTCAGGTTTTCAGCCAGTTTTTCTCTATAAAAAACAGGTAACCAACCGGAACCGTGCATCTATACCGTGCATGAAGGTACTCGTATATCTAAAAAAATACCTCTACAATCCAATGTTTAAACTAACATTGAATTCTTTTAAAAAAATAGTTTGAGCCCTAATATAATTCGCAAAATGGCGACAGGGTCGCAAAAGGACAAGTTTCCAAAATAGCAAATTTCCTAAATTCGGCTCTTCTTCTTCTTCTTCTCAATGGTTCTCTCACTGCTGAGAATCGTGACTCCGTTTCAACTTATCAATCAGTTTTCTCCATCTGTTGCGGTCAGTGGCAAATTCGGCTCTTACCCCCTTATTAATAAACGTGGAATAAAGTTACAACCAGGATAATCTTCGGATTAACCATAAATTTTAAGGATTAACTTTGCTTCTCGTTTTATTAATAAGGGGGTTAGAGAATATGCCATTGTTTTTTAAACCGTACAGTTGAGTTACCCGGTTTCGCTATCTTCCTCTCATTGTGAGCGTAAAACGCTTTTTCCTGTGCCTTAGACCACCGTACCCTCAATAAATTAGTGCAGCAGCCCCCTGACCGGCACTTAAAGGCAGACTTATGGTTATAGCATACTTAGCAAATGCTTGGGATCCACACATTTTTTCCCAAAAAACAATAGACACTAACAAACAAGCTTTTAAGGTTCAAAATAGCTTGTTTATAAATACCTTGAGTAAATAGTTTACTATTTATTGGATTTCATTATTCTTCAAGATTAATTGGATGTGTTTTTAACATTATTAAAATCAAAATGAAATGCCAATGGTTTTGTACGGATACGAAAAAGTTACACTAGCAAAAGTTGACCACGTACCTAATAAATACTTGGCGACTCAAAAAGCTGTCAGTAATCTGACGGGGCATTAGAGGCCCGATGCCACTAGATAAATAATAAAGAATTCAATAAAGTAAAAAGAATAAGTATTGCCATCCATCGTGGCAATGCTGCCATTCTTCTGGGCACGTTTCCAGATTACAGCGATGCGGAGGAGGTCTTTGACGCCTAGGTGCCTTTTTGTGTTTTTTTTTTTAATTTTAGTTTACCTTGTTGTTAATATTTAGTTTCATTTATTTATATTTTTACATTCTAGTTTTAGTTATGTATATATTAAAAAAAATAATTGAATCATTATAAGTTAATAACATTAGAATTAGTTAAATTTCTTTGCTGCTTTTGATATACTGTCACATGATACCTAACTGTACAAGGTAATCTTTATATATGTTCATTTTACAGTTCTCTTTCAGCAGGTACACAGAAAGAATGGCAATGCTAAACGCTGTGCCTACGAAAACGGCAAATGAAAGGAGACAATTGTGAGCGGGAAATGAGCGGATGCTGTGAGAGACAAAAAAAAAGCCTGAGAGTGGCGAGGGAGTTTAGGGCTGGTAACTATGTTGGGGAGATTTCTTTGATATCCTTCTGATTAAGGGGATAAGTTTATTTATCACCACGGGACCGTTTTATCATATAGGTAACCGTAGCCCCAGAACGTAAAGGGCTATTGAAGGACACTGTGGATTTTAGTCAGTACAAGTCTGACAGTCCCTCCCGTCCTGGCGGGAGGACTCAGTGGAAATAAATCACGTAACAAAAAACGGTGCCTCGGATCTACGACATTTTCGAACAGGGGCAAATCTTGATATGGCACCCCCTCGAAACTGAGCTTTTCATTTAAAATAAATTTTATTACATTTAATTTTATATTAAGTGTGATAATAGATGGCGCTAAATATACAATCCGAATTGTCAAATTCTAAATTAACGCGAGTGAAACCGCGCGCGAGTACAACCTAGTTTCCTAATAAGAATTTATCACTTGACAACCCTATATTGACAATGTAGGGGTAACCTGGGTGAAAGGGGTAGTCAACCAGTCGAATTTTTGCAGGAAGCATTCGAACTGTCAGTGATTGGTTTTCGGGTTATCGACGTTGGATACTGAGAAATACTCGACGTTTCGCCTTTTTGATCACTAGAGGTACCTACTAGCCCGAGTGCGCACTGTCCACGTAATTTCGACGATTTTGGATCTAAAATACAACTATGGTTTTTGGCGAAAAATTATGTTTTTTGAAGTGAAAACTTCTTTAGCGGCGTTGTACACTTTTTCTGTAATGGGTAAAAAATTTAAAACTCGCGTCAGGGTCACGTGACCGTCAGGGTCACGTGACCGTCAGGGTCACGTGACCCTGATCGAAAATGAGTAAGACGTCATTCAAATTAAAAATAAAACATAGTAACAAAAAAGTTTTCACTTCTACCGGCACTCCTGGAGTGCAACCTTTTTTTTTTTTTAACAGTATTTTACGTCCACTATGTTTGGCTCCCTCCGTCAGTGGACCGGAAGGAGGACACGATGGAGGTGCGCCTTAGGTACCACTACCGTGTCCTCACGGAGGCGATAGGCAGCGGTGACCTCTCGAAGGTCACAAGCCACGCATTGTTGGGTTGTTAGGAGTTTCCTCTCTCTGGAATTCTGGGGCCCAGGAAATAAGACTTTATTTACAGATTTACAATTTTGCAAGGTAGAACAGTATATAAACGTAAAGAAAGATAATTCATAAATATCCTATTTTACTAAATACAAGTTCCAAAAAAGATTTATGTTGGCAAGAAACGAAATCATGACAGCAAATATTTATCTACCTTTAAATTAACATATAAAAGGAAAAAGTGTTTCATAACTCCTGTCTAAACAAAATGTGAGCCGAAAATATTTCCATCAAGAAATAAAGTAAAGAAAAAATAATATCGCAGATATAAATATTTACATAGCAAATACAAAAAACTCAGTGGAAAAAGGTGTTTCTAAATTTAGCCATCAATTTAGTCCAGAGATTTCGACTTAAGCGTGCTAAAAGTTTGCTTGAATGAAGGAGAAAGGGCCTTGGGTGCAAGCGTTGGGGTTTTTGGGAAAATTTCCCCCTTTTTTGGGGACAATATCGCATAAGAGGAAATGTCATCACTAGTGTTTTTTTGTAACTTACTCAATTATCATCGGGCCTGCCTCATTCTGCTTTGTTTGAAGTCAGCAAGTAGGATTTTCTTATTCCGTTCTCTCCTGTCAGATACACGTCAAGACATGATTTACTCTACTTTCTTTCATTCATCATTCTTCATTTTAATCCATACATCTGTTCTTTGGTTCCTATTTCCATCAACATTCCCATTTCTCACTTTTTATCAAGAAATAATATCAGTCAGATTGTTAAACCATATAAATCAAGGATACTATACATAGATTATTCTACTAGATTATTCTTTATTTTGTAAAATGTATAAGGGAAAAATTAAGTAGGTAATAGTTTAGAAAAAGCCCCATCATTCTAGCGTTCAAAGTTACTGCTCGTAACCACATGCGAGGGTGGCCGCTTTTGGCGTACAAAATGGCCCTCAGACTCAGCCATGTTATACGCCAACAATGGCCACATTCGCGTGTGGTTCCAAGTAGTTGGGATGAATGGTAGACTGATGGGGCGTTTTTTTTAATTTCGACCCATGCTTATGCTTGTTGACAAAACGCTCCATCACTTTTAGTTTTACCCTATTAAAAGATTATATTTTCCCATTTTTCACTGTTTTAAAATTGGGAAAAGTTGCAAAACATTAATATCATTTTGGGGGAAAAATATTGAATATGGGGAAAATTGAGAAACTTGATATAGTAACCCCGTTTGGCGCAAAGAATTGTAGAAGCCAATAATTTTGCTTAAGACCTTAAACTTGGGGTGCTATGACAGGGAACCTCCACGTGCGCCCGTGGACTGGAGTTCCCTCTCGGATACGTCCGGGGGGAAGACCAGTTTTTCGGGCCGGTGCACCCTGGGATGCGGGCAAAAACTCTTCCTTAGGCACTGTGTGCCTAAGGGGTCTCTTTGCCCGTATGCGAATAGCCTGTCGTGTGGACGCTCCAACGCGTGTCCCTCTGATTAGCAGAGGGCACAGCGGTGGAGCGGGCTTGCGGACGGTGAGTTATGGGTAGCTCGCCGTCTGACCAAGGACCAAGCCCGGGTCGGTGGCGCGTCGTGTTTCGCGCCAAATGCCTGCTGGGGTCGCGGGTTTTTTTTTCTTAACCCAGGTTACCGTGGCCCCGGAACGTAAAGGGTATAGGAAGGAACACGGGTGGATTTTAGTTAGTAAGAGTCTGACAGTCCCTTCCGCCCCACCCAGGGCGGGAGAACTCATTTGATGATTTTACCACCTAAAAAAAAAAAAAAAAAAAAAGACCTTAAACTTGAAGATTCGCGAGGAATTTATTGTCAATTTCCTCAATAGGTTTATATTTATAAAAAAAAAAAAACTTTTTTATATTTGGTCGCGGGATTATTTCCTTACCGTGACCCCGGAACATAACAGGCTACTGAAGGACACCGTGGATTTTAGTCAGTAGAAGTCTGACAGTCCCTCCCGCCCTGCCCGGGGTGGGAGGACTCATTTGACGATTTTAACACGCTAAAAAAAAAAAATAGGTTTATATTTAGATTGTTTTTGATTTATTGTGTAGTGTATTCACTAGATTCTGTCGTTCGTATTCTAAAAGAAAAATAAGATTCCTCAAAATGGTGAACGTGTGTCGTTTATTTCTAATCAATTCAAATTCAAAAAAACCTTAAAGTTCGAAATCTCCAAATCCAGTTTGGACCCCACGTTGTCAGGGTAAAAATTGTTGCAAATAACGTCTAATGTGTGTGGGTGCATTCTCGAAATGGGTAATCATTTCGAGAATGCACCCAATTACAAATCACCCTTTATGTTAGTGTTAAACAATCATTAAGAGCTCTTATACCAACGACGATATAATACTAGACTCGTAATAACAGGCGACCGATGTCTGCCAACACATTAGGCAAAAAAGTCTTATAACCGTCTCATTTCGACCAATCCTGTGAGCCGTAAACATACGTTGAGACAGAACAGACCTTGAGTTAGCCAATCACAACGCAGTACCCCGCCCCCCTCGCTTACGTAGTACCTCAGCGAGTTGGCAGAATAGTTTTGTTCGTTAGATCGTGCAATGAGTAGTCTAGTATTATATCGTCGTTGTCTTATACAAAGTACTTATTAATGTGTACTGAACCTGGTAATTTTCGTTGTGATGATACCAAAGGTGCGTGTGTAGGTTACCTGCAAGAAATGAAAACTAAGTATTAGCATTGAGGTAATAGAGCAATTTTTTGATAGCAGGGTTTGCGCAGTGGCTCAGCTATCGATGGCTGCGCAGTGTCGTGGGTTCGATACCCGCACGCAACAAATATTCGTATGACCCGCATGTTTCTGAGTTTAAATGTTAGTAAACGCATAGGAGAGGCATAAATGAAAAGTTCCTAGAAAGGGGCAACGTTTAAAAAAAATGTATTACAAAATATGAACAAAAAACTCTTTTCTAAAACTAATTAGAAACAAAATAATAATAAGCTCAATATTGAAACGGCAAATTAGTAACAAAACGGTGAAGCTACTAAAACTTTTCTACTTATAAACGGCGAGACAACACAAAATACAGCAACGTATTACACAGTTCAACAAAAAAGACGCAACTGCAAAAAAAAAACAAAATCAGCAACGAACGTCGAAAAGGAAGAAATTGAAACCGAATTTCCAGTGAAGACTGGAAAAGAATAAAAACATCAGATACGCCACTAAAGACTTCGGGCGACGTCCACGTCCGAAACAATTCCGTATCGGTAAAACGGTTTTCAGGACGGAATGGAAATAACGATGAAAGTTCTGGCTTTACGAATTTCACGACCAGAGGAGAGGATCGATGAAAGTTTCAGAATAAAACTGTGTTTAAGTTAGTTTAAAATAAGTCTCAGTTTTCGTCATGAACCAGAAATTCCCTCATCGAAAATCTTATTATTCTTATTACCTAATATTACGAATGCGAAACTAAGTTTGATTATTACCTTTTATGGTGCTTTTACGTTGTAAGGTGTACAGAGACGGACATAAGATACTCCATCCCGAAAAAAATACTGTTCCCGAGAAATATAAACAATAACATTCTTATGACAATAGATGGCGCTACGTGTCTTTTGACTCACGAAAAAAAATATTATGACAAGCAGAGTACAACACGAATTGGTAGCCGAATTCTAAACTATCGTGAGAAAGCTTGCTTGGATAATATCTCCATATTAAAACAATCTTAAATCACAAAAAATCCTTACTTTCCAGAAAGTCAATATTGCAAATACAAAGTGTAAAAACCGATACGAATTAAAAGTCAAGGCAATCAAATTTCAAACGAATTCGTTTAGAAGTAGCAAGGCTGTACTTTTTCCAAAATGGCGACTATGCACACTGAAACACGTCTTTGTCGGATAGGTTTTCAGAAAAAGTTTTTCAAAGGCTGTCGGTGAACACTGGTAACTTCCAATGGGTTTACTTTTTGCTCATTTTTGGTGCACTTTTTTATCTTGTGTTGCTCAGTCTATTGTGAATAACGTTTAATTTTTTAGCTTTTTTGTGTGCGATGCTGTTAAATGAACTGGCTGGAAACTTTGTTTTAAATGTGTTCGCCCTAAGTGTCTATTATTTTTTTAGCTCATAGTATACAGTAGAGCGTTGATTATCCGAACGTCGGTTAACCGAACGACCGCTTATCCGAAATGGTAGGTCTCACTATGCGCTTACAATCTTCCTTCATAATGTGCACAGCAAAATAGTGGAACTCACTTCTTGGGTCGTAAAAAAGTAATAGTTAACAGGTTTCTTCTGGGTAAGCTCGGTTCATTATAGGCTTTTTCTCTGTCCCCTTTAACCTGGACTAGAGTCAAGAACAAACCCATCTCAAACAATAAACATATAGGTAGTTCGATTATACGAAAAAACCGGTTTTCCGAACACCCATGTCCCCCAATTAGTTCAGATAATCGACGCTCTACTGTATTTTTCAATAACACCCAGCCCCAACTACGCAGTACGCACGCTAGTTGTTTACCAATACAGCCCATTATCCTCGCTTCTGTGTGGATTTCATGAGCGAAATATTATAAGAAAATATAAATTGTTTTTCTGGTAGAAAGTGAGTGGTAGTCCAATGGTAATGGCTCCGATTTGCTCCGGGTTTGATCCCAGTCTGGCGCATGTGTAATTTATTTCATCATCACAACTGCTCTGCTCAAAAAAACCCACACCCGGTAAAACTAATTGTAGATCTCACAAATGTTTTGTACCGTGCGGAGATTGAACCCGTGACACGCTGTACAGTAGTCGATCGCTCAGCTTCTGCGCCAACCGTGTCGTCAAAACAATCGTAACATTGTAACAAAAAAAAAAGTTACAAACTTAAATTGAAACAAACAACAAACTTCGATCCTAAAATCCTTTGTGTAATTTAAAATTCAGTCCCAATTATGTCTGTAAATATTACTGAAAAAGCAACCTTACTGACTGCGATCAAAGCCAGAACAATTATCAGAGAAAAATTAACTTTCTGGAGAGTTCTACGAAAAATAATGAAGGGTTTCAAACTCTGTGAAGTGGTTGGTAACATAAATAATTGTTGTCGAACGACTCCATCCCTTTTTAAGGCTTAATTTGCTGAAGCCCTTGTTTTTTTTTTGGTTTTGATATCGTCCTTGAAGGTTATTTAGAACAGAAAAGTGTGGGAGTGGAATGTTTATTAAATTTTCAAGACGATTGAAGCTGATAATGATTATTACTTTTTTTTTCAAAGGTTTAATTCAGCAAGGTTAATTAATTGTTGTTTGTCTAATTGATTTAACAAAATTAGTTTTATGTATACCTATATATCGGTCGGACAAATTATCTTCACTTATATTCCAGAGAGGTTTGTTCGGAGGGGGTCATCTTCTCTTCTGGTGTTTAGCTACATTATTCCTGAACGCATACTTAGGCCAGGGGTTCCCAAACTATTTTAGGCCCTGCAGTCTCGACAAAAATAGCTCGTTAAGTCTAATCGATGTCAAATTTCTTAAATAGATTTTCAACCTTATACTTTCGAAATAAAGTTGAAAGTCTAGGAATTTGACAAGGATATGACTTAGCGACCGATTTTTGTCGCTGTTTAATGTCGAGACTGCAGGGGCAGCTCGCGACACACACAGAGCTTTAGAATTTTTTCGCGACGCCTAGCTGGTTGATACCAGGCGAATAATAAAACAATAATACCTGGTTCCGAACTCCACGAAATCAGAACACGTGAATCTGGGTTTGTTGCTGCAAAAGAGATCAATGAGACTATCCTCTTCTTTCGGGTGGACATTTTATACATATAATAATAATATTCCACAATAATATTCCACAACTACCACACAACGCCATCTAGTCCCAAGCTAAGCAGAGCTTGTGTTATGGGTAGTAGACAACTGATAAACATACTTATATATTTCTAAATACATACATAAATTATAGATAAATTACACCCAGACATAGAACAAATGATCATGCTCATCACACAAACATTTGTCCTGGGTAGGAATCGAACCCACGACCTCCGGCATAGCAGTCAGGGTCACTAACCACTAGACCAACAGGCCAGTCGAATAAAATATCGAATCTTGGTTCCACGAATATAAATCCGGAGAATGGTCGACACTCGCGTCTCACGACGCCAGTCTGTACTCTCTGCGATGAACACAGTTTGGGAACCTCTGCTATAAGCTATAAATAATAACTTTATCATACAAATTAGTCGGGTGCCAAAACCTTACGCGAAGTCGCGATAAGAAGCTAGTTTATCTCATCTGCCTACCCTTTTCCCAATTATGTGAGGTCGGCTTCCAGTCAACATTTTACACGGATCACCTGCCTAGCTGACCTCCACAACCCAGTAAGGGTCGATTTATACTAGCGCAGAGTCGAAGCGCATCGAAGCGAATTTCTAAAACTGAACATAAAAATTTCTACCTTAACTCCACAGCGTAACGCACATAATTACTTCTAAGATTTTAAAAAGTCGCGCGCATTCTTCAGAATTCGCGCGTCTGCGCGCGAACTACGCCGATCGTGAATCGTGAAAATCTTAGAAGTAAAGTGTGCGTTACGCTGTGGAGTTAAGGTTGAAATTGTTATGTTCAGTTATAGAAAATGCGCTTCGATGCGCTTCGACTCTGTGCTAGTATAAATCGACCCTAACTGGGTAAAACAAAACCACTTGTTAAGACTGTTTGTCAGACTTTTGAGCTTCTGCGACTGTCAAAGATCTATAATTTACGTGCTATCCGAGCCACGGAGGAAACTCGGTGTGATAAATATTCATCCATCTACAGATTAACCTCGGCAAGCGCGGCTTCACCTTATTGACCTGTGCGGCTATTGTTCCATGAGTAGAAGCTAGTTTGTTTAATTTGATTATTTTTCGAATCTCGCACGGAACAAACATTTTTTTGTATGGCCCTAGTTTTGCCTTAGTATGGCCCTAGTATAGCCTTAATATGGCCCTATATAGCCAAAGTATGGCCCTATTATGGCCCACAGGCAGTTCTCAGGTCATAACCGTCTATTATCTGTTGAAAACGCAAATTATATGAAATTTTAACTCGACACTCATCCAAACGATAATTATCTGTTCTATCTGTCAAAGCATGTAGTTTAATTTATCAGAACTGAAACTTTCAAAACGGCTCCATTCAAAATGACTGCTCGAATTTGTACAAAAGGGAACACTAGGTTGCGCCTAACTTCTCGTTTTTACTATTAAACGAGGTTAATGCGAGTCCGAGATTATTTTGACGTGCAGTAAAACTTTTCGCCCACTTGATTCGTGTCAAAGAGCAACTGAGTTTGAACTCTAAAGAGAAATAAACAACAATTTTGTATCAAAGTTGGTATGAGGGCAGAGTGTATGAAGTTATGTATGCACAGTGCTTTTAATTTTATAAAACGACAACTGATAGGTAATAATTATAATAGTGATGCAGTTTTGTGGAAACTTTTATCCTCTTTTAACACCTTTGGGGGTTGAATTTTGCAAAAATCCTTACTCAGTGCACACCTTTGAGTGCAACTTTTGTGCATTTAAGGGTTCGGTGAAGAGAAATTTCTCCATACAAACGTAATACCAAAATCATTCGCGATACGAACATTTTACCGACTTAAAGTTATGTTATTCGGATACAGACGGTATTTATCTAGGTTCCTATTAAACTTTAAAAAAAAAATAATTACTATTTACGAAATGCGAGCGAATTGCATTTCGTACATTTTAACACCGCTAACAGCATGTTTTCAGCTTAATTATTCTGTATTAAAAACATTAATGTTCCTAATATAATTTTAATAGGAACATAGCTTATATTGTCTAGTTGTAGATTATCAAAACTTAAATGGAAAAACATCAACTTTTCATTCATAATTTTTGGTATTACGGAACACAAACAAATTTATCGCAAATCTTGAACGACAGATGCTCTGTCGCATCAATCTTAACTGTGTTTGTGTGCGTGTACGCTTGTAGTTGGTGATCGCAGAAACTCACACTTTCGTAAGGTTGTGTCGTAGACTCGTGGCTCGTGGCGCGCACTGGTCTTGGGTTTTCAATGTTACCTACATAGTTATGTATTTGACTGTGCTACGCGTGCGTTATTGTTTGCGAAATTGTCTTTTCACAACATTGTAATAAAATCGTAGAGCTGTCATTTCTGTACATTGAATATTTTTTTCTTTTTGTATTTTTTTCGAGATACGGGATCGATTCTGAATTCTGATGCCAGATCAACTTTTTTTTTGATTTTTGGAATGTTTTCCTTTTTTTTTTTTTTTTTTTATTCAATTTTTATTTCGGGGCATTTGTCTCCATGGACGAATGTTTTCCTGTTTTGATCTATCTTCGAAACTACTGTAAAGTTGTCGATCAAAGTTTCCTTTCCTATAAGGTTCCTAATAATATGCTTCTGTTAATAGGCTATGTATTATTACGCTATTGTCCCTGGGAGATAAGCAATTTTGAATTTTGTAGTTTTTTTTATACATATAATGTTTTGAGTTGGATATTATTCATTCAATTTTTCCTTAAATATTCCTTACTGCGCTTCAATTAATAGGGTATCTATAATCCGGGCATGCGGGCAGCGAGTAAAGGGCAACTCGCTGCCCGACCATGGACCATGCCCGGGTCGACGGCGCGTTGTGTCCCACGCGCGCCTCAAAGAGCGCCAGCATAATGACGGGGCCCCCCTCTCAGAGGGCCAAAGCCTGCCGGGGTCGCGGGATTATTTCCTTACCGTGACCCCGGAACAGAAAGGGCTATTGAAGGACACCGTGGATTTTTTATCTATAATTACGCTATTCCCCTTGGGGGATTAGCAATGTTATATGATTTTCAGTCATTGTTGACATTTGTATAAGAACCCCTATTTGATTTTCACTGTTAGCGAACCAGCTAGTCTGGTGAGTAAGCCGCTTGCCTCTCGTGCAATGGGTTTCAGGATCAAATCTTGGTAATTTGTTTCTCACTTTTTGACAATTCTTTATTTTGTTTTTATTATATCCTGTGAGAGTTTTCAATAATAATTCAAAATAATTTTATGCATACTTTTATTTCAATATAATTTGCAATTTTATTTTTTTCTAAAATTTTTCAGTAGTTTTCTAGGATAATTCTGCACTGATTTAAATTGTAGGTACCTAGGTAAGTTGGATATTGGATATTATTATTATTACTGCGATTTTTGCTTATGCTTATGCAAACAACTGAAACTTACTGACTAAAATCCACGGTGTCCTTTAATAGCCCTTTACCTTCCGGGGTCACGGGCGGTGATGAGATAAGTCCCGCGACCAAATACAGAAAACCTACCTTGAATTCTACGTACCTACTAGTGATGTTGCGAATATCCGATTTTTGACATTCGCGAACGCGAATGCGGATGCGAATATTCAATTCCAATATTCGCGAATGCGAATGCGAATATTCAGTTTTAAATCAATTACACTTGATAATTTAGAAAATACAAAAATAAACACTTTTTAATGTAACTTTTTAACTTATTTTTATTAAATTTTTTACTTCCTGTCTGTAACGAGAATGAAAAAAGTATGCAGGGTGATTTTTTTAACTGGGCGTGGTTGGCCTTATGAAACTAAAAGGAATGTCGAAAAACTATGAAAGGAGTCTCGTGGCCGATTTTGACGAAAACTAAAACTGCATTTTTACTTCCAGAATTTGATCCTTGCTCCAGGTGGTTTGATTCCTGGCCAGGATTACTGATTCTGCTAAAATCCCATGATGCATTTTTAGTTTCCGTCAAAATCGGGCTAGAGACTCCTTTCAATGTTTTTCGATATTCCTCATAGTTTCGGATTTAGCCATCTACACCCCATTGAACAATTCACCTTTTATAAGAGTGGCTCTAAGAATGGCGTCAGTGAAAGAAAAACAGACAGAAACACGTTTATCTTAGCATGGTCATATTTATGATTAATTATTGTGATTAATTTGATGAACATTAATATTGATGAATGGCGAGATGAAGGCAGATTAAACAAAAGATGAATGGAGAGGACGACAAAAGATAAGAATGAATGGAGTGTGTGGAAGAAGGAGTACCAGATATTGGTATTTTTTCAGTCTTTCGTATTCGCAAAATATTCGCATGAATTTTGCGAATGCGAATGCGAATGTCTATAAATATGCGAATATCCGCATGATGCGAATGCGAATATTCGTAACATCTCTAGTACCTACCTATTTGATCGTACAGGCCGTACAGCGTAGGTAGCTTTTACTTCGTAATAAACAAGTAAATACAGGTGCCTGTATTTACTTGTTTATTACGAAGTAAAAGCCTATGACCAAAAAAATATGGAAACTGGTGGCCACAACCACATCAAAATCGCTTCAGCCAAATGTGAGATAATCGCGAACAAACAAACATACATAGTCATACATACTCGTAATTGTACAAACAAACATACATAATACAGGTCGAACTGAGAACCTACTTTACTTTTTTTTAAGTCTGATACAAAAGCCACCAGTTTCCATACATTTTTGGTCATTGGCTTTTACTTCGTAATAAACAAGTAAATACAGGTACCTGTATTTACTTGTTTATTACGAAGTAAAAGCTACCTACGCTGTACGGCCTGTACGATCAAATAGGTAGGTAGGTACGTAGAATTCAAGGTAGGTTTTCTGTATTTGGTCGCGGGACTTATCTCATCACCGTGACCCCGGAAGGTAAAGGGCTATTAAAGGACACCGTGGATTTTAGTCAGTAAGTTTCAGTTGTTTGCATAAGCATAAGCAAAAATCGCAGTAATAATAATAATATCCAATATCCAGGGTTGGCATGATTAAAACAAGTTGTTTTAAAACACCTGTTTAAAACAGTTTGAAATTAAACAGTGTTTTTTATTACCCATTCCAACTACTTTTCAAGGCAGATGAATGCATGTAAAATGAAAATAAATTAATATTCAGGAGTCTAAATAGTTTCACATAAAACCTTTTGAGTCTAATGCCATTGTTATGTCATATTTTTAACTTTTATTGGCATTGTAATGAAACAATGCATAAAATTATTAGAAAAAAAAACATCACTTGTTTTTTTTCCATTGCTCATTTTTCGTAAAAATTTCATTACAAAGGGAGTTTTTGAAAAGATGTAGTCTAGAAATGAAACATAATTGATTTATACGTTTAGTCATCAACAAACAAGGTGGAATTAATTTGAAAAAAAAACAGAAACTGAAAAAAAAACATAAAAAACACTTGTTTAAAACATTTTGAACTGTTTGTTTTATAAATTTGAAAAAAAACTTTTTTTTTTCCAACCCTGCCAATATCCAACTTACCTAGGTACTTACCTACAATTTAAATCAGTGCAGAATTATCCTAGAAAACAACTGAAAAATTTTAGAAAAAAATAAAATTGCAAATTATATTGAAATAAAAGTATGCATAAAATTATTTTGAATTATTGAAAACTCACAGGATATAATAAAAACAAAATAAAAAATCACAAAAAGTAGGAAACAAATTACCAAGATTTGATCCTAAAACCCATTGCACGAGAGGCAAGCAGCTTATTCACCAGACTAGCTGGTTCGCTAACAGTGTTAATCAAATAGCGGTTCCTATACAAATGTCAACAACGACTGAAAATCAACTAACATTATGGTCACGCAGACTTTATTTTAGAACTTTTCATCTATATCAGGAATAATTCCGTAGTAAGTACATAATTTTTACGTAACTAACGGTTTACGCAACGGAAGCTTTCGAAAAGGAATACAATAATTATGTTCCCGATTTTGAAAAATTTCTCATTGCTGCTCTGCTCTTATTGGTGATAGCGTGATGTTACATAGCCTAAAGCCTTCCTCAATATGGACTATCCAAATATATATTTTTTCATTCCTACTAATAGTTAGATTACAACAGATAAATCTCAAGATAAATACCTACGTTATAGGCACCTACTGGACGTTTATTTTATTAGATTTTAGATAATGTCCTAAAATCTTCTAATGTAGCCATTGTAGAGTTATTTCCAAAAAACGCATTGTTGGTTTGTGCGTTCACTAACGATTCCCCAAATTAGTTAACAAAAATAAAGCAAATGTTGAACAAAATTAGTACAATGAAATGGTTTTCTGTCAATATGAATGATTCGTTACAAACACACACACGCACGCATACAGCTGCGCGCTGCGCTGCAAAAAGTCAGACAGAGATAGCAATGTTTCGTCCGATTTTTGTGCTCGCCTCGAATTGCAATTGCGAGCTCCCTACACTGGGCTCTTAACGCTTTTGACGGGGTGGATACGCGCACACATTAGCAGTGAACTCGTTATTCGTGCGCACACATATTTTCTAAACTCAGTTTAGTGAAAATTTACGCACAGACTTGCCGTTGGACACTGAGGCTAAACGCAATACCAGCTTAGTATGCGCAATGCTGAAGCGCGCAAACAAAAAGTGTGCGAACAAACGTGACATACACTACTTTGGTGAAATTGTACCATTAAGGTTATCCTCTATACCCCTAGGTATGTCCTGTTATACATTATTTATTATACATATATCCCCTCCTGGGACACAATCCTCCTTTAGAAGAGAATTAACCCTCCACTAAAATACCTCTGCCTAGTGCATAAATCTAAAGACTAGGTACCCTAAACCACCCACACTGTAAACATTTCATCTAACAAAGCCAACGTCCTCTAAGGACCCAATATATATGTAAAATACCTCGCAGGGGTACCGAGGAGACGTTTTTACAAGACAAATTGACAATCAGCAGGTGGGTTTAAATGTCCATTAAGTGGCTTGTCAATCTCAGGGTTGACCTTTGAATTTTGGGCAACGATCTTTTAAGGGCAATGTGGGACTTGAGTGAGGGACAAAGTTGTTGCTACGGCTAGTATGTGAGTTAATAATTGTAGTGTTTATGTGTGTGTGTGCTATTTTAGATTTTGATAGATCGATAAAAATATATATTCAGTGCAATGCAGACACGATTACAAATAAGTAGATACATAATAAAAGGAAAGAAAACAACAAAAAAAAGAATAAAATGTTTATCGGTCGGTTTTATACAGCCGTCTTGAATTATTATGACGTTAATTGCATGGAAAATGAAACCCCCCCGTTAGAAATGACGGGGCCCCCTTGGAGGGTCAAAGCCTGCCGGGATCGCAGGGTTAACGAATTACGTGACCACGGAATGTAAAGGGCTATTGAAGGACACCGTGGATTTTAGTCAATAAGTCTGACAGTAATGGGTGGGAGGACTCATTTGATGATTTTACCACGTAAAAAAAAAGACAAAGCCGATGATGGTGTTACTTAATATTTAAGATAATCTGTGATTTCTTGTGATTTTTTTAAGATTAGTTCTTTGAGTCAAGTTCATAATAAAATTCTATCTCGACTATTTTCTTCAGGATTTGTGAAAGAATTTCTCCGTACTTATTATGTGCTCAATAATATTTTTCAAAGAAAACTATTAGGGTACAAGTATCTTACAAGAATTAACTTCAGTTCCCGCAATCTAGAAAATTATATGGTTTTTCTTGTTCGTGGTTGTACGGTCAGCCAAGAAAGTGGTGTACCAGTTTTGATTTAGTTTCCCGGTCATCGAAAATTACAACAAGGTTCGTTATAAAATGATATTACTGAAAGAGACATCATTATCATGACGTAAACCTATGTATTTAGTATTCATACGTCATATGTCACTTATAAGTACATGACATTTTAACCTTTAGTATAAATGAAAAGGACATTAGTTTCTACAAAGCAATTGAAATGTTTCCAAACAAAAGTAATAAAAACTATTTAAGTAGACAACCGAATTCCATTTGAAAAAGAAAACTGACAATTGACATTTTGTCAAATATATGCAAAAAATCGATATATTTTCCGTGTTATTTTTCAATCAACTGCATATAAAATCATCTCAATGCCTGCCAACTTGACCATTGCCGAAAGAGCACAAATAATTGCCCAATTTAATGAGGGAAGCAGTATCAGTGCGATATCCCGGAATTTGAATATATCGAGGCGTTCTGTCCGCTTTTGGATTCGTCGTGAAGGAGAGGAGGGAAGTTTGTTGGATCACAGAAGAAGTGGTCGCCGGCCTGCACTCTCCAATAACGATAGAGAATTCATGAGACGGGAATATGAAATCAATGGTTTTAAGCCCACAAAACATTTTGCGGAGATGTTCGATGTGAGTGCCCAAACAATAAGGAATCATCTACATTACATGGGGTTGCACCACAGGCATTACGCCAAGAAAATATATTTGACGGATGCTCACAGACTTGCTCGTCTGAACTTCGCCAGAGAGCACTTAGAGTTTGATTGGTCTAATACAGTGTTTTGTGATGAAAAAACGTTTAAATCCAGTCAGCATGGACGTCTTCACCTTTGGCGATATAATTCAACACGGTATAAAGATGATCATGTAATTCCAAATAGAGAATCAGGTCGAATTTCCGTAAATATTTGGGGCTGGATGAGTGCGGATGGTGTAGGAGAATTGTGTTCTCTACCTCCTCGAGCGACGGCTGTAAATTATATCGACGTGCTTCAGAATGCAATGCTACCGACAGTCCGTAATGTTTACCCGGAGAGCGAAGTGCCACAATTTGATTTTGTTCAAGATAATTGTTCAATTCATAATGCGAGGATCGTAAGAGCCTGGTTTCGTTCACACACTGACGTAAGGGTAATTCAGTGGCCCTCAAGATCGCCGGACCTCAACCCGATAGAAAATCTTTGGGGCCTTATGGTCCAACGATGGTCGCATCAAAATGAAAGAACCAAACAAGCTCTTATTAGTCACTGTAATTATATTTGGGAGGAAATGCGGGGAACCGATATTTGCTCACGGCTTGTTGGTTCAATGAGGTCTCGTCTTTTAGAGGTTATAGAGGCCAACGGCGGTTACACCCGTTTCTAATTTTTAAAAATTTTCAATATCTTCTAAATATTACTATATATGCTATGTTTTTGTTTGTTATAAGTATTTTAAAATTGATTGTAGAAATTTAATAAAAGGAGAAATCTATTTTTAGCTTGTTTTTTATTGATATTGTAATTACAAGTTTACAGAAATTGTAGGTTTGTGGATTCGCCTTGTGCCTTTACAATTTTATGTAACTTGTTGATTACAATTCTGAATTTGTAGATACAATTTTGTCATCAAAATCTACAGCCCCCCGCCGTTGATTTTACGACGTCATTGGTTCCATCACGTTCAAACTAAGAACAGCTGTCACGTTACAAACAGTAATAGTCGTTATCAATAATCAGATAAAGACAGCAATAGAAGTTGTCAGATCGATCTGCAAGCGAAACTAATCTTTATCACCTATGAATCTGCAAGCGATATTCAACCTTAGGGTGGTACACCACTTTCTTGGCCGACTGTACTAGCTATATTTATGATATAGCTTATGCTATCGGCTTCGTCTGGAATTCATAGATCATCCCAGGAGATTACACAATCAGGATAAAATCCCGGAATTTTTGTTTCCTGATAGCTACCACCTTGGAATCAGTAAGAAAAGAGTGATTAGGTTACTTCTGGGCAAGCGTGCTTCCCCGTCAACCACATCATTGCTCACCATCAGGCGACATTATGGTTAATAGCATATCGAAAAATAAAATAGCTAAACTAAAAAGCCACGGACAGAAGCCAGTTTAAAAACTGCTTGTGGTATTTTTTCAGGGGGTCTAAAATGACCAGTTTAGCAAAATCACTAAACTATAATTATGAAGAGTCAATAAAAATCAAAAAATAGTAACTAAAACAATGACAAACAACCCGCAAGGACCATGATCAGACAGCGAGTCGCCCATTACTCGCCGTCCGCATGACTATTTCACGAATACTGTCTAGAAGAATTGCTCAAAGCGCCCGTTTTAGACCGGCTGCTACATTATTGTAACTGCACCATGTTTAGAGATGCTCGAGTCGTAGAACTAACCAATAACGGTTTGTAAATTGTAGAAACATGTTAGACATATTTCATAGTTTTCTGTTGCAGCTACTCTAATACAAGCAGCATCCATCTATTTACATCAGTTTTAGTAGTCGAGTGAATAGCGATATTTTGCATTACATGACAAGTTAAGATTTTTTGAGCAAAGAAAAATTCAGCTGCGAGCGGGGCTCGAACCTGCGTCTCCTGAATAAGTACTCCAGATGCCTTACCAATTAGGCTATCGGAACCACTCATTTTAAAGCTGAATATTTAATTCTCTTGATTTTGAACACTTTACACGTAGGCTGGGTCTTCCAGACCCCGTCATCCCCTTCTAAGTTCTAACCTAACCTGTCCGAGTCGTGCTCCTGGCTTATAATAAGGCTGCCTGTCCATTGGTGCGGAGCGAACTGGCGAAGCGGAGAGACGCGGAAATATTAACCAATTGGATTGCATAAAATCTCCGTGCAATCTTATTGGTTAATATTTCTCCGTTTGAATAAACCTTTTCCGTTGGTCCTGACTGTCATTTGTGGATCATTGACTAACGATATACTACAGGAGAAATTCCTAGTTTGGGGCACGGTTTTTTGAGTTTGGAAGAATATTACAATTGAATTGTTTACTAATAATTCGAGGCCTTAGCACAAATATTCCGTATTTTATTTACAGCGTACTTGAAGTAATTTGGTCGTTTCTTGTATAGGAAAATGACAAAACCGCCTATATTTTACGAAAAAAACGTTTTCGAAAAAGAATGACGTAACCGACTTCAAAATCAACCGCAAAATGTTTTTATTTTATCCTTTTTAGTTTAAATATTCTTACATGTGATGTACACAATGAGCTAAAACTACTGAAACACACTAAAAGAAAATTTTATGGGACCAAATGTTAGCTATAACTTGTATCGAACAAAAAAAGAATCATCGAAATCGGACCAGAACCTCGGAGTAATCGGTGTAGACAATGTTGAAAACTTTTTAAGTTTTTGTTGATTTTTCAAAAAGTGCTAGTCCGATTTCGATAAAATTTACATGGGAGCATTCTTTCCAACATAAAATGAATTTTTGTAATCGGTTGGTAAACGACGGAATTATGCCCGAACAAACATAAAAAAGAAATATATTATAAACATCCGAATTGAGAACCTCCTTCTTTTGGAAGTCGGTTAAAAATAAACTTTTTTTCCATTAATTTAACGTCATTGTTCCCGTTTACTTTACGTCACAAAAAAAAGTAAAAATTAAGCTAGAGCTTCAGACAGAAACGTGAAGTCACCATTTAGTAAACAAAGCAATCCCTTTTATCAGACACATATTTTTGCGACCCATTGAATTGTTGACTTATCTTTTTGTTTTCCCAACTTTGTCCTAAAACTCATGAGAAACTTTATCTAAAGTAATATTAAAAAGAGGTGACATTATTTCTTTGTTTGTAAGAAGTAGTAAGAATAGTAAGTAGATAATTATGTGTGAATGACGTTGGGCTATACATTTTTACAGCAATGTAAGGGCTCCTGCTGTAGAGCAGTGGTGGCAGTGGTATCGGCCCCGACTTATGAGTCATAGGTTCGAACCCAGCCAGGCACATTACTTTGTGTAATTTATTTCATCACCTTCTAAACGGTGAAAGAAAACATCGTAAGGAAACCGGCATGTCCTAGAACCACAAATTCGAAGACAATGTGACATCTACCAACCCGCACTGGGCGCGTGGTGGATTATGGCCCACTCCCTCTCCCAGAGAGGAGGCCTGTGTCCCAGCAGTGGGAACATTTAAGGGCTGATGATTTAACAGTACAATATTACCGGCAATTGTAGCCACTATGCAATCTATGACAATATTTTGGCCACACATTTGTGGTGTGGCCGTAAGACAAACGTATGAGCCATGCTGGTTTAGACATAATGTTATTGCCGAGATATAAATAATGTCAACTTTCACAAGAACGGAAGTAGTTAGAAACAAGTATAACATAAGTTTGTCAAACTAAACATTGGTGACAATGGCGAACCAAATACGGAATAATGCCGTCGTTTCCTTTCAAGTTACAATATACAATGATATAGTGGTTAGCATACAATACAACATAGTATTGTGCGAATTTAGTTGTTCTGGCAATCGGCCCAAATGTGGTCAGTAACAGATTTGAAGAGTTGTTGCTTTTATTAGAGATTTTCAATACGGTTTTGAACATTGATCATGAAACCAACTTTGTTATAAGGAGAGGCTTCACAATTGATTGGAACCTTTTTTATGTATGTTCAATGTAAGTCAACTAAAATATCATGAGCAGTGGTGGCCCAGTGGTATCGGTCCCGACTTACGAGTTGTAGGTCGTGGGTTCGAACCCCGCCAGGCGCATCATCATCATCATCATTTCAGCCTATTGCAGTCCACTGCTGGACATAGGCCTCTCCCAGGGAGCGCCACAGCGCACGATCTCCCGCTTTGCGCCAGGCGCATACTTTGTGTAATTTATTTCATCACCACTGCTCTCAAAACGGTGAAGGAAAACATCGTGAGGAAACCGGCATGTCCTAGAACCAAAAATTCGAAGACATGTGACATCCACCAATCCGCACTGGGCCCGCGTGGTGGATTATGGCCCACTCCCTCTCACAGAGAGGAGGCCTGTGTCCTAGCAGTGGTGATGATGATGATGAACTAAAATATCGATTAATTTAAAATTTGATGGTTTTCTAAATGCATCATCATATATGTTTGTAACACCGTAATCTCGGATTTGCCTCGTCTATATTGTGATTGAAAAAATACCGAATTAGATCCGTGATCACGGTATTACGGAATACCGTAATCACGGTGTTGAAAGCCCTAATTTTCAATGTTCAAATCATCCAATAAGTCCTCCCAACACTCTGCAGGTTCAGCGAATGGGACTGTCAATACTGTGACTATTTTGATTGATAGACAGTCCTTTGTGCTTCACCTTGGGCGAAAGGACTCATATTTACCACGTAAAAAAAGTTGTAAAGAGCTGGTAAATGATAAATGATCTTGTTTAGCAAATTGGTTTTGGCAAACTCTTTTACACGTCAAAAAGATACTATTTTTAAACTAGATGATGCCGGTATTTCGTATACCTGACTATTCTGAGAAGAAACATCCGAAACTCAGGTCACAGAAAATGCAGTAAAAGCAGGGGTCACCAACAAGTACAATAATTCAAGTGGAGCCACTTAACTGAACGACTCACAAATGCAGCGTATTAGATTTGGCAGTACCCCTTGCTGGCAGATGTCCATAGTCTGTTAAGTCTAATGCGGGAATGAGCTGTGAACCATTAATAACCTCGTTTTCCTTAGAATTTTCCGAGCAATCCTAGAAAGCAATTTTTTTTTATTTAGGTTTGTTAATTAGAATGGTTTTGTTGACAATATTAATAATTAAATAGCGACTTGCCAATTAAAAAAAAAAAATATTAATAATTACTGAACAACCAAAATCAGGGAGGTAGTTACGGCTCAACAAACCACTACTCGTATCTTGATTTAAAACTGACCTACCTTTAACTTCCCTGATATTTTATGTCGATTGGTTGCTTTCCCGCTGCATATAACAAGTTCGATTACCACACGGTGCTACATATTTGTAAAAACTTAAAACGAGATAATTACGATTTTTATTATTTGTTTTGGGTTTCCGATATTTCGGCACTGTTGCAAGCGCCATGATCGCGGATGAACTGAAGTTATTGTTGGTTGATGTTTATTAGCAGACGAAACGGTCTACCCTCATTCCAAATCGTTTTTTTTTTACGTTCTACATGGCTACTGTTGTCACCTGTCAATCGCACCACGATTCTATTCCCGATATACAAAAATCATGTGCTCACGAGCGTTTCTTCGCACATTTTCGGTTTTTACACAATCAAAAAACTAGGTTTCAAATATTGAAAACTCAAAACAAAGAAAAACATAGTCAATATCCTTTTGAGTTCTAATAATGGTGACAATCACCATTTATGTCTGGGTTTTTTTTTAGTTCTAAAATCATCAAATGATGTCCCACTTTTGACAAAACAGGAGCAGAAGAGACTGTCAAACTTGTACTGACTAAAATTCACCGTGTTTGTTCAAGGATCACAGTTACGAATTTATAGAGTCCTGTGACCCTTATTTTTGATGGGCTAACAGGTAATTTTCCGGCCTGTCTGTTTGTGTATGTATGTAACTAAAATATAAACGTACCAAAGTACAGAAGAAATTGCTAGAAAACGGCAGGTTAAAAAAATCAACGCTCTTTCGCTGATCACCCTTACCTTAATCCAAGTATCGCCCATAATCCACAGATTACTTTGTTAAAGCATACTAATACTAAAAGCTTTGATAATTCCTTTACGATCACTAAAGTAACCGGAAGAAACAAGAACAGGGTTCTTAAGGACTATAGTCCTTTGGCACAACTATTTAGACGAAGTCTTGAAGGGGGCCTGGGTTTTTTCCTATCACACCTTTTTTTGGGTCAATTTTATAGGGATAAAGTGATTAGGAAAATACATGATAACGAGATAGAATTTTGGATTGAAAATGTAATGGACGATTTTCGTAGTTTCGGCGGTAGGTGAAAATCTCTTTTGTGATTAGTTTTTATTTTCGGGGAATTGACTGGGGGAAATTAGGGTTGCCATCCGTCCGGGTCTCCCCGGATTTGTCCTTGTTTAGAGGACATCCGGGGAGCGTCCGGGGCCGCCTCATTTATAGTTTAAAAATTTAAAGTCTTCGGCGCCCGCGACACACGCACACTTCACCGTCCCCTCACCCCTCCCAACACAGTTGCCACCGTGTGCACTTCGACTCATGTCCGGGTTCTGGACTCTGAAATCCGGGGTTTTAAGGCGTCTTGTCCTGCTTTCCAAATTTTAGAGATGGCGACTCTAGGGGAGATTCAATGGACTGACATTCAATTAGGACGCTTCCCATGCTTGATTTTAATTTCATAAAAATTTAAAACCCTTTTAACCTGTACCATGTAAAAAGGCACTTAAGACGTGAAAAATCAACTTTAAAACTCTGAACTAATTTATGGAAAACTCGGTTTTTAATTACATGCTAGTAAGTACTACGGTTCTCATCAAAACTTTAGAGGGCCGACTTTTCTATTATGCAACTCTTGGTGGCTCAGGGAATTTAGTTTTTAAATCCTAGAACAATGACTTCGTCAGTTTTACAAGGGTTAAAAAAGTACTTATCGTAACCGTACTTTGCATGGACTTGGTAAGTTCATGTGCGTTTTACCCAATTCTTATTGAACTCATATTATTACCACGCGTTTCAAGTAAGAATAGGACGACCATGTCGCCAACAATAGATTGAAAAATGTTATAAATGTTTTTGAGTTGGATAGTCCAATCCAAGACAGTTATGAGTATTAAGATCACGTTACGATCAACAGGAATTGAACGGCGGCGGCGCCGGGGCGGGCTGAAACCGCGGGAAATAGTTTTCAATAATATTTTTATACTGACAATGTTATTTCAACATGATTACATATTATATTATAAGAGCGTGTTAGTAGATATAAAGGTATAAGCGTGCACGAAGTTACAACATGGCTCCTATTTCGTCATATTCTTAATAAAAACGCATAATGAATCGATTACTGTGTTCGTCCATCGATTTTCATACATTCCAAACAAATTGCATCAACTGACATCATACTTACCGTGACAAAACCGAGGAAACTATTTCCTATATTGAGCAACCAAAACCGACCGAACACACCTCCATTTTGTACCCATTTTGGGTGACGCTTATCGCAAACGTTACGGCTGATATTTTGTACATGAGGTCATCATGTCAGGGTTATCCGACATACTTTGTGACAAACACCTAGAGGGTCTGCGGAACTATGATAAGAAAAGCGACAAGCGATGTACTTACATATGTGTGGTGTAAGCGATGAGATTTTAGCGGGAGCGAGAACGTTCTACTAATAAACTCTCTCTCTCGGTACTGCCCCCCTAGCCAAGTCACAACAAGTCGCAAACGATAATCGTAAACGTTCGGTACTCCCCAATAGATTTTCAACTTTATACCCTAAAGCCTAAAGTTGAAAATCTATTCAAGATTACTGAGCGTTAGCGACAGAAACCGCTAAACAATCTTCACTAGATCTTCAACGTTATACCCGAGCACATAAAGTTGAAAATCTGTTAAAGCCCACTCAGCGTTTGCGATTATCGTTTGTAACATGGCTACAGGACCAGATTCGATGAGTGCTCTTCTCTATCTAACATCACCACGGCTTGCTAAGTGTTCCACCCATCCTCTTTTCTGGCAGCTACACAGAAGGATAGTTAACTTAATTTCCTTTTTGTATTAATATCTTTAAAACCTACAAACAATCCAGTCCAGTAATAAACCAGAAAAGACTCACTACAGTGAGATGTTGGTGAAGACGGCAGGGTTGGAAATATTTGTATGATCTCTAAGTATTTGTTCCGGGTCTGGGCGTTTATTTATGTGCGTTAAGATGTTTGTAAACGCATCCACGATACAGGAAAAATACATGGCGCGAGGCAACGCTTTGAAGAAAAAAAAAACCGAAAAAAACCGAACTTTCATTTTTCGTTAACAATTTTCAAACCTAAAACTTAACACACACTCCATTAATAAACAAGAAAAGATTCTCTACGGTGTAATCCTAACGAACCCAACCTTGCTACCTCCTAAACAGTTGAGCAAACAAACGACACTCGACTTAACATCGTAAGCGACAGTTTCCTGGTGGCGTATCAACGCTGGTCGCCCGTTAATTGGTCTCTTCATCATCAGACGGATGCGTAACCAGCATTTCGTGGAAATGTTGACCAAGCTGTAGTTGTATAACACAATTAAGTGACGTCATATAATTATGTGCACAATGTGTTTGATATGGTTGTAGACATGAGCTTTAGAATTTTAGACAAATCACCATCATTAACGCCTTTTAGAGAGACTAAAAGTCATTTAACGAGCAATGGAAAGTGCTACGCTCGTAGTTTCTTTGCGGCCTCCCACTAGGTGGACCGACGACATCGTGAGGGTCGCGAGCCACCGATGGATGCAAGTGGCGAATTGTCGTTTAGCGTGGCGGTCTAAGGGGGAGGCCTATGTTCAGCAGTGGACGTCTTCCGGCTGATGATTATGACAATCATTACCCTACAATGTTGCCACTACTGGGATACAGGCCTCTCTGTGAGAGGAAGAAGGTTACAATGTACCACGCGGGCTCAATGCGAGTTGGTAGACGTCACATGTCTTCGAATTTTTAGTTCTAGGACATGCCGGTTTCTTCACGATGATTTTCTTCATCATTTAGGATCAGAGGTGATGAAATAAATGACAGAAAGGCGCTTGGTTGGTCTAAACTCATAAGTTGGAGCCGATATCACTGGACCACCACTGCTGATTTTAAACATGAGCATAACGTTTTTTTTAAAAAAAAAGAGGAACCGTCTTCAAAAACAAACATAGAAGAGTATAAAATAACTTTTCTTTCGGAAATAGCTGGCAAAACTGAATGAAAAAAAAAATCAGAGAAACCTGAGACTCTAAAAAAAAAGTTTCTAAACGCTGCTGTTCATTATCGCACTTTTCTTTCAACAAAAAATGCTTTACCATTCACAACGCAGGTTTTAACACACAATAGTTATTTGTTATGCAAGGCTGCAAAGTTGATTTTTGGCGCGAGTACTTGAATTGAAAACTGAGCGAGCGAAGGATTCTATGATTGAACCGCGAGAGAAACGAGCGGTTCAAATATAGAATCCTGAGCGATGCGAAGTTTTCAAAGGTACGAGACGCAGAAAAACTTTGCTGCCGAGTGCAACACACAACTTTTCACCTCACACAGCGAGGAAATGTAGTGGGGGCGGCTCGCCTGCCAGTGTAGAAAAGTAGAAAACAATTGAATACAAGACGTGTTCGAATTTTAAACAACACTTTGTGCTCTAGAGCACAAAATGGAGTTTTGCGCTCAGATTTTGAATGAGAAATAGAATCTTTCCGAGCGGGTGAGGTGAAAAAAATATTAACATTGTTTTTATTTTCCCGCTGTCCGTTTGTACCTTGCACCGCTTCTCTCATTACAGTGAATGCGTAATGACCGATTCACAGAACCATTCCATTGATATTCCTATTTGGGTAACACAATGAGTTAGTACTTACGTTTATGTAGTACGCTTGTTAGATTACCTTTTGTGTCTTACTATAGGTATTGTCCTCTATTGGTTCTAGTACTTTCGTATCTTTTGGATGAAAGAGAATTGTAAATAAATGTATTATGTACTAGATTTCCCCGCGGTTTTGCTAGTGTTCATTTTATAGAAGAATGGGAAAAAATGCCCCAGTAGCCAACAGCATTTTAGTACATGTCAATCGATAAATTTACTCAAGGCGAATATTTTTATTCTGATGGCCTACCATGAAGTGACGTCTAAGGGCCGCGCTGCGGCGCTGCGCCGCTTAAATCGGCAGTGACGCTACTGTCGATTCTACCGGCGCGGCGCCGCCGCAACGCCGTTATGTGTTTTGGCCCTTAAAGTAGGCCTCCTGATGACTTCTCTCGATTCAGAGTCGGAGAGGAGCTACAGAGCTCTAAATAATTAAAGTAAAATTAAACACTATCATTTCATCGATTTATCAGTTTTCATGAATAGCGGTTATTACAAACATCATAACTTATACATATAACGGTTGTAAAAATATAAAATTGATGTCTTAAGAGCGTATATTCCGAAAGCTGGCAACGTCGCAAATGGTTGTCAAATATTAACAAGTTTTAATTAATTTAGCATTGTTACTGTATGAAAATAAGAAATATGGCTCTGTAGTTCACTAAAAAATTGATAAGGGAATGCAATAATTAATATCGTAACACCGAATATATAGTTTTAGATGTAAAAAAAGCATTTGGAAGCTTTCCAAATGCCTTTTATACACCTGAAACGGTTACAACATCAAATTCAGTGATTAAATTGCATTCATATATCATTTTTTTAGTGCACTACAGAGCGATATTTCTTGTTTTCATACAGAAAATTTGCCAAATTAATTGAAACTTGTAAATATTTGACAGCTTTTTGCGACGTTGCCAACTTTCAGAATATGCAGCCTTAAATGCCGTTTTGAGAAATGTTAATCTTAACTTCGGTGCCCCACTTAAACCTCTTAGTCATCCAATAAACTATCTTTTGGTTATTGGACATTGATGCAGAGTCTCATATATCTATGCCCATTTTTTGTTTCATTAGTAGTATAAGTCTTAATTAAACTATCTCTGACACCAGAGGATGTCCACACACTCATACTAAGAAAAAAAGATGTCGGAATGCAAGAAATAGAATACGATTTGGTAGTATTGTATTTTTCATAAATAAATTCCTTATCACTAAAACTGTTACAGATTTCAACGCAATTCATATAAAAATGTAATACTCGTATGTACTAGGGACCCAAAGAAAATTCAAGGTCTGTAAGCAATTGTCTCAGATAAAGAAATGTCTGGAACTTATCTACACGAGTATGTACTGTCCTTTCGTCTTATCCATAATACAGC
This sequence comes from Agrotis clavis, assembly GCA_954870645.1. Lineage (NCBI taxonomy): Eukaryota > Metazoa > Arthropoda > Insecta > Lepidoptera > Noctuidae > Agrotis > Agrotis clavis. Next base: position 7,307,516 of record OX940925.1, read on the forward strand.
CATGTACATACCTATACTACCCATGTATACTCTGTCCATAGTAGATACCCGTCTTAAATGCGTAAATAATAATAATAGTTTTTGTTAATACTTTGACAAGCGGCCATCTTTGTTTTAGGCGTCATTTCTATACCGGGCACGCCGCAATCGCGGCGGTAAGACGCCTTTTTGAGGAGTAGCTGGATAGGCGTCACGGCGTCCTGACCTACCGCATGACGCAGGTCCTCACCGGACACGGAAGTTTCAGGAGGTACCGTGTCTGATAAGGAAGGAGGAAACGCCTGGATGTCACCATTGCGAGGATCGCCCGGAGGACACGGTGAAGCATACGGTGCAGGACTGCTCCGCTTGGGCAGCGCACCGCCGCGCCGTGTCCTCACGACGGCGATAGGCGGAGCCCTCTCGCGCCCGGCATTGGTCGAGGCCATGCTGCGGGGCGAGACGGAGTGGGAAGCGGTCGTCTCCTTCTGCGAAGCAGTCATGCTCCCAGCCGCAGTGGTAGACGCCCACGGCGAAAGACGTCGCAAGACGATCTCCGGCCACCGTAGGTGCGGGCATGCGGGCGGCGAGTAATGGGCAACTCGCCCGGGCGGCTAGTGATGAACCATGCTGGACCATGCCCGGGTCGACGGTTCGTTGTGTTGATGACGGGGGCCTCTAGCGGGCCAAAGCTTGCCGGGGGCAAAATGCGTCATTTCTATACAGCGTATCGCTATTTCGATTCTCGCACAGAACAAAGAGTGGCGACCACGGACCGGAAAACGCAGCGTAGGCAGGCCTCCCACTATGTGGACCGACGACATCGTGAGGGTCGCGGGCAGCCGATGGATGCAAGTGGCGACGACAATTCGCCTTGGCGTGGCGGTCTAAGGGGGAGGCCTATGTTCAGCAGTGGACGTCTTCCGGCTGATGATGATGATGATGATGACAGAACAGAATGATCTACAAGTAGTTTTTCCGGATCTGAGAGTTTGTGTGACATAAGGAGAAATTGTGAGGGGTAAAATTTAAAAAAAAATGACCCAGCATTATTATGTTTGTCCCAGAGTACCTTACAGAGTGCCTTTGTCCCTCAATACCCTATAGGACAAAATTACAAGATCAAAACATCTTTAAACTATGTATAAGCTTTGTTGATTAACAAAACTATTTTCTAACCACAAGTCTATAGATACACAATCCAATCTATCACAAACAAGATAACCCATCCAATTATCGACCTAACTAACCGCTGCTTTACTTGGATACCTTCACACCCTTTCTTCCCCAACCTAAAATAACTAGGGGTTTATTAATATTAATTAAAATAACCCTGTGATCGGCTCGGGGTCGGCGGGGTCTTAACTCAAAGGATAGCGCAGGGTTAAGATTACATCTATCTTTAACTGATATTAACAGTAGATTAGGACCGGCGTTTGAGGGTTAAGTAGCAGTAAACGATCTCCTTGTTTAACACTTCAAGTTTTCGACCGAAATGGCTGTTTTGCTTATCAATTAATTGTAATAAAGAGCAAAAACTTTGAAATAGCTGCCTGTTATGGACTTGGCTGATGTGCTAAGATCTTCATTTTTCTGGAAATAATCATAAAATCACTTCTACAATGTCCAAAATGTTAGGCATATTACTAACACAGTATCTTCCAGTATATTACACAACTTTTTCCAATTATATAGGTAGGTATTTATTTTAAGCCCCATCCGGATTAACCAGACTTTGTGCTGCTACGGAGAAGTTCCACATGGAAAAATCTTGTGATGATCTGTCCAGTTCGACTTCTTGCCACTGTAGGGGAGGGCTTGCGGACGGTGAGTGGTTAGCTCGTCATTCGATCAAGAAAGGCACAGGTCAAAAACGCGAGTTTCATGTAACTATTTAGGGGCAAACGACTGCCTGGAGTCGTGGAACAGTCGTTCTTGAAATGCAACGTTCAACTGAGGAGAGGGTCATAGCCCCACCAAGTCCACTCCACCAGGAGAGGGAATCATTTATTTTCCACCCCAAAAGAACCCCGTGCTCAACACCAGCGTTTGCAATCATCCTTTATGTCTATATACATCTTTTTAGAATCGCGATTTAAAAAAAAACAAAACTCATACTAATAAACTAGAGCCCACTTCACCCCAAATCGCAAACACCAATACACCAAAACAAGTTTATTATGTACAACACAGCATATTTTGCATAACCACAACGACTTTTAATAATACGGGGTCAGTTGAACAAATAGTTAGTGGTTCTCTGAAAAATGACACGCGGCCATGACTGTTTGTTAAATGCGCGGAACCCAGCGTTATAAATGAGGGAGGTTTGGGGTTCCGCGGAATAACTTTTGGCTTTCGAATGAAGTGGGAGACTTCCCCGTGGGATGGTAATCAGTTTTAGTGTTTCGTAGTTTGTGGTCTGAAGGAAATAACCAAAAATCTACGAGAAGTAATAACATTTCTATTTGTGTTTTAAACTTTTAGGTAATTTGACTAAAATGTCAAAAACTAGGTAGCGATTCTTGGAAAGAAGAACAATGTAGGAAATGGACAGCTGCCGTGAAGAGGTAAAAGTAACATCATTATCCTCGTTTAAGTCCTGTATTTGTTTTTTTTTTCAGTTTTGTTTCAGTGCTTATAGATAGATCGCCACGGTATCCAAAACCAAGTGTTTTCTTACAAAATCTTAATTAGAATGGTCAGAGCCAATAGTTACGAACTCTAGGTGGCGCTAAAGTCATGCACGGTTCCAATACTGTTAACGATAAGCAAAATTCGATACTTAAGTCATGAGGCTACAAAAATTATGGTGCATTTAAATAGTACCCAAAAACAAGAAACAGTACAATATTATCGAACAATAAGATCCAAAGGACACACCTTAACAAAACCTTTCTACCACACACGTAACAAATGAGGCTGGGTCCGGACTTTACATTCATTCCTAACATTCTCATCTCAGTGAGATCCAGAGTATCACGTAATTTACTCACGAGGGTTTATTTGACTGATGGCGATCATGCGCACTGAAAGACCACGTTGCAAATGTAAGGTATGTTTGTTTAGGCAGGCTGATTTTGCCGACTGTTTCAATTTTATCCTTTTTATATTTACAATAGAATCTAGAATAGGTGGAGCGATAACTTGCAAAAGGCAGCCGGCAGAGACTGGATGAGGAAAACTCAAGATCGGGTTCAGTGGTACACATTGGGAGAGGCCTATGTCCAGCAGTGAACGAATACAGGCTGATGATGGTGATGATGATGAATAGAATCTAACTAAGAAAGGACAATTTTTTTTTAGCGTGTTTACATCATCGAATGAGTCACCCAGGGCAGGGCGGGATAGACTGTAGTCAGACTCGTAAGTACTGACTAAAATCCACGGTGTCCTTCAGTAGCCCTTTACGTTCCGGGGACACGGTAATTCGTTAGTCGACCCCGGCAGGCTTTGGCCCTTTATAGAGGGGCCCGTCATAATGCTGACACCCTTTGAGGCGCGCGTGGAAAACAACACGCCGCCCGTCGACCCAACTAAGAAAGTACATAACATAAATATTTACAAATAATAATAAGGAAAGATATTCACATGGCGTCAAAAAATTCATCCACAACGCAGTCAATAAGTGGCCCAGAACGCTGGCAGCATTGCCACGTTGGATGGCACGCGAGCGAAGCCGCTGGTACCTAACAGATAGTTTGATAAAAAGAAGAAAGGCAGAATAGTTATAATAATTACTTTCTTGCCCTTAGTCCTTTTTATTTTAGAATACTTATTACTTTCTTGCCCTTTACTCCTTTTTATTTGAAGTTGGCGTAGTCCATACTTCTCTATTAGTAGAAAGGATGAGTAGGTATAATACCTGAAAATAAAGAAAAGTGGATATTAATGATAAATTAATCTCTCTCGGGTTGCTATCTCCTAATAGTACCTATAAGCCTATAGGGAAAATAAACTTGGCTAACCAAGCTCCACGAATTAATGATATCTATACTTGATAAAAACTCTCCGCCTTACCTCAAAAAGATTAACATTTGTTGAACGCTTGTCTTGAGGCTTGTCTAAAAAAAGTGTAACTGCAAAACGATCATAATATCAACGTGAAATTTTAATGACGTTTTGACGTTGACAGTTTTTTTTGACAAGTGTTCAACAGGATGTTTATCTTTCTTGTGAGTTTTATTAACTAGTGCAATGTCATTTGTTCTGTGTCTGGGTGTAATTTATCTATAATATGTATGTATTAGAAATATATAAGTATGTTTATCAGTTGTTTAGTACCCATAACACAAGCTCTGCTTAGCTTGGGACTAGATGGCGTGGTGTGATAGTTGTGGAATATTATTATTATTATTATGTAATATTATGTATTGCTAAATGATATTATTACAAAGGTGATAAACATATCGATTCCAAATAAATTGACATAAGAGTACACATTGCTGATAACTTCGGCAAACAATTAAAACAATTTGGTGTTAATCATTCAATTCTTAATACCTAGTCATCATCATCATCATCAGCCTATTATGTTCCCACTGCTGGGACACAGGCCTCCTCTCTGTGAGAGGGAGTGGGCCATAATCCACCACGCGGGCCCAGTGCGGGTTGGTGGATGTCACATGTCTTCGAATTTTTGGTTCTAGGACATGCCGGTTTCCTCACGATGTTTTCCTTCACCGTTTTGAGAGCAGTGGTAATGAAATAAATTACACAAAGTAATGCGCCTGGCGGGGTTCGAACCCACGACCTACAACTCGTAAGTCGGGACCGATACCACTGGGCCACCACTGCTCCTATACCTAGTCATTTTAACATAATTAACAAAATTTCAAAATTTATTATCTTGAAATACAACAGCTTAATACTCGTTAGAAAAGCAAGATTGAGAGTGTCATCAGAAAAAAAAGGTTTCATGGCAAAGAAGACAGGCAAATAAAACAAAAGTCACTTCGCAAATAACATTACTCGATACAGCCAACAAAACAAACAATCATTACTCAGGTAGTCAAGTAAAAAGATATATACAAGTCTTATTGATGTCGCCCTTCTACAGTAATGTGCCTCAGCAACGGCAGGGACGCCTAATTGTTCAGGTTGGCGTTAGATGGCTTAATGTTTACACAATGGGCCATGATTGACGTTTCAATTTGTGTTTTAGTGTTTGTTGTGGTGTCTGTTATATTGTTGTGTAATACGAGTAGTAAATTAATGCAGTTTCCTTTTGTGATGTATTTAATCAATATTTGTCACACATTTTTTAAATCTCTCTGTTATGCGTTATCTTTTCAGAAATGGTTAGGTGGAGGCGTCAACATCGTGGGTCATCCTATGACGTGCATGACCGATATTACTTACAAAACATCTACTTGTAATTCTTCAAGGATGGGATTAAGTGTACTGTAAAACCCACACTTTTGCTAGTTATTTTCTATGTAATGGAGATAAAGAATATTTCTAACAACCAGGCACAGCTTCCGAGAAAATCCTGATAAGAAAACGAAATAATAATATGCCCGGCTTGGGAATCAAACCTTACACCCCGGGTAGGGAGCAGTGGTGGCCCAGTGGTATCGGTCCCGACTTACAAGTTGTAGGTCGTGGGTTCGAACCCCGCCAGGCGCATTACTTTGTGTAATTTGTTTCATCACCACTGCTCTCAAAACGGTGAAGGAAAACATCGTGAGGAAACCGGCATGTCCTAGAACCAAAAATTCGAAGACATGTGAAGTGCCCGCGTGGTGGATTATGGCCCACTCCCTCTCACAAGAGAGGAGGCATGTGTCCCAGCAGTGGGAACATTATAGGCTGATGATGATGATGATGACCCCAGGTAAACTAACAGTAGAACTCGTTATTTATTTGGTATAAATTCACAAAACATTGCGACATTTTCTTCTGAAAAATATACCGAAACCACTAAAAGCCAAGAAAACAAAACTGAACAAAACTATTCACATCCCAACACAACGACTGCTCAACAAATACCAGAGTGTTACCCTACCTAAATATTAAATTGCGCTTCCCCGCAACATTTTTTCTCCTGGCAACCCTGGAGGAGGCAATACACTGTATATTTCATAGCAACTGTGCACATACCTTTATGCGTTTGAGTTATGGGTGTAGTTTATTTATTTGTGGCGCGAAAACGTTTCTGAAGAAATATTTGTGTTCCCTTTGTGATCCTACCTGAGTAAGTCAGATGTTCGCGGAGAATGGCTTTTATGATGTTTTGTGGTACTGTAGGTAGGTATGGTTTTACGAGTGTGTTAGAAACATTTTTTTTTATTTGACGATTTCTTCGCGTTTGACCACTACCTCACCTGATGTTAAGCGAAGATGTGGTCGACGATGAAGCACGCTTGCCTAGAAGTAACCTGTTCACTCTTGACTTGAAGACCCCAAGGTTATAGCTATCAGGAAACTCAAAATAAATAAAAAAAAACTTTGCCCCACACTTGGACTTTCTCCTTTTTCCGTTCTCCAACCGTCAAATAGAAACAGATATTGATATAGTCTGGAATAACAAAAAGTATACCTTTTGTCCTGATATTATGACTTCGTGGGATACTTTTTGACACGCACCTCTAGCCCTAGGCCGCTAGATTTATAGAAATTATACAAAACTGCCTTATTTCTTCAAAGTTTCACTAAATTTATTCAATTTAACTTTCAAGGCCTTATTTTTAATGACGAAATGACTGAATCGAGTTTAGTGAAACAGCGTACTAGATTCGGATGCAGTTTCATTATTTTGTAGTTTAAGCCTCTATTAATATTCTACTCAATTCCATGAGAACGCTCCCGTTATACCGTTTTCCTCGCAAACTGCTCTCGTGTAGGTTAAATTCAGAATTCTGAAACATGAATCTATCAAGAACCGAAGACTAAATCAAGCTCAGCACTTAATCCGTTTGAGAGATCGTCTCAATCAGATGAAATCCTTCACATGCAGGATTAGTTCCGATCAAGAAGAGTTCCAGAGTAAGCGGGTTCTGTATATCACCTGAGGAATAGACATGCAGTCGCTTAATGCTTTTAGACTTTAAACTGTTTTGAAAAAATATTATGAAATGAGCGTTATTGCATTTGTGTCAAAGAAGAATGGCCAACAATCATGATGCTGTAATATGCATAATGTTCGTTCATGAACGCCTCTGAAACTTATTGGGCCCCAAGCTGCCGTTCTTCTTTGCTTTTATTGATGTTTGGATTACGTCGTAGATATCTATGTGAAAGTTAGTGAGTATTGATTTTTGATACTCTTTCACACAAACACTACTTAAACTAGTTGGTTTTGTTGGCGGATACTTTTATCCCGAAACGTTCCTGTAGGATAATTTTCGAGTTACATGCGGGCGTAGCCGTTAGAAACAGCTAGTATCTCACATACAATTCAGCGCTCTGATGTCTGAAGACAATTACCAAAAGCAATAAAACAAAAACACTGCTAATTTCCCCACCAATAAAGGTTTAGCTCAGCGTAGTAAAGTAATCCAATCCCCTACACTTTATTACCAAAAAATATGCCTATAAACACCAAAAAACGTAATAAATCATCTTCCCGCTGACAATCGCACCGCATCCCAAGATTACAGGCAGCGGTTTTGCAGGAATAATTTACGTATCCTTTACAGGCCGACATCTTCTTAAGGTGAGCCTCAGATAAGAAAACGTTACATAATGAAGGCTTCTTCGCTGAATTGTAAGGAAAGATTAGGGAGGTGCTTCTTTTATCGATAAGAAGGTTACGTAAAAGATGAAGTGAGGGGAAAAGGGTACCGCGGATGGCGCCCAGGGCGTGGGACATCGCGTGGCGATTTCCAGCCACCGTGGGTAGACGCGGACTTGTAGAAATCGTTTTCATGGAGCTACGGCTTACGACACCGTTAAAACCCAATAAAATAAAGCGATTTACTTTTGACTTCAATCCAGCCAGTTCAAGATTAGAGTTCAGCTACAAGAAACTAGAACTCCTGCATTGACGGAACACCGTAAAAACTGTTTCGCTGTAATACTGAACAATGAAGGAAAGCGCGTTTTTACTTCTAGGCAAGCGAGCTTCACCGTCGACTATGTCTTCGCTTACCATGAGGTGAGATAGTGATCAAACGCGAACTTATAGCAAAATAAAAAAAAAAAAACACATTTGTCTTAAATAAAAATGGTAAATAACTACATGTTTGCCATCAAACAATCACATCCCACAAAAAGAAAAAAAAAACTAAATGTTTTTTACCATTTCGTCGACTCCACCCCATCCCTATTCCGTAAAAGCGCGACTTACGCAACAGGGCATCCGGCGCACCGGGTCTAGAGCATCAATCATCTCCTGAAATATTATGACGTAATCTGAGAAGCTAATAAGTGGATCCCGGATCTGTTTGTCTCTTTGCCTACCTTGAGGATTCTCGAATCAGATGTGAAAATATTTTTAGGTCAAGGCTGACGTGAAAGTTTTTTTCTAGTGCATCTTTTTAATCGCTGAAAAAAATCTTATCACTCCTTTTTTTGAGAGGTTCTCCCTCGCCCTGGGTGGAGAGGAAGAGACTGTAAGATTTTTCATCATCATCATCATCATCAGCCGGAAGACGTCCACTGCTGAACATAGGTCAGATTTTTACTGCCTAAAAATCTACACTGTACATTCAGTTCCCCTTTGCGTTCTAGAGTCACGATAACTTGTTTAAGCAGTTCCGCAACCCTTAACGATGCCTTATGATCCTTTTTTTGGGACTGGTAAAATCATAAAATAGGTCCCCCCCTGTGAGTGTGAGACTAGTACTGACCAAAATCTACAACGTTCTTTCGATTACCCCTGTAATGATTTCTGACCCTAGCAGAAAAAACAAAGAAATCATAATATCCCTCAAACACTCTTTGTTCACTCACAAATGTTTACATATGTTTGAGGAGCTTGTGGATAGATAATTACAGACACACAGGCAGATCTTTCAGGTTAAGGCCGCGCTTGCCGAGGTTGATCTTTGGATGTCCACCCATCCACAGACCAAGCTCTGTCATAGCGAGTTTCCTCCGTGCCTCGAAAAGCACGTAAAGCCGTTGGTCCCGGCTGTCATTTGTAGAACTTTGACTGTCGTTACTATTAGTCCGAAGCTCTAAAACTCTGATAACCAGTCTCACCATGGGGTATCGTATTACCCAGTTACTGGATGGTGGAAGTCCGATAGGCAGTCACTCCATGTAAAATACTGATATTCAGCTGCATCTCCTTCGACTGGAAGTCGACTTTAATTTTGTTGGGAAAAGTCTAGACAGATGATGCTGAAATGTTTACCGCCAACGCCTTCTCAATGTCATTAAAGTGCCTATGTTTCATTGTAGCAAATAAGTAAGTGCCTTATCCAATTACTATAAACAAAGTCAGTTGAACGGTCTGATACACCCACAAACCGATGACGGAATTAGGTCCCTAAAGAGATGGGGGCGAGCCTATCGATATTTGTAAATGGTAAACGTTCATGTCGGTACATTATTTTGACACCCACACTGAGATACAACGACCTAAAGTAATGGTTGAGCATAAAAACTTAAGTACATTGACTTATAAATTCGTCAACGTGGAGAGACTTCGACTTACAAAGCTTTAAGCTGTTTTAAAATAAAAAAGAAAGAACAGGTTTTTCTACTTCTGTGTCAAAGAAGAATGGCCATATGTCATGCTATTTTCACCTTCATTGAACTAGGCGAGGCCCAAGCTGCCGTTCTTCTTTATTTAATGTTGCCTTCATAAATGTTAGTCACAAAAATTGCTAGCAAAGCAATTTGGTCTACAATTAAGATTCCATAGTGTCATTTAATAAGGATAATTATATAATAAAAAACCTATTTTTCTCATTACGGCCAAAATATGCTATGGCACAGAATATAAAACTGGTAGCTGAACCTGAAATCAAACCTAACCTAACGAAACCAAAACTGTGACATCTACAAACCAGTACTGGGCCTGCAGTTAAGATTTTCTCAAGGTGTCATCATCGGCCTCGTCTTTTTGTGGAAGATTGTCCTATGGATCTCGTAGCTAAATAATAGCCGCATAGGAAGAAACACTTCATCTCAACCTAAATAGTTGTGTAACAAAATCTTTAACCGTCACTTACGAGTACTTTGCACAACACTCAAAGTTCACATGGGTCATGAATGAACGATCAAATCAGTGACGGATAAAGCCGGTGCGGGGCCCGTAGCAAATGTAACCATGGGGCCCTAGAGTTATATTGCCTTTTTTTTAGCGGTAAATCCACGGTCTCCTTCAATAGCCCTTTACGTTCCGGGGTCACGGTAATGAGATAAGTCTCGCGACCCCCGCAGGCTTTGGCCCTCTAGAGGGGGGCCCCGTCATCATGCTGACACTCTTTGAGGCGCGCGTGGAACACAAGACGCCGTTGACCCCTGGTCCATGGTCGGATAGCGAGTCGCCCATTACTCGCCACACACGTGCCCGTGCCTACGGTGGCGCTTCCCACTCCGTCTCGCCCCGAAGTATGGCCTCGACCAATGACGGGCGCAACAGGTCTCCGCCTATCGCCGCCGTGAGGACACGGCGGTGCTTTCCAAGCGGGGCAGTCCTGCACTGTATGCTCCACCGTGTCCTCTGGGCGATCCTCGCAGTGGTGACACCCAGGCGTTTCCTCCCTCTTATCAGACACAGGTACCTCCCGAAACTTCATGCGGTAGGTAAGGACGCCGTGACGCCTATCCAATCACTCCTCAAAAAGGGATCTTACCGCCGCGATTGTGGCGGGCCCGGACCTGGGTTGCGACAGTTCCCTCCATACTGCCCTGAGATCGCCCTTGAGCTCTTCCCGGCGTGCCTTAATTCACTTCTCGAAGCAGCGGGGATACACCCCGGCGCTGCGCCTCCACGCGCCACTCATAGACGCGCTGGAGGGCAGTCGCCTCCAGATCCCAGGGCAGCAATCCGGCAAGAAGGTTGGCCGATTCGCCGGCAATCGTGCGGTATCCCCGGATTATCCGGATAGCCATGACCCTCTGGCATGCGACCAACTTTAGTGGTCGCGTCCGGATGCTCAGGGCCCACACAGGGGCCCCGTAGAGGGCCATGGACCGCACGACGCCGACGTACAGCCTACGGCAGGAGGCGTTTGGCCCGCTGAGATTGGGCAGGAGTAGCCTGAGGGCGGCCGCTGGAGGCTTTGGGGCAAAACTCTCAATACGAAATGCCTCAATGTGGATTGCATTGCTTCGATATGGCCATGTAATGATTTATACAGAGCGTATCCTGTATTAAGGTCTTGAGGAGACGACTGTTTTGGGCACAGGCGCGGGGCCCCCCAATGCGCGGGGCCCGTAGCATTTGCTGCCTCCTGCTATATGGCTAATCCGGCACTGGATCAAATTGATTCATCATTCTCTAAACAATGACCTCTGCTGACAGTGAATGAGTGAATGGAAGATCGTAAGTTTTAGACAGGCGTATTATAGTATTTTACTTGCGTAGGTTTGAAATGATTGGCTCTAGTAGTTATATTAATAAATTCAACAATTATGTAAAGTCTATTGAAAAATGATGATGGTGATGGGTCCTAGATAGGTAAAATAATAAATTGATTGTAAATAGTGAAGTCAGTTCTCAAACATAACTTAACTATAATAATATGATCAATATGTGTGATTTAGTCTGTTGAGTAGTTCTGTCAATATTAAGATTTTATTTAATACATAATTTTGAAGAATGCGTATTTAAATATGCATGTTTTATGCATTATTACCGAATCCTGCAAATGCATAATTATGCAAGAGGGTCGGGGGTGGAACTGCATCCTTCACCTAAGCCTGGATATTTTTTGTCTGGCAGAATGAAAACTAAATATTTTCATAACATTTAATGTCATGGATTACAGCAAAGTAACACCTGATTCTATAACTTATGAAGTTATGTGAGAAGAAAATTTGAAGCGACTAAAAACTGTTTCAACTTGGTTTTAAAAATCTTAAAATAATCGTGTGCCTAAAAATATCAACAAGATCCATTTCCTTCTCCCTTAAACACATACTAATCATAGTATCTTTTACAAAACATAACCTTCTTTAACAATTAAAAGACCCACACACCAACTTTACAAGTTTTACCAGCAACGATCAGTACCGACACGTACCAACCTGCTTCTTTAAAATAGCACCCTATCTCCGGTCGGTACAACATCGAACTAAAGACCAAAAACATTACTTTCACAAACATGGGTTTATGGGTTTGAGTAGTACCTATAGTATGGACTATAGGTACTACTCGTATAACAACGTTTACATAAGTTGTAACAAACTCTCAAGTCTCCCGGGTATTATTTAGGCACACTTTATAAAATTCTTGGCGTCTTCGCGTAGATTAATATACCCCAGTAATTACAGAAGTTTTGACGAAGCAACTGACTAGAATATTAATAATCTTAGCATGAATCACGCGTTTTTGGAGAAAAAATTGGAGACAGAAGGTTTATAGGCATAAAACGCAGTGAAATCCTGTACATTTTCAGAAAATAATCAAAATGACCGTCTAATAGGGGATTTATAACGGTAAAAGGATATTTGTAACGCATTATTTTAACATTTTGTTTCTTAAAATTAACAGATATTCAGCTTCCTTGTGTAAATGACCGATTCAGCAAACTCTTTTTTTTTAATTTATTTTGCAACTTGCAAGTGTATTGAATAGCCTGGATGAACTATAATTATGATGTGTAGCCTTGAGTGAATGAGTTTACGAAAGCACACCCCGTTGGGCACGAGGTTTGGCTTTGGTCGCCTTTTAGTGAAGAAGCGGGATCGGAACTGAGTTTTAGTAGATACAGTGCAAAAAGAGAAAGAGATAAAAAGACAGGGAGAGATAGAGAAAAAGAGAGAGGTTGGTATATAGGGAAGAAACATAAAAGCTATTGTCAAACAGACAGGGCGTAGCGAATGCGATCCGAATCCTGTCATATAAAAAAGCGAAAGCGGTCCGATAGTCTATGTGACAGGCGTCAAACAATTCTAATTCTATACATTGCAAACAAAAACGCTTCGGCACGCTTTTCAGTTTGACAAAGGCATAAATGCTCACCTATTTTATCAGTGACATCGTACATATCCGTTTCTGTATAAGAGAAAAATCTTTCATTGACTTTTTGTCCATCATTCTTTTTGCGACGCGACGAGAATCAGAAATCTCCGTACGGAACAAATATTTGTATGGCCTGCAGGTAAGTAGTTGTTCCGGGTCTGAGTGTATATGTGAGTTTTTTATGTTTGTAAACGCACCCCAACACAGGAGAAATTTCTAGTGTCCCTCACACTAGAAATTTCTTCTAGGCTTAAAAAAAAACAATTTCTTATTGTTGGTCTTCTGTTCCTTATATTAATAGTATCTATCAAGGCTACTCCTAATTTTATGGCTCATTTACATCGTTTGTTTAAAGCGTTTGGTTTTGCGTTCCTAATTCTGATTCGGAGACAATGGAAACATTTAGTTGAGGGCTTTTCTCTCAAAATTTAGGCAAAACTGTTCCGACATTATAAGTATAATTGAATTTTGGGAACAACAGCGAATTTATAGAATTAAGACTTTAGTTTATTTGTAATGTTTCCGTTGTCATTTTAGGAATAATTTAAAGAAATAGACGAGGTAATGGTTTTTAATGAAAATATCATCATCATCTGCCTCGTTTCTTCCCAACTGTGTTTAGGGTCGGCTTCATGTCTAACCGGATACTGATATTCATCAGTATTTGACATTGACGTCCACAACCCAGTAATTGGGTAATACGAAACCTCTTAGTAACACTAGTTGTCAGACTTTCGAGCTTCTAACTAACAGTAACGACTGTCAAAGATCTACAAATGACAGACGGGACCAATGGCTTTACGAGCTTTCTGAAGTATGAAGTAAATTCTCTATGATAAATGTTTAGCCTTTTCCACTTCTTTGGCTTCTGCATTTACCATTACTGTAAAAGACAATTTTTCGAGTTTTGCACCACAAAAGTACCTAATAAATAAACCATAAAAGGATCACTTTGTTTAATGTCTGTCTGTCTGCCTGTTTACATAACACGACACGACGACGCCATGACAGCGCTTGTGACACTGAAAACACACAAAGTTGCGCAACTGAAATTCTGCCGCGTAAGTTCGGCTCGAAAGTTTAGCACCTAATTATGCTATGGTGTATCATATCAACCGAATACGTCGGAACGTAAACTCAGCCGCGTAGCTTTGGTCGCGCAGTTTCGGCATATTGTATTTGTAGCCTTAAGTTTAACCATTAAAAAAAGTGTATCTCTTTAAGTATCTAATTGTTTGCCGCTCAGAATCGCATTTCAAATGAAACAGCATTATAGTTAAATGATTTATCTCCACATACATACCATAAAAAAATGGAAAATATGGAAATATCCCCTCGGCTTCCCTGCTTTTGACAGGCACTGCAGTTAACACGATTATCATTGCGCTATACCTACCTATGGAGGCCGGACAGAGCCTGAGGCTTTCAACGCGTTATCGAGTTATGTTCCAACGTTGTGGAGCCGCCCACTTTAATATTATTAAGCTTGATTTTTGAAGTTAAAAGAGGGGTGTGGAAAATCGGGCGCGAGTTGCGAGAAAGGGTTTTTGACTGTGATGTATTTTGTTTTACTTTTATTGGCATAGCAGTGAAAACAATTTGTGAAATAAAATGAAGTGGTAAGAAGGCTTTTTATCAATATGTTGGAAGAAAAGTAATTTTGTTAAAAAATGGATTCCAAGAATCCTGAGAGTCACAAATGGTCTAAGAGCTGAATGTGATTTTTGGGTTTTTTTGTTATGATAAAATCATCCAATGAGTCCTACCAACCAGGGCGTGGGACGGGAGGGACTGTCAGACTTGTACCGACTAAAATCCACGGTGATCCTTCAATAGCCCTTTATGTTCCAGGGTATTTTTTAAATTCCAGGGTGTTTGCGACACGTTGAAAAGTACATCCAATGTTTTAACAATTTGTTATGATGACACCATCCAATACATCTTCAATAATCCCTAAACAAAGAAATGCAAACTTAACTGAAAAATAACGGAATTGAACCAAGCTTGACATTTTTATAGATTACCAAAACTACTTATAAATCGAAATACAAATATTTGTTCCGTTTGGGAATCGAACCCGCAACACGCAGCGCATGAAATTCTCCACGGCTGCGCCACCGTACCGTCATTATAATGCAATCAACAATCCCTCAGGCCCGTAAATAAATTCTCCATTCAACGTTTTCACAGCCCAATAACTAAAAATAAAAGTCCCCTTTTTCTACTAACAATATTATGAAAAATTTACCGAACTCGGGTCAAATAATCCGATTTGTTACAACTTTTTTATATAGGTATTCGATTCAATGTACGCCAATATTGATTCTGGTAAATCCCTGAGGATATCCATATAGTTGGGTATTGGGAAAAAATCCAACGATTCGACCAATCAGTATGACTTTCCTAACGTAGTATATTTTGTTGGATAGTCGACAAATATACCGTATTGTTGGATTTCAGTGAAAAATGTTTTAGTTTCGCACCGTTGGGAGTTTTTTGATTGTGTTAAGCTGATTTCAGACTACGCTATACTATTGTGCTATAAAGTATAGCAAAGAAGGACCTAATGTTAGCAAGCCAATAATATATAGTACAGTACAATGTGAATGTGTCCATAACAATGTATGGAGCGCAATATTGTTGTGCTATGAGCTATAATTATACAATATGCTATTATATTATAGCGTAGTCTGAAATCAGCTTTATGTTATGTTCAACTATTTTAGGGATTGTGTACACTATAACAAGATAGTAAAATTGGTATTGACGGCTATGAAATTGATCGCAATGCGCGATTAAGCCCTTAAAATTAAAAACGCGCATTATCTAATTTACCTATACCTAGTTCAGTACGCATCAAAATAGAATGAAATGGAAAAATACGTGCAAATTAGAACTAACTTTGTGATAGTTTTAATTACTTAGTTAAATAATAAATTAATAAGTACATAAAATTAATTCATTTAATTTTTATGTTTTTCGTCTGATATTATGTCAGATTTAAATATGTACATATTATAATGAAGTTTGAAGATCAATTTAACACTTACATATACTTTTTTCCCGAATTATACATGATTAAATACCAAAAAGATTTAAAAGAACCTATAGAGCGGGCATTGGGAAAATTGTCATACAAAATTGTTGATGCCGTGCGTCAGTAGCGCTATCTAAGCGTTGCATAGCAACGCGACTACTAGACTGAGGGACTTTTTACCTATTGGTAAAAAGTTTTGGATCACAAAGAAGATGGATCAAAATTGCCCCACGTCCTATAACAAACAGACATACGTCAAAAAAACGATAAAAAATTAAAAAAAAATATGGCGTAATTCCTAAGTTCATTTTTTTACACCTTCATATGAAAAAAATTATATGAAAATAGTTCAGGCGCTGTTATGAAAAATTCGTTCGTATGAGTATTTATGGACCGATTTAAAAAATTCTTTTTTTGTTTGAAAGGGTACCCCCAAGATATTACCACAGCCATAAAGTCAGGTCTCCTGGTTTCAGGATCCTGGAGTAATAAAAGTAAAATCTCAAAAATAATCTCATTATTTTTCAATTAAGGTAGCTTTTAATATATTACATTTATTTTGTTCAGTTAACGATCAACTGACGATTATCACTTTATTCATCTGGTTATGAAACGTGAGCATAAAAGCTTCAGCTTGAATTTTTTAATACTGTACTATATTAATAAATATTTACATTTCAATTCAAATATTACTTTGAATACTATATGTAATGATAATACTGAAATTGTTTCTTCATGTGTAAAAAGCAGTGGTGGCCTAGTGGTATCGGCCCCGACTTACGAGTCATAGGTCGTGGGTTCGAAACCAGGCAGGCGCATTAATTTATTTCATCACCACTGCTTTCAATACGGTGAGGTAAAACATCGTGAGGAAACCGGCATATCCTAGAAACAAAAATTCGAAAACATGTGACATCCACCAATCCGCACTGGGCCCGCGTGGTGGATTATGGCCCACTCCCTCTCACAGGGAGGAGGCCTGTGTCCCAGCAGTGGGAACATTAATAGGCTGATGATGATGAAATAGCACTTCGCCCGCGACTTCGTCTGCTCGTGTTTCTAACTTCGAACTCAGTTTAAATGCCCGGTCACCCTCCTTATAGGATACTTTTGGAAAATCTAAAAATGCTCCAGTAGTTTCGGAGAATAGGCTCACATGAATAATCAATACAAACAAACAATCAAATCTTTCCTCTTTAAAATATTAATGTGGACAAACTGATTTTCCAATGTTCACCCCGCTAGGGGTTGATTTCTTAAATAAAGGATACGCATCCTTTATTCGTTTGAGAGATTATTTAGGCCTAGTTTTGAGTTTATCGAAGCACCAATGTTAGGGGTGATTTTCTAAAAACCCAAAAACTCGTGTTTGTTTAATTCTTATCTAATTTCTATATACTGAGTTTCAAAATCATAGGGTCGCACGTTATGATTTTCCTATACAAACTTTAACATCGTTTAGATTACCAATGGAGGGTAATTAAAAAAAAATACTTCCAATAACTAATAATGCCAATATTTACTAATACTCATATTCGTACAAAGCTTTAAGTTTATAAACCCAAGGAATAAGATTTTACAAAGGTTTTCACCCCTTTTCACCCCCTTACATGTAATCCACACAAAATCCTTTCTTAGTGCTGACCTACGTAATAAAATGCAACTACCGTCCAAAATTCAGGTTATACGTTTAGCTGTTTCAGATCCTTCCCTTTAAACTTGAATACCCCTTTTCACTAACTTTGGGAATGATTTTCAAAAAATCCAAAAACACGTGTATGATTATTTCTGATGTAGTATAGGTACCTATATAAATACTGACTTTCAAATTCATTACCTCGTGTGTTATGATTTTCCCATGCAAACGTTATTCGTCTTAGATCTCATTTTAAGTGAAATAACCTCTGTCGACCACGCCACTGATTCTGTCTCATCATGATGCGTCACAGTTACTTTTTTTTTAACTTTGCCTCACCTCACACCAGGAATTCCTCCTGTGTCATGGGTGCGTTTACAAACATATAAACTCACATACACAAACGCCCAGACCCGAAACAAATACTTGTAGATCGTACAAATCTTTGCTCCGTGCGGGAATCGAACCCGCGACACGCAGCGCAGCAGTCCAACCGCTCAGCCACCGCGCTAAACGTGCGGCTCAAAAGAAACAACAAGAGAGTGAATAACTAATAATGTATAGTACAAAAATGAGCTTTTTTTATCCGGGGTCCTGGAGACTGAAGACCTGACTTTATGGCTGTGGGACTACCATGGGGGAACCCTTTCAAACAAAAAAAGATTTTTTTAAATCGGTCTATAAATACGCATACGAACGAATTTTTCTTATCAGCGCCTGAACTATTTTTAAAGCAATTTTTCCATATGAAGGTGTAAAAAAATGAAGTTAGGGAGTATCCCATATTTTTTTATACGTTTTTATCTTTCTTTTGAGATATTTCACTTTGTTATAGGACGTGGGGTAATTTTCTATGGATTGTGATCCGTCTTCTTTCTTTGTGATGCCCCGTCTATTGCTCGAATATAGTTTAATGTCTTTGTAAAATACCTACTCTAAAAATCCAATCAAAAATTAAAGATTTTCTTCTCTCTCCCACAGATAGTTTTATGACCTAAGACTAAGTTAACGGATAATTTTTATTCCGAATTTATTCCTTGTAGAATACCTAATTTCTGAGTTGTAGCGGGCGAAGCCGCTGGCAAGAGCTAGTATTTCACAACGTTAGTAATTATTTCTTAAGATTAATATCACGTAACAAAAAAAGAAGAGAAATCGTAGCAAAAAACTAGCTAATGAATTTTCTCACCCAAGAAAATTAATAGGCGTAAACTAACGTCTTATTACAAAGTGTAATTACTAATTAGTACGAATATTGTGTTACATTTTGTAAAACAAAATACAGCGTGTGTTGGCCACTTTCGTCCATTGAGGTGAACTACTGGACATAGCCTTTTCCCCAAAATACAAGCGAGTCGTTGCCGTGGGCGTCTCCCACATCCGCTTGGTTGTGAGGTGGACGCTGTTCTCTCCCCCACGCGTCCCGCCTTCTCCTTCACAAGCATGACTGCATCGCAGAAGGAGGCGACCGCTTCCCATTCCGTCTTGCCCCGCAGCGTGGCCTCGACCAATGCCGGGCGCAAGAGGTCGCCGCCTATCGCCTCCGTGAGGACACGGCGCGGCGGCGGTTGTTTGGCATGCGGTTGTTTGTGCATTTATAGTGCGGTTGTCGTACGTTTGAACAGAGCCTTAATTCGTCGTATGTCGTCAATGTTACTCATGCGAACGAAAGTCTTTCACTCACTCACTCATTCATTCATGACTTATTAATGTTTGACAGATTTTATTTTTGTTGTTATTTGGAGTTCGGTTTTAATTGCTAATTTTGTTTCTGTTTTATTATTACAAAAAAAGAAATAAGCTGATTAACAGCAAATGTAACGTAAGTAATAAAGTTTGTGGATGTACAGTCAGCATTAAAAGTCGATGACCACATTCACATTTTCAAAATTACTGTACATTATATCACCCATAAATCGCTCAACAAGATAGGTACCAGTATTGAATGAACATCATTAAAGTTCAAAATTAACTGAACACTAATTGTCAAAAGTCACTGAACACCATTTTGTCAAAAATTGCTGATCGTTATGATACCCGAAAATATCATAACTTTCAGTTTTACAAAAGTTAATGAACAATACAAAATGCTTGTTTTGGTTATCCAGTGTAATCACGGCAACGTCCAAGAGTAACTTAACATCATAAATAACAAAAGTCACTGAACAATCTAAAATGCTTGTTTTAGTTAAATCTAGTGAAATCACGGCAACGTCCAAAATTAGCTTAACATCATAAATGACAAAAGTCACTGAACATTACTTTGTTTCGGTTACGTAGTGTGTAAACTTATAATTACTATGAAAAGTAGCTGAACTGCAAACTAAAAAATCTTCAGAGTTATAAATCCAATATTGTCCTATCCAAACTAAAGCATGTAAAAAGAAAATTAAATGGATGTAAATTACGAAAAAACTTTCCAAAATTATTTTTTTTTTCATAGTAAGTATCAATGAGAAATATTAGAAGAGGGTGTTCAAGCGACAAGCACATTTTTTATTTTATGGTTCTGTAGAACGAACGAGCGAAAACGAAAATAAATGACAAATTAGAACTTGGCTCTAATTTCACATTTATGTTTTTGATGAGATTTCATTACTTTTTGAACATAAATATTATTAGTAAGTAGCCTGTGCTGATTGTTACATGTGTAATTACAGTTACAGGCAGTAAGTAAAGATTCCGACGAATTGAGAACCTCCTCCTTTTTTTGAAGTCGGTTAAAAAATATTAAAACTAGAACTCCGCCGAACTTAGGTCTCTTCCTCTGTGAATTTCAATTTAAATTTTTTCGTGGGATACTTTCGGAAAATCTAAAGACATGCCGTGTCACCTCAGTTGATTTTAGGTTTTCAAAAGGAAGGGGTTGTGGATGGGTCAAAATTAATCCAATAGGGCTTAATTAACTTATTTTGACTTCATTTTGAGGGTAAATTAATAACAATAACCTGTATAAAGTTTAAGAGTTCAGCTACTTTTCATAGTAGTTATAAGTTTACACACTACGTATCCGAAACACCGTGGACCCGGGTACGTCCTTAAACTACGTCCAGCCACCGAAGGACGGGCAGCAGCGTCCTTTGCAAACTTACGGTGACCCTACTGCGATCCCCAAGCCGCCTGCCAAGCGTGGGGATTATGGCAACCCCCTCCCCCCCCCCCCATTATGATTGACAATAATAGCACACGGCCCCCAGTCCCCGGCAGCTCCGCTATTCCTGGTCTGGGTAGCGGATCGGGTAACGGCGGAGCAGGGGGTGCTAAGAATCCCCGGCAGATGCCCCGCTACCACCCCCAACGGACTTTGGCCCTGGCAACACACAACATCCGCACACTGAGGACCGATGAGAAGATTATCGAGCTGGAGGAAGAATTGAGCAAAATGCGATGGGATATCTTGGGATTATCTGAAATCCGAAGAGAGGGTCAGGATACGATAGTTCTAGATTCCGGCAACATGCTCTTCTACCGGGAAGGAGACCGTAAATCCCAGGGTGGTGTTGGATTTCTCGTCCGCAGGTCCCTCATCAACAACGTTGTGAAAGTCGACAGTGTGTCGAGTAGGGTAGCATACCTTATACTCAGAATAACCAACCGGTATTCGTTGAAGGTCATACAGGTATATGCGCCGACCTCGACACATTCTGATGATGAAGTAGAGGCATTGTATGAGGAGATATCCGAGGCCATACATGCCTCCGAAACATACTTCACCGTTGTTATGGGGGACTTCAACGCGAAGGTGGGCGCACGGAATGGCGATGAGTTGAGAGTGGGGCCATTTGGGTATGGGCAGCGAAACCATAGGGGCCAGCGACTGGTCGACTTCATGGAAAAGGAAGAACTTCATTTAATGAACTCCTATTTCCAGAAGCGGCCATCCAGGAAGTGGACGTGGATGAGCCCCGATGGTACTACCAGAAATGAGATCGACTTCATCATGACGACCAAGAAGCGAATATTCAGTGATGTCTCTGTGATCGCTAAGGTAAAAACCGGTAGCGATCACCGAATTGTCAGAGGCACACTGAATATCAATGTCAAGCTTGAAAGGTCTCGTCTGGTGAAGTCCACGCTCCGACCTGGTCCTGCCCACATCCGGAACCCCGAAGACTTTCAACTCGAACTGCACAATCGCTTCCAGTGCCTAACCGAATGCGAAACTGTGGACGAAATTAACAATGGGTTGGTGGAAACTGTCCAAGCTGTGGGGTCCAAGTTCTTTAAGACCCCGCGCCGGAATAAGCTTCAAAAGCTCTCGAACGGAACCATCAAGTTGATGCAAGACCGGTCCGAGATGAGGCTGCAATCTTCAGCTGATATGTCGGAATATGGCAAACTCAATAGACGAATCTCTAAATCAATGCGACGTGACCTGCGCTCCTTTAGTGCGGCACGGATCAAAGAGGCAATCGAGCGGAACCAGGGCTCAAAAGTCTTCGCAAAGAATTCGTCTATTGGGCAGAGCCAAATGACTAAGCTGAAGATTAACGACGGCAGCATCATTTCGACGAAACCGGAGATCCTAAGAGAGCTTGAGAGGTTTTACGGACAGTTATACACATCAACACGACAACCCAGTGTCGGTACAGCTCGAGACGCAAGAGCTAAACTGACTCGACACTACACTGAGGATATCCCGGACATCAGCCTGTACGAGATTAGAATGGCTCTTAAACAGCTCAAGAATAACAAGGCACCGGGTGAGGACGGAATCACAACAGAACTTCTGAGAGCGGGTGGAAAACCGGTACTTCTAGTCCTCCAGAAGTTATTTAATTCCGTCATACTCGAAGGTTCTACGCCAGAAGCATGGCACGGGAGTGTGGTTGTTCTTTTCTTCAAAAAGGGTGACAACACCTTGTTGAAGAACTACAGGCCAATCTCACTTCTGAGCCATGTGTACAAGCTGTTCTCAAGAGTCATTACGAACCGTCTCGAACGCAGGTTTGATGACTTCCAGCCTCCCGAACAAGCCGGTTTCCGAAAAGGTTTTAGTACTATAGACCACATACACACGCTCCGCCAGATTATACAGAAGACAGAGGAGTATAATCGGCCATTGTGTTTAGCGTTTGTGGACTATGAAAAAGCCTTCGATTCAATCGAAACCTGGGCAGTATTGCAGTCCCTCCAACGATGTCATATCGACTATAGGTATATCGAAGTGTTGAAGTGTTTGTATAGGAACGCCACCATGTCCATCCGACTTCAGGAAGAGAGCACGAAACGAATCCAATTGCAGAAAGGCGTGAGACAGGGAGACGTTATTTCTCCGAAACTGTTCACGAACGCGTTGGAGGACGTTTTCAAGCTCTTGGAATGGAACGGACTCGGCATCAACATCAATGGCGAATACATCACTCACCTTCGTTTTGCCGATGATATAGTCATCATGGCAGAATCGTTGGAGCACCTCAATGCTATGCTCAGCGACCTCAGTATCGTTTCCCAACGGGTCGGCCTTAAAATGAACATGGACAAGACGAAAGTCATGTCGAATGTCCATGTGGCACCCGTACCGGTTGTTGTTGGGAACGATACTCTCGAAGTTGTAGACCATTATACTTACCTTGGACAGATTGTTCAGTTAGGTAGGTCCAACTTCGAGAAAGAGGTCGCCCGAAGAATCCAACTCGGATGGGCAGCGTTTGGGAAGCTACGTGATATCTTCTCATCGAGAATCCCACAGTGTCTCAAGACAAGGGTGTTTAACCAGTGTGTGTTGCCAGTGATGATTTATGGCTCTGAAACGTGGTCTTTGACTGCTGGCCTTTTAGAGAGACTGAGAGTCACTCAACGAGCAATGGAAAGAGCTATGCTCGGAGTTTCTTTGCGGGATAAAATCCGGAACATGGATATTCGGCGAAGAACCAGAGTCACCGACATAGCTCATAAAATTTGCAAGTTGAAGTGGCAATGGGCAGGCCACATCGCTCGTAGAACTGACAACCGATGGGGAAGAAAAGTTCTCGAGTGGCGACCACGGACCGGAAGGCGCAGCGTAGGCAGGCCTCCCACTAGGTGGACCGACGACATCGTGAGGGTCGCGGGCAACGGATGGATGCAAGTGGCGAATTGTCGTTCGGCGTGGCGGTCTAAGGGGGAGGCCTATGTTCAGCAGTGGACGTCTTCCGGCTGATGATGATGATGATGATGATCCGAAACAAAGTAATGTTCAGTGACTTTTGTCATTTATGATGTTAAGCTAATTTTGGACGTTGCCGTGATTTCACTAGATTTAACTAAAACAAGCATTTTAGATTGCTCAGTGACTTTTGTTATTTATGATGTTAAGTTACTCTTGGACGTTGCCGTGATTACACTGGATAACCAAAACAAGCATTTTGTATTGTTCATTAACTTTTGTAAAACTGAATGTTATGATATTTTCGGGTATCATAACGATCAGCAATTTTTGACAAAATGGTGTTCAGTGACTTTTGACAATTAGTGTTCAGTTAATTTTGAACTTTAATGATGTTCATTCAATACTGGTACCTTCCCTGTTGAGCGATTTATGGGTGATATAATGTACAGTAATTTTGAAAATCTGAATGTGGTCATCGACTTTTAATGCTGACTGTACCTATAATAGAGATTGCAATTTTTAAGGATAGTTCTAATTTAAACTCTACTTGTATATATACTATTTAAAAAACAAATTAAAGTATACTAAGCAACAGTGTGGAGTCAGATAAATAGTGTGCAAATTTTAATTTCAATTAAATTTATTATATTATATTCGTGTTATTTTATTTAAGGGTCATACTTCATTACAATCGTAGTTAAGTAATAATTAATTCAATTAATTCTTACACATCCCTACACAACGTAATTCGATCAGTGAAAAGCGAAAGTCGTTACGCAGTCACGTCTCTGTTTTGAGGGACATCATTTAAAATTCAAATGAGGTTTTAAACAGCCGATTGACGGTACATAGTATTTGTAAAAAAAACGGTTTCCCGAAATGATAGTGTGGTAAAAGGAAAGCACCTTTATGCGTTGTGAAATCATCAAATGAGACCCAAAGTGGGTCGGGACATAGGAGGGGCTGTCAGACTTTTACTGACCAAAATCCACGGTGTCCTTTAATAGCCCTTTTCAGGATCACGGTTACCCATCAACTCGAGATGGTTGAAATGACGACAGGTCACCGGAACAACTTGCGACCCACGGATGTTCCTCAAGTTAAAGGGAAAAATATACAAATCCGTGATTAGACCTGTCGTATCGTATGGATCGGAATGCTAGGCTGTGAAAAAAATGGATGAGAAACGATTGCATGAGGCGGAGATGAGGATGTTGAGATGGATGTGTGGAGTGACAAGAATGGATAAAGTAAGGACTGAATGAGTTTATAAGGGGAAGTTTGAAAGTGGCGTCTGTTACAGAAAAAATCTGTCTTGGTATGGACATGTGATGAGAAGGGATGTGACTCATCTGACTAAGAGAGTGATGAGTATGAATGTTGATGGATGGAGAGGAAGAGGAAGGCCAAAGAAAAGATGGATGGATTGTGTAAAAAATGATATGAATGAAAAAGGAGTGAATGATGCTGTGACGTCTGATAGGGGAGAATGGAAGAAGAAAACGTGTTGCGCCGACCACAAGTAAAATGACTTAAAGGGCAGGAAGATGTTGATGGTTACCCGATAAGACAGTTCCGCAACCAAAAGGAGAACACCTAGATATATAGGGTGACTGGCAATTAGTGTACGATACTTAAACACGTGATTGTGCTCGTGATAACAAACATTTTTTACTATGGGAGCAAAGCCGAAATCGTAAAAAAAATATCAGCTGTTCAGTACATTAAGCAAACATAAATGTACTGAACAGCTGTTTTTTTTTTCACGATTTCGGCTTTGCTCCCATAATAGTTTGTTATCACGAGCACAATCACGTGTTTAAGTATCGTACACTAATTACCAGTCACCCTATATAGATTAATTTCCCCTTTTTTTACTACCTTTTCAGTTTATACTTTTTCAGTTAGTTTTACCGTTCGGTCGTGACCACCTGCTTAAGTCAGAGTTGATTTTTTTTTTTTTTTGATTATATTTTTTATATGAGTAGGTATGAACAAACCAGTTTAAAAACACAACTCTGCCTATAGGTACTGAGATTACTGAGATTACGCGAAAATATATTGTATTTTTTTACTTTTTTCTTCCGTCGTTCTATAGAAGAAAGCCCGTTATTTTTCATATCTGATATAATTTTGTTATGTCGCATCAATAACATAAGAAATTGGAAGAGGCGGCCCGAAATAGACTGAATTGATTGATCGATCAAGGCTTATTAAAGCAATATTTTGCTTACGCGTGGGATGTGAAAATTTCTTGCGTTGATAAATAACATAATTATTTATCAACACAAGAAATTTTCTGTATTTTTCATTTATTTTTAGGGTTCCGTACCTATATGATAAAACGGGACCTTATTGTTAAGATTTCTCTGTCCATCTGTCTGTCACCAGGCTGTATCTCATGAAACGTAGTACACAGTTCAAATTTTTCACAGATGATGTTTTTCTATTGTTACTATAACAAGAAATACTAAAGAAACAGAATGAAATAAATATTTAGGGGGGCTCCCATACAAGAAACACATTTTTTTTGTCGGTTTCGTATTCAAAAGTAAGGGGAACTGACTTTCTGTCCATCTGTCTGTCTGTCCGTTTATGACCAAGCTCACTCATGCACCGTGATACTAACACAGTTAATTTTTTTCACAATTATGGTTTTCTGTCGCCACTGTAACAGCAAATACTAACAAACATATTAAATAAAATGTTTTATGGGGGCTCTTAAACAACAGACATTTTTTTTTGGCGTTTTTATAAGTAATGGTACGGAATCCTTCTTGCGCTAGTCAGTCTCGTACTTGACCGATTTTTTATCTTCGTAATATAAATCAAAGTGTAACAACCTCCATGAGAGCAACTCAACAAATCTACAACTCTATAGGACATGCGATATTATGACAGATTCTTTGTTTAAGACTAAGCACTAATTACTGTGTAAACGGTTCAGTATGAATAATGTAGTAATAATTACTAGGCATCCATCGCCACTTGCATCCATCGGCATAGAGGATGGTTCAGTATTACGTAAAATCAAAAATTGAAATAAAAACATACAACATATTGATCAACTTAATGTCTTACCTGTGACAATTCTTAGTTTTCTTATACTTAGACAAACTCGCGAATAAATTACAAATCTACAATGACTTCCAACAGGTTTGATTTCGGTAGCTAAAAACAAACTAATACATTTTGATTCATCATGAAAGACGAAGATGACACTTTTTTCTATTCTTGTTCTTCTCTGGTCTTCAAAAAAATATCTACATTAATGTCGATTTACATAACCATAAGTAAATTAGCAAGTTTATCTTGCGTATCTACTTAATGAACTAAGAACTTACTTGCTTATTTTCCGGGCGGTGATCACGCGTGGTTTTAACTTATTTATAGATAATTATGTAAGTTGGCCTTTAGGATAAAAACATTTGAACTTCTGCCCATTGTTCTTTACAGCCGCAAGATAAATTGATGCAACAGTGACGCGACATCGACGTAACTTTGACGCAAGGCGACACGTAACAATTCACTATCATTGAGCATCTTGATCTAATTGTCATGAGCAGGAAGAGTGGATCTGGGCTAGATGTGAAAGATTCCAGTGTATAGTCAGATGGCGTGCGGTTTGGTGGGAATTTAAATTGTAAGTAGCTCCTTCCTTTTAATAAACTACTAACTGCTGCCCGCGACATCGTCTGCGTGAATCATCATCAGCCTATAATGTTCCCACTGCTGGGACACAGGCCTCCCCTCTTGTGAGAGGGAGTGGGCCATAATCCACCACGCGGGCCCAGTGCGGGTTGGCAGATGTCACATGTCTTCGAATTTTTGGTTCTAGGACATGCCGGTTTCCTCACGATGTTTTCCTTCACCGTTTTAAGAGCAGTGGTGATGAAACAAATTACACAAAGTAATGCGCCTGGCGGGGTTCGAACCCACGACCTACAACTTGTAAGTCGGGACCGATACCACTGGGCCACCACTGCTCTATACGAGTCAAAGGTCATCGGGCGCAATCCGACCCGGTCGCGGACATGAATGAAAATGGTCTAGAATGAAAGAGCATAATTCACATAATGATACACTCAATTATTTTTGTTGTAATCCATTGGAGAACAAAGTTTTAACCAAAAATGTATTTATTCGAAAAATCTCCGTTCAATGTATTTCCTCTTGATCTGTACGTTTTCAGATTCTCTTTTGTTTTGATCGACTAGATACAATAGTTTACAAGCCACTAAACCTGATTTTTAACCGACTTAAAAAAAATAGGTACTCAGTTCGACCTGTTATACGTATGTATGTTTGTCCGCGGTTATAGACTGAGCCGATTTTGACGCTGTTTTCAGAAAAGTGTTCCTTACATTCTGGAAAAGATTTTAGTATTATAACAATCATGGATTGCCCGCCATTGCCCGCATAGATTCTTCTGCCCTTTTTTTGTTGCTTACTTGGATTGTAGATTTTCAAAGACGTCGATTATACGAAGATTTTTGTTGAACATCCAAACTAAAAACAGTAAAACAAAAAAAAAACTCAAAAAAAGGAACCTACCTACTTTAAAACCAAACACACAAAAAGTGTAAAATATTTTTTCTTTCGAAGTCGGTGGCCATATTCGATGAAAAAAGGGTAAATAAAAAAATAAAAAACATTATCCAGTCTAGTCGGTGGCTTTGTTTTTTATTTCACCGACTTCCGAAAGAAAAGTCACACTTTTTTGTGTTTGGATTAGAAGTCGGTTCCTTTTTTTTTTGTTTTTACTGTTTTTTGGAATTTCTTTATTAGGCCGGGCCGCCATAAGACATCTGTATGCAAAATATGAGGACCAAGTTTTGTCTTTTCTCATTTAGTCTTAGGATTGTAAATATGTTTATTTTTGATGTTGTCAGCAATTATCGTGGTCTAAAAAAATGTACGTGTAATAGGACGGATGACAGCTTTATAAAGACGCAATTTGCACTTGAGTGACAATTTTCTTCTTGCTGTAAAGGCAGCCGAACGCGAACTGCCTTTACATGGGCACGGAAGGTAAGGAGACTGTAGAGGGTCACACCTGAGTATTTGGCTTGCTTTTCTCAAAGAATAGACTTGCCGTACAAAGTGATTGGGTTCATATCATACGGCGTCCGAGGGATGAGGTGTGGCAGGGGACTAGACCACTCCAGCACGTGGCAACATGTTTTTAAATAGTCCTAGAATCCATTGCATTGCACACTTCATAAAACAGATTGCGGTCCTCATATTTTGCAAACGAAATGCCTTCTGCGACCTGCTTTATGATTAACGTATTTAATCCATGTTACGTCGCAGAAAATACATACTTTCAGAACTGTTTTTATAATGACATTGGAATCACCTAGTGTTATTCACTAGTTAACTTACCTCGTGTAATACAATAAATAACACCACACGCACTGAGTTTTATATTAACATGCTTTCGATATCGTTTTGTGTATCCCAAATGCAGTAATACATTTATTTATTAAATCGCGTGAGACTAAATCGAACATTTAAACTGTCAAGACAATATTGTCTTGTCAGCTAACTGAAGAAGCTTTATGGCATAAAAACAAACAAACAAGAAAAGTGAGTTTATAAAAACGTGGGAAAAATAGGGCAGGGACTTTCAGACTTGTACTGAACAAAATCCATGGTGTCCTTCAATAGCCCATTACGTTCCGGGGCCACGTTGACCCAATAGAACCACGACCCCGGCAGGCTTTGGCCTTCAAAGAGGGGGGCCCCGTCATATTGCTGACAGCTCTTTGAAACCCGGGCATGCCCGAAAATCGTCCCGCGACGTCCGTTGCCATGGGCGTCTCCTGAGGCGGCTGGGTCGTGAGGTGGACGCTATCCGCTCCTTCATGCATCCCACCTCCTCCTTCGCTAGCATGACTGCTTCGCAGAAGGAGGCGACCACTTCCCAATCCGTCTCACCCCGCAGCATGACATGACCTCGAACAATGCCGGGTGGGAGAGGTCGCGCCTATCGCCTCAGTGCGGTGCTCTGGCCAAGCAGAGCAGAGTTGCACCATATGTTCCACCGTATATATCCTCCGGGCGATCCGGCTTGCGGTGGCAGGAAATCGACCCCTGCCATATTTTTAGATGAAACTGCATTAATCACGCCGAATAAATAATGTAAAATACTCAAAACTTTTTTTTTTAATTCCCACAGCCCACAAGAATGCGACCCTTACCGTGGTAACCAAGAGACATTTAGCTATATATCCTCAAGGTTTGATTTATGTCCGCCGTGGGTTTTTTTCCCATACAATTCGCCCGTTGACCTTTGAAGTAAATCCATGCAGTACTTTTTCAGTTTATCCCGGACATACCTTCAGACAAACAGACAAACATTCTAAAAACTATATTTTTGGCTACGGTGTCGATTTTAGATCATCATCATTATCAGCCTATAATGTTCCCACTTCTGGGACACAGGCCTCCTCTCTGTGAGAGGGAGTGGGCCATAATCCACCACACAGGCCTAGTGCGGTAGATGTCACATGTCTATGAATTTTTGGTTCTAGGTCATACTGGTTTCCTCACAATGTTTTTCTTCGGGTAAGTAATACATGATATAACTACAAAATCTCTAAAATTTACAAGAGATAACAACTGAATATATAATTTTATTTGATATAACGATCTGTTAATATAATAAACGATTGACATAATGTTATAATGACTAATTTCTATAAGCATAACAATCAATGAATATAAATTCGTTTTGTATACTACTCAAAAGACATAAAACTTTTTCGTCTAATTTTTTTTTTCTTCCTGGCAAGTAATCTAACACTGATGTACCTAGTAATAGTACCACCTGCCATGAATGTACGACGGAGCCCCGCTTCGCGGGGCTCCTATTTCTGCGTACAGGGTTTAAAGTAACCTAACACGAAGGGGATGGCGGGGTCTTTCAGACCCCGCCATCCCCTTCGAACCTAACCTGTCCGTGTCGGGGTGCCCCAAGTCCCGAGCTCACTTCGCTCGCTCTTGCATCCTAGGTCAAATATCTGATTACTACCTGTCATGCTGGCTCGACGGAGCCCCGCTTCGCGGGGCTCCTATTTCTGGGTGCAAGGTTTAAAGTAAACTAACACGAAGGGGATGGCGGGGTCTTTCAGACCCCGCCATCCCCTTCGAACCTAACCTGTCCGTGTCGGGGTGTCCCAGGTCCCGAGCTCGCTTCGCTCGCTCTTGGATACAAAATTTTTGTAATAACAATAGCAATAGTGAAGGCAAACAATCAAAGCTCAAAGGATAAGCCGAAGTCATCAAAGAAAATAATTTAAACGTTAAATTATATGTTTCAAACGTTAAATGTAATGATTTTCGCTTAAATAAACGGTATATCAAATAAAATTATATGAAATGAGTTTTAGAGTAACACAAACATTATGTGTAAAGAAATTATATCAACCGTTGGTATATCTCACGTTGATTATATCATGTGAACGTTATTGAAATGAAAATATATCAAATAACTTTATATGAAATGAGACGCACCCTTTTTCTTCACCGCTTTTGGAGCAGTAGTGATGAAATAGATTACACAAAGTATGTGCTAGGCTCGGTTCGAACTTGGTTCGAACTCACGACCTACAACTCGTAAGTCGGGGCCGATACCACTGAGCCTCCACTGCTTCTATAAATGTGTAAATAAAGCACAAGGGAATTTTTTATATTAATATAAATAAAATGTATAAATATAATAGTTATGGGTACATTTTATTTAAATAGAAATATTTAATAAAATGTACCCATAACTTTCAACAACCTTTCATTTCGTATTAAGAAATAATTTAAAAGCGACTATATGACTTAACGCTTTGAAACTCTTTTAAACTCATCAACTTTTGGCGTATGTTATGTGAAAATATACGATTCCAACTCTGAAGTTGCATATTAAACACCACACCAACTCGACAGTTCCAACTTTGACAAAATATATAGGAAATGTGTGTGTTTGTGAAAACATAGGGAATGTTGGAGGAGACGCCAGAATCCTCACAAACTTTTGCATTTTTAACCGACTTCAAAAAAAAAAGTAGGTTCTCAGTTCAACCTGTATGTATGTTTGTCCGCGATTATCTCGCGTTTACCTGAACCGATTTTGATGCGGTCTTCAGAAAAGTGTTCGTTACTTTCTAGGAAAGGTTTTGGTATACAACAATATATTACAATAGTGGATATCCCATGATTGCTTACAATGCTTACCTCAGACTTCCGAGGCCCTTCAATAGCCCTTTTCGTTCCGAGGACCCCGGAACGAAAAGGGCTATTGAACGATACCATGAATTTTAGTCAGTACAAGTCTGATGGTCCCTCCTGCCCTGCCCTGGGCTGAGGACTCAATTGATGATTTTACGTTAAAAAAAAAACAGTACAAAGCCAAAAGTCTGAGCGTCAGTCCCGTTACGAATCTCCAACCGTGTATCTCCCAAACAAAGCTTAAGGCGAAGTTAGAAATTTTCCAAAACTCAAACTTGAAGTTTGTGTTCACTTGAGTAAATAAAGGTAGGTTCCTGTATGTAAGTTACTTCACTTTACACTGCGTTCGCTGTAAGTTTATAAACATACTCTTATCGGGAGTATGTGAGAAACCTTTGTTTTCTTCTGCTAACTTATGTATAAGTGGATTAGATGAACTTGTTTTCTGTTGGTTTAGATTTTGAATAAAATGAAGAACTCGAGATTAAAAACAAGAACAGAAATCTTCAATGTTAAGGCTGGCTCTTCCGTACAATGCGACTCAAGTGTCCGCTACCTTTCGAATTTGGTATCCAGGCGAATACCACAATACAAATCCATAGGGTTTCGTACACAGGCACACGTCAATAGATATCAAAGTCGTAAGGTTTCGACGACTTGCTTGCAAAGAGCTAAGGTCACTCTTGTCGAGGTTGGTCTGTGGATGGGTGACCATCTATAATAGCGAGTTTCCTCCGTGCCTTGGAAAGCACGTAAAGCTGTTGGTCTCGTCTTTTCATTTGTTGATCTTTGACAGTCTTTACTGTTATTCAGAAGCTTAAATATCTGACAACCAATTTCCTTGATAAGACCGCGGTTGTCAGATATTCAAGCTATTGCCCAGTTACCGGGTTGTGGATCGAGGTAAGATAAGAAATTGCTCCATGTGAAATTCTGATACTCAATTTCAGTCGACTGGAAGTCGACTCAAACATAGTTGGGAAAAGGCTAGGCAGATAATGTTAGAGCATTATTTTGTAGGAAGCAGTTCTTTAGTAACAACTCATTAATAAACGAACCATATAAAATTCCCAGTACAGGTACTCTACTAATCTATACATATAATAAAACAGTAAAAAAACTGTGTCTGTACATTGAGTATATTAAAAAAATAATAATTGACGGGGGTTTAGAAACAGTAATAGAGCACGAATCCAAAAAAAAAAATCTGTGTGTTTGTCTGTTTGTTTGTACACGCTAATCTTCGGAACTACTGAACAGATTTGAATGATTCTTTTTTTGTTGTATAGGTATAAAGTCTGGCCAAAACATAGGCTATAATTTATCTTGGAAACTTGAAGGCCTGATGCAGAACCGCAACAGATCAGCTAAACTATAAAAGATACAAACATGGTGCCGTAGCAAAAATTGTTCCACGTGATAAGCATTTTCTGTTGAGGAAATAATTTTGAAGATCTGGAACACCTGATGTGGAACTTCAAGAGCCCAGCTACACTATAACATATATAGGAATGACGTCTTAGCAAGAGTTGTTCAACCTGATCAGCACTCTCTGTTGACGCATATAAATTGAAGATCCGGAACACCTGATGAGGAAATCCAAGAGCCCAGCTAAACTATAATATTTATAGGAATGACGTCGTAGCAAGAGTTATACAGCCTGATGAGCACTCTCTGTTGTCGTGTGAAATTTGAAGATCTGGTACACCTGATGTGGAACTCCAACAGCCCAGCTACTTTATAACATATGTATATAGGAATGACGTCTTAGGAAGAGTTGTCCAGCCTAATAAGCACTCTATGTTGACATATGAAAATTGAGATCTGGAACACCTGATGTGGAACTCCAAGAGCAGATACACTAACTAACATATACAGTAAAGACGTCTTAGCAAGAGTTGTTGAGCCTGATGAGCAACCTCTGTTGTCGTATAAAAATTGAAGATCTGGAACACCTGATGTGGAACTCCAAGAGCCCGTGAGGAATGACGGTCATTCCTATATTAGCAAGAGTTGTTTAGTTTGATGGTCATTTCCTGTTGACTTACAAAAATGAAAGATCTGGAACGTCTGGAATCGTCTCGCGCATCCCGTTGTTTTCCCGTCCCCATGCTCTTAGAATTCGACGTTTCAGATCTTCGATTTTTGACGGCCCCGTCGTCGCTGGCATAAGCAAAAGGATCCGCCTACGAAGTCGCGGGCAGAAGCTAGTAAATAATAAACCGTAATCTGAAAGCAAACGTTAGTTAACATCAAAGGTGCCGTTATCACGGTTATTTTAACTAAAGAGCTTGTTATGGAACATAATTATTTACAACTAAGTCAATTTACTTTAGAATTAGATCGGCACTTATGATTTGTAGAGCACAGTTGGCCCAGTGATAACAACCCCGACTTACGAGTTGTAGATCGTAGGTTTGAATTCAAACCCAGGCAGGTGCATTACTTTTTTAATAATTTATTTCATCACCACTACTCTCAAAACGGTGAAGGAAATCGTTGTATATAATTATCTAGAACTTGGAAAAAATATGACAACTACTAACCCACACTGGAATCCGGCTGCCCACGTGGTACATTATGACCCACTCCCTACAACAGAGAAGAGGTCTGTGTCCCAACAGTGGGAACAAGATGATGTTGTCTCTCAACATCGAGAGAAGGAGTTTTTTTTTTTGTAAAATATTTAGTCTGTAGTTCAAGGTTTGAAAAACTTTCATCTAAACAATGACCTCACGTGCGAGCAAGATATCCGATGGTTAACGACCCTTTCCCTCAACTAGCAGCCAAATTAAACTAAAACAAGCATCTTAACACATTTTGAAGGCACGGGAAGTAGTAAAAGATTGGTTATAGTTCTCTAAGCTGAGTAGTGGTCAGTTAACTGCAGTTAATAAACCTATTAACTGTTTAGTGAGTTGCCGACGCAACGCGTTTCGAGAATTCATATTTTAGTAATGTTCTTTGGACAATTATGGACCACCAGGCACCAGGTAAGTACCTATATGTGTATTGAGAACGATGGATCGGTGATTTGAAGATGTGTAGACGGACAGACGGTCGATGGAGCAGACATATGCTAGAGTGGCGACAGCAAATAAACAAACGTAGGGTAGAACGCCCTGCGGCAAGACAGGTCGATGATTTGAAAAATGTGCTAGAAATGGATGGAAGCGTGCTGCCCAGGACCCGGAGGGTTGGTGATCTTTGAAGCTTTGTCAAACAGACAGGCGTGGCGAACGCAAAGCGAGCCGTTTTTGTTTTTAATGTATGGAATTGTTTGAAGCCAGTCACATAGACTATCGGATCGCTTTCGCTTTTCTATGGGGCTGGATTCAAACAATTCCATATATTACAAATAAAAACGCCTCGGATCGCATTCGCTTCGCCTGTCTGTTTGAGAATAGCTTGAAATTTTACATTCATCCAGTACCTAGTGGACGACAATTGGCTGAAGAGAGACAAGGAGAGGCTTTGATGTTAGTCACTTAGAAATGACTGCTGTGCTGCATGTCGCGGGTTCGATTCACACGGAGCAAATATTTGTATGAGTAGTTGTTTCAGGGATAGGCGTTCGTGTATGTTAGTTTATTATGTTTGTAAACGCACCTACGACACAGGAGAAATTCCTAGTGTGGGACGACGTTCTTTTTTTTTAATATAATTTATAGATACATCTAAACACATTTAAATAAAATTGGAGTGTCTGTTTGTAATATTGAAATAACCGTTTTTTACTACATGCATACGAATATATATACGATACATAAACCAAAATAACATTTTTTACAATTTATGTCTGTCTGTCCGTTTGTAATGGCTAATCTCTGAAATGGCTGGGCCGATTTTGACGAAACTTCTATAATTGACGCCTAGCTGATGTAATAAGGAGTAACTTAGGCTACTTTTCTTTCAGAAAAAAAACCTTTGTTAATAAAATACGTTGTTGAGTTTCGACATCCACGCGAACGAAGTCGCGGGCACAGCTAGTTTCGATATTATAATTTAAAGTTATAATTTAAATTTTATCATCTGTTGGAAAGATGAACTCGATAAAAGGTATTAGAAACGCCATTTTTTTACGATGCGGATCCACTGCTGCCAATTTCGGGTTTGATTCCTTCACAGAACGAATTAAAATCTACAAGTAGTTGTTCCGGGACGGACTGTTTTTAACCGACTTCAAAAAAAGGAGGAGGTTATCAATTCGACTGTATTTTTTTTTTGTTACCTCATAACTTGCGGCGAAACGTTCGTCGAGGAAAGGTTCTGTCGTTGATCCGTCCAGGAATGAATCGTTGTGTCGGCGCATCGTTAAGCGCGGAGAAACGCTTGTCGGAGTCATGTTTCACAATCATGAAAATGATGTATTTGACAAGAATTGTGGTTGAAGGTTTAAACTAAAAAGAGTAAGATAAAAACTTTTTAAAAAAAATGTGACGGAAGTCGGTGGCAAAAGAGACAGTGAAATTAATAAAAAAAAGTCACCGACTTCCGAAAGAAAAGTTTTGTAGGTTATTTTAACCTTTTTTGTGGTTGTTTTTGAAGGCGGTCACATTTTTTTTTAAATAATTTTATTGTATGTGAGTTTAGATGATTTATAAAGGCACCCACGACACAGGAAAATTTCCTAGTTAAAACTAGATTTATGTTTTTTCATAACATCAAGATTCATCATCATCAGCCTAGTTCGCACTGCTGGGACACAGGCCTCCTCTCTGTGAGAGGGAGTGGGCCATAATCCACCACGCGGGCCCAGTGCGGATTGGTGGATGTCACATGTCTTCGAATTTTTGGTTCTAGGACATGCCGGTTTCCTCACGGTTACATCAAGATTACCGCAATGTAATGCCTGCTTTTATTCATTTCACATAATTAACATCTAGTATGACCAGTCCTTTTCCAAGAAGTAAAATATTTTCATAACCCAAAACTCACCAAAAAAGGCAACATCCATTTACATACAAATTCGCATACCAATGACGTCATAGCCCCATACAAAATGCATACAAACACTCCAACAATGTACACGCGTTAACAAAATACAATCAGATAACGAAATTAGTCCAGCAGTGTGTCATATCAGCTGGAATACAATGCGATCACATAAATTATTCAAGCCAGTTCCTCGCGACAAAGTTCATGCAACCTGTTTTGATTGTGCACACTGTGTTACCGTGTTTGGACACTGTGTTTGTTGCGTAATGTTTGGGGTAGTTTGAAAGGTGTATTATGCAGTCTTTTTGTAATACTGCACTAAGAAAAATTATTCAAAATGAAGTCATATTTTTTCATTTTAATATTTTTCAAAAACTAATGATGATTCAAGCCTTCCTCGTTACAAACTCACAGCAAAGTTCATGCAACCTGTTTTCATTGTGCACACTGTGTTACTGTGTTTGGACACTGTGTCTATTGCGTAACGTTTGGGGTAGTTCATACACGAATGGTTTATTATAAAGGTACTGGGTTTTTTTGTATATCATTGTGGTTATTATTTAGTCTAATAAAATTATCCATTTTTTTTAGTAGGTATTCACCTGAGGTATTTCACATACGGTATGGAATACCTCAGGTGCCATTTCATCAGGAGCCTAATGTGGAATACTTCGTAAATGGCAATACTGAGTCTTTGACCAAGACATAGGCCAGCGATATGGATGAATTTTTTGACGCCCTGTGAATTTTTTTCTTCTACTTTATTTGTTAACTAGCTTCTGCCCGCGACTTCGTACGCGGATCCTGTTGCTTATGCCAGCGACGACGTGGTCGTCAAATCGAAGATCTGAAACGTCGAATTCTAAGAGCCTGGGGACGGGAAAACAACGGGATGCGCGAGACGATTCCAGACGTTCCAGATCTTTCATTTTTGTAAGTCAACAGGAAATGACCATCAGACTAAACAAATCTTGCTAAGACGTCATTCCTATGTATGTATATTAAGTATAGTGTAGCTGGGCTCTTGGAGTTCCACATCAGGTGTTCCAGATCTTCAATTTTTATACGTCAATAGAGAGTGCTCATTAGGCTGGACAACTCTTGCTAAGACGTCATTCCTATATATGTTATAAAGTAGCTGGGCTGTTGGAGTTCCACATCAGATGTACCAGATCTTCAATTTTTATACGACAACAGAGGTTGCTCATCAGGCTCAACAACTCTTGCTAAGGCGTCTTTACTGTATATGTTATAGTGTAGCTAGGCACTTGGAGTTCCACATCAGGTGTTCCAGTTCTTTAATTTTTATACGACAACAGAGAGTGCTCATCAGGCTGAACAACTTTTGCTAAGACGTCTTTACTGTATATGTTATAGTGTAGCTGGGCTCTTGAAGTTCCACATCAGGTGTTCCAGATCTTCAATTTTTATACGTTGACAGAGAGTACTCATCAGGCTGAATAACTCTTGCTAAGACGTCATTCACTTATATGTTATAGTGTAGCTAGGCACTTGGGGTTCCACATCAGGTGTTCCAGTTCTTTAATTTTTATACGTCAACAGAGAGTGCTCATCAGACTGAACAACTCTTGCTAAGACGTCTTTACTGCATATGTTACAGTGTAGCTGGGCTCTTGAAGTTCCACATCAGGTGTTCCAGATCTTCAATTTTTATACGTTGACAGAGAGTACTCATCAGGCTGAATAACTCTTGCTAAAACGACATTCACTTATATGTTATAGTGTAGCTGGGCTCTTGGAGTTCCACATCAGGTGTTCCAGATCTTCAAATTTTTATACAGCAACAGAGAGTGCTTATCAGACTGAACAACTCTTGCTAAGACGTCGTTCCTGTATATGTCATAGTGTAGCTGGGCTCTTGGTGTTCCACATCAGGTGTCCAGGATCTTCAAATTTATTCTCTCAGCAGAAAATGCTCATCACGTGGAACAATTTTTGCTATGGCACCATTTCTGTATCTGTTATAGTTAAGCAGGTCTGTTGCGGTTCTGCATCAGGTGTTCGAGTTTCCTAGATATATTATAGCCTATATGTTAACGGGGCTTAATACCTATACAACAAAAAAAAAATTATTCAAATCCGTCCAGTAGTTCCGAAGATTAGCGTGCACAAACACACAGACAAACAGACAAACAGACAAACAGACAAACCGACAAACAGACAAAAAAATTCTTAACTGCATTTTCGGGTTCGGCATCGATATACTAACAACCCCTGCTACTTTTTTTTTATATATTTCCAATGTACAGACACCACTTTTCTACAAATTTATTATATGTATAGATATTCATTATCACAAGGTAGTAAAGTTATATTGTTTATGATTTTGAGGTTTCCGCAGCGGATGTTATGTCCATTCTTCATCAAAATTATTGAATAGCGTGTACGTTGTGTTACAATAGATATTTTGATTGCGTCTCATTAATTCATTAGTCGGGACTTTATTGATTCAAGTTTCATAATGTACTGGCTGTTACTAGGACAGGAGAACTGTCTTCTTTGTTGACATAAACAAAAAAAAGTTAAAAACTAAAACTGGAAAACGTAAAATAATCATCACCATTTTCCTGCCCTTATCCCATTTTACTTGGGTTCAGCGCAAAACGTTTTCTTCTTCCATTTTCCACTGTCAGACGTCAAAGCATCATTTACTCCACTCACAGTCATATCATTCCTCACACAATTTATCAGTCTTTTCTTTGGCCTTCCTCTTCCTCTCCATCCATCAACATTCATACCCCACTCTCTTAGTCACATGAGTGTGTTCCCTCATTTAAGGCCTTTCGCTCCGTATCCACACGGGTGCAATCTCTATTTTATTATGCATGTTCCTTTCTTTTGAATCACTATTAAAAAACCTCAAAAAGCGTTGCGTAGTTTTAAAGATCTAAGCAAACATAGGGACAGACGGCGGGCGGGAGTGACTTTGTTTTATACTACATATAAATGTAGTGATTATGCATTTAATATGAAGATGAAATTGATAGGTTGCAAATTGCGGTATAGCAGTAATTGTAGAATAATTACTTCTAACAGTTATCTGCCCCTCAACTCCTACCCAATGTTGTAATGTTGGCAACCTGGCAATATGTTATATCTCAATACGTATCCGCTTTATTATAATTAATGCCATAATGTTATCAGTACTAATGAGGTCACAATACATGACAGAGGGAAATGGGCGCATCCGCTTCTAGGAATTTCTTGGAAAACGTTATCTGTAACTATGTCATGTTAGAGATCTCCTATCAATTTGAAATTCACTGGAATAAAGCTGTAAGTAGATTGAAACAGAACATTTTCAAGGCGGGTAAGAGGAAGCTCGGTTGTTTGAAAGTCGCAGGTTTAAATCCTGTTCACGGTTAAAATTTTTCGGCCTCGATTTACGGATGGAGGCCGAAAAATTAGGTCGTGTGTTCGAACTTCGACCCTAACCAGGCGCATTACTTTTATTTCATCATCGCTACTTTCAAAACGATTAAAGAAAACATCGTGAGGAAACCGGCATGTCCTAGCACCAAAAATTCGAAGACATATATGACATCTACCAACCCGCATTGGGCCGGGTGGGGAATTATGGCCCACTCCCTATCTTAGAGAGGAGCTTTGTGTTCCAGCAGTGGGAACATTATAGGTTGATGATGATGATGATGTTGTTGGAGACTCCTTCCACTCTTACCGGACGCATCTGACTTCAAACTTTCGAGCTTCTGACTAACAGTAACAACTGCCAAAATTATGTACAAATGATAGCCCGGACCAAACGTCTTAAGCTATTGTCAAACAGACAGGCGAAGCGAATGCGATCCGAAGTGTTTTTATTTGTAATTTATGGAATTGTTTGAATCCAGTCACATAGAAAAGCGAAAGCGATCCGATAGTCTGTGTGACGGGCTTCAAACAAATCCATACATTACAAACAAAACGCCTCGTTTTGCGTTCGCCACGCCTGTCTGTTTGACAATAGCTTTAACGTGTTTACGGAGGCACGAAGGAAAATAGCTACGATCGATAGTCACCCATCCACCGACCAACCTCGGCAAGCGAGGTTTAACCTTGAAGATCGACATATTATTATGCGACTGTTTATATTTAGTCTCTTCTATGCTCCGTTATGTTAAAGTAAGGCTATTTAATAAGCCAAGAACATTCGTCACATAAATTATGTACATGTAAGTATAGCGAAATATAAAAGCCAGCTGAATAAGAGCGACACAGTGTTTCAACTGGAATACGCAGGATGCGCCGCGTGG
The DNA here is from genome assembly GCA_954870645.1 of Agrotis clavis. Lineage (NCBI taxonomy): Eukaryota > Metazoa > Arthropoda > Insecta > Lepidoptera > Noctuidae > Agrotis > Agrotis clavis. Next base: position 7,348,778 of record OX940925.1, read on the forward strand.
CGGGTCATTAACCCCCCTTAGCTTGAACCGGATCAAACCGGTTCATGCGGTCAGGGTTGAAGTTTCAGATGTTCGTGTTATTTTTCTAGTGTTATCACATGGATTTTAGGGATTATGATGAAATCGTAAGACCGTTTGTAAAGGTTATCGTGTGTGTAAGGTCAATTGAAAGCAAAAGCGTGGATTTTTAAATCATTAAGAGTCAGACAGTTCCACCCAAGCATAGAACACCTATGACCCAAGCCACATCTGATGATTTTGCCAAATCAAAACAGTTCCTAGATTTAGTGTATAAAATATTTTGCGAACAAAGACCTACACAAAGACTAAAAAGGTACTATTTATTTAGTTAATAAGTCTTACGTTTTACTCCATGTCTCAACCAAGCAAACTTAATCACTACAAACCATCAATTACTAAAACATTTAACCAAACTACCGTTCCAATTACAGCAATTTATTACCAGAAGTTACTTCAAATTACTTACAACAAAATAATAAACAATACATACAGATATTTGGGTCAAATCGAGCGATTTTGCTGGCCAGGTGGTTGGGACAATTGCGTTGCGAAACGCATGGCGGTGAGAGGTTCCGTTGAATACGGATGGCGGCAAGGACTACTCACAAAACTTGATTGAGGGAATGACATTAGAATGTTTTTTTTATTATTGTGACTAAATAATAACAGCCTCACAGGTCGATCTTCCTGATTAAGCCGCGCTTGCCGAGGTTGGTCTGTGGATGGGTGAACATCTGTCATAGCGAGTTTCCTCCGTACCTCGGAAAGCACGTAAAGTCGTTGGTCCCGACTGTCATTTGTAGATCTTTGACAGTCGTTACTATTAGTCAGAAGCTCATAAGTCTGACAACCAGTCTTACCATGGGGTATCGTATTGCCCAGTAACTGGGTTGTGGAGGTCCGATAGGCAGTCGCTCCATGTAAAATACGGATATTCAGCTGCATCCGGTTTGACTGGAAGCCGACCCCAATATAGTTGGGAAAAGGCTAGGCAGATGATGATTTGACAAAGACTCGGAGATAGTCTAAAATATGTAAAATAAAACGTAGAATATATCGTGTTTATCTGTATAACGTTTCAGTGGGATAAATTCTCAACTTACAAGCAGACAAAGTCAGAGACAACAGCTCTTGAAAAACAATCCTTAAAACATCATTTCAAAAGTACCACTGTCTGTGTTTACTTACGTTAAACAATATAGCTCCAAAAGTACGTTAAACCGCAGATAATTTTGAAATATTTAAGTTTCAGTGAGTAGGTATTGTTGATAACAATTGACAAAGCAAACTAGTTTCAACAAGTTTCGCTAATCACTGCGCCGGCGTAGGTTGTAAAACAAAGGGACAGAAACTCATTCATCTTTTATGTTAGTTCAGATTTTCATAAAGACAATGATTAAAGAAAATGCTGTGTAAGCAGTCTAGCTCAGTAGGTGCCCACTGGTTATTTTGGATGTACATACAAGTCATCTTCTCCCTCAGCCAGCCATCGTTCCCTTCTATTCGATCCGCTTCCAGTTGAACCAAATGCAGCTGAATGTCAGTATTTTACATGCAGCGATCTGACCTCCACAACCTAGTAACTGGGTAGTAAATAGCTCAAAACTAGAGCCTCGAGATAGGCTAAAAAAACAACGTATTGAGCTGAAACCGAGATCTTTTTTTTACATGAAACACAGGTTTGAAAAAAAACTAGCTCAGTCACCTGACTGAGCTAGTTTTTTTTCAAACCTGTGTTTTAACCTGTGTGAAAGGAATTTAATTGGATGTACCTACATCCAATTAAATTCCTAGTTTAATCTCATAACTGTAATTAATAATATTATGATTTAGGGCTGATTTTCAATAGTCAGATAACTTTTATCTGAGGAATAAAAATGGTGGTTTGACTGCTTATCTATAGAAAATATGTCAAACCGCTATTTTTATTCCTCAGATAAAAGTTATCTGACTATTAAAAAATCAGCCCTTAGGTAAACACTTGTTTTTATTTGGACATTTTAACCATAAATAAGACTTTACTATGATAAATAAACTGTTTGACGTCGTGTTTAAATTCCTTAAACAACTTTATCTACCAAATAAAGTGCAAACAGCGAACTACATAGTTTATTATTAATTCTAGCTTTAATTCTATACAACAACCGCGAAGGCTGTGCCTAACCACAAACTAAGCCTTGTGCACATTTACATTCCAATTGTACTCTGAAAGTATGCTTTATTACGAAGTAACTCTACTTTCTGATGAAATGAAGACAAGAAATTAGAAGAAGAATAATAATAATAAATTACATCTCTTTCAAATTGTGAGAAGAATTACAAGAGTTTGATTAAAGAATTTTTATCTCAAATTCAAACTATTTATTAAAAAAATCGCTTAAAGAAAATCATTGTGGTTTAAAATTGCCACAAGAAAAGCCCCAGAGTCCAGATTGTACTTCTTAAGCTAAATACATAGTTTCAGGGTTAACAAAACAGTCCTTTTAGTGCATTAACCAGCACAACTGGAGATAAATTACTCAGCTGGTTATAAATAATAGTGTGATAGTGACAGATACAGATAGTGCAGCAAAGAAACGAATGATGCGTCAAGTTGACAGCATGCAATTATTGAAAAGTATCATTAATTTTGTATTGTACTCTTAGGGAATTCAATGTTTTATAGAAGAGTAGCCCGAGATTTCTTAAGCATCTGCCTAGCCTTTTCCCAACTACCTATATTAGGGTCGGCTTCCAGTCGAACCAGATGCAGCTGAATATCAGTATTTTACATCGAGCGACTGCCTATCGGACCTCCACAACCAAGTAACTGGCAAGACTGGTTGTCAGACTTTAGAGCTTCTGACTAACAGTAACGACTGTAAAAGATCTACAAATGACAGCCGGGACCAACAGCTTTACATGCTTTCCGAGGCACGGAGGAAACTCGCTATGACAGATGGTCACCCATCCACAGACCAACCTCGGCAAGCGTGGCTTTACCCGGAAGATCGGCCTGTGCTACTGTAATTATTTAGACATGAGCTCCTCCGCGATTTCTTAAGCATTGAATTTAAAATTGAAGCCTATATTTTATAGTACATCTGTAGCAAAATATTGGTGATAACTGCATTAAATTCCATGCAATAACTAGTTAAAGCGTTTGACACTATTTTTCAAAAATGTTCTTCGATTTCTTTTACCTAGAAATTGGTTTACTCATTTCGAGAAATAAGTCTTTGAAAGTAAGTGAAATACGGTGCTCGTTCAGATTAACGGACTTCGCTTGGCTTATGACTAGTCTATCCAACTAACATCATGTCATACTATAATATGCTCTGTGAACCATATAACAGACAGATGACAGGCTGAACTTAGTTCATAGCCACACAGAGTTAACGCCAAAGTTCCTTACAGTGCATAAGTCATGATGACAGACAGTAATCAGCTTCGTCTACATGCTCCCTTAGCTAAACTGTTGCGTCTAAATCTTAGAACTTCTAAGTAAATTAGGCTAACTTAGGATAAGCAGAGAACAATTGTGCATGCGGGCGGCGAGTAATGGGCGACTCGCTGTCTGATCATGGATCGTGTTCCACGTGCGCCTCAAAGAGATGTCAGCACAATGACAGTCTTAGAGCGCCAAAGCCTGCCGGGGTCGCGAGACTATCGAGCTACCGCGACCCCGGAACGTAAAGGGCTATTGAAGGACACCGTGGATTTTAATCAGTACAAGAAAAGAAAAAAATCTGGTCAAATATTTTCTGTTAATCTATCTTTCGCAATTAATTATTTTTTTTGAGTAAAATACCCTGGCCTGTTGGTCTAGTGATTAGTGACCCTGACTGCTATGCCGGAGGTCGTGGGTTCGATTCCCACCCAGGACAAATGTTTGTGTGATGAGCACGATCATTTGTTCTGTGTCTGGGTGTAATTTATCTATAATATGTATGTATTTAGAAATATATAAGTATGTTTATCAGTTGTCTAGTACCCATAACACAAGCTCTGCTTAGCTTGGGACTATACATGGCGTTGTGTGATAGTTGTGGAATATTATTTTATATTATATACCCTATTGACAGATTTTATGGAGTCCAATAATGTGTTTACTAGACTACGAAGCGCAGTCCTATAGCAGCTGTAACTTCACAGGTGTGGTCAGGTCATGCACAATGACCACGCATAAACAAAGCATTTTATGCTCATGTGGTACCTACTGATAAGCCTCGGTTATCTATAGCCAACTAATGTAAATGTGTCGAACGGTACACAGTGAAATGAACATAATTACCATGTTCAGCGATACAGTTTTCTTTAGTTTTAGAATAAATATCTGCTTAGTATTTTCCTACTAAGTTGGACCACAATAAGAATGAAACTCTGATGTCGCCATATTGTGAAGAAGAGCACGCTTTTTCTTTTTTTTTTAAATAAACGTTGAAATTAGAAATATCTCCCGTATATAAAACACAAACTAAACAAAAAAATAACAAAAAATATTAACTTAGTAAATAATACGAAAACACAGCACTAAACATTTATTTTCAGCTGAATAAACTGAAAACAAATTTTTTCCTCTTATTGGACACTATTAAGTATGAACGATGGTAGGTCTGAACTGAAGTATTTTATTATCTTTCTATTGATGTACTACATGAAAATCAGTTCAGCAATTTAGTATTTAAAATGTAGCAAACGAACCAACAAACCTCATTAAAATTCAGTTTTTTTTTTTAATTTTTTTATGTGCAATGGGTTTGTTCTTGACCTCGGCCTAGGTCAGGAGTGACTAAGACAAGGTCGACGATGGAGCGAGCTTACCCAGAAGAAGCCAATTCACTCTAACTTTGAAAAGATTAGGTTGTATGTGTTCGGAAACACAGACGCAGGCAGAGAGTTCCACTTCTTCGCAGTCCGTATTATAAAAGAGGTTTGGAAACGTTTAGTGCGAATTGGTCGTATAGGAATAAGGTGAGGATAGTAATTTGCCTTGCGTCTAGATGTGCGACGATAGAAGGGGACTGATGGGATGAGATCGTAGAGTTCTTCGGCACACTCTCTGAAGTACAATATGAAGAAGACCGACAGGCTGGCAACCTTGCGGCGATGAGTCAAGCTATTATTTTCAGCAGATCCAGTTTAATTATAAAAACAAGAAAATGGCAACAAAAAAAAAACAAAAGAGTGCATTTGGCGCAAGGCTATGAAACTGGCACGGAAACGCACGATTACCTCCGAAGTTGGCCGAATGGCGTGCGTAACCGTGTGCGTATGATTACGAGGATTACCTTGTTTGTAAAGTATAACTTGATAATTATTATATCACGGCTAGTATGTTCCCTAAAAGGGTATACAGAGGTATACAAAAGCTAAGTATTTTTTGTTGTATGACAAAAAATCATCCGCAGTGGTAGGCACCCACGGCGGCGGACGTCGCCAGACGATCTCCGGCCACCGTAAGCACAGGCATGCGTAGGCGAGTAATTGGCGTCTCGCTGTCCGATCATGGACTATGCCCGGGTCGACGGCGCGTTGTGTTCCACGCGCGCCTCAAAGAGTATCAACAATATGACGCGGGGCCCCTCTAAGAGGGGAGTAACGAATCACCGTGACCCCGGAACGTAATGGGCTATTGAATGACACCGTGGATTGTGATTTCACCACGATAAAAAAAAAGTGTTCGCTGTGCCTCTCCCGGCTGCTGCCATTCCAATGTGAATGCGCCCTAACACTCACAAGTATTGTGAAATGACTCAGTGCTAATCTAGATTGTCTAATAAGTGAATGGAATGTGTTTAAAACTTCTAGCAATTAGTTAAAACAATGGATTCTCACGGTGAGATTATTGTTCTTTCTTATCGATTCTTACCTAAGTTGTTTAGAAAAATGTGGAGATTCATAATACCTACTCGTAGTGTGTCACTGGATTGGAAACTTCGGTACCTATTTGAATAATTTCAGCAAAAAATTGTTATTATTTTAAAAATGAAGTTTTCTAATTATAAGGTTAGTCAATATTTCATTAAATACACAAACCCGTTTAAAAAAAAAACTTAAAAATAAAAAATATTATTATACAGTCGAATTTAAGACCTCTTCCTTTTTTAAGTCAGTTAAGGACATAATGTACTAGGTATATTCACATTCAGCCAAATAAATCATGATGATTATGAATCATAAAATCATCTGGGTAACCAAGACTCAATGACATAATTAACCAAAGCCAACAACCGCTGTCAGGTTAAGTATGGGTTGCTGTAACCTTCCCTGGCTAACCATGCAGACTTCCCGCGATTGTGAATGTTTGCCATCTGGCCAGTGAAGGGCGGAAGCATGGAGTTGGGTTTCATGGCTCACCTTACCTACATACATCCATCCATGTTCCTAGTAGTTATTGTTCATAGTCAGTTTGAGATAACTGGTATTTGCTATAAGCTTATTCCCTCGCCTTTTTGTCAATGTTCGACACCTGACTGTGAATGTGAACAATCAGCACATCATATTCTTTGAGAGTGTATTCTTTGGCGGAACGAGCGCAATATTACGTTAGATACTGTTCAGACTACATCTGGAGTCATTTATTATACGGACCTTGTGGAAACTCAAACTTCCGTGCGTTCAAGCGTTTTTGCCTTATATCTACATATTATTTGAATCAAATAATTATAGCAGCTCACAATTTAGGACCCATTAATATTAGTAGTCATTTTTACCCGTGGTGCTAGGCAACTGGGCTTCTTCCAGTTGTAATGCCCCTTTGAGCCTATTGGCCTTGTTTTGTTCTGTCTCCTGCTTGCATGGAGGGAAGCGGAAACAATTTTTTTCTACTCCTCCACTATTCTTTATTCACTATTCTTTGTTGCAGGACCCAAGACAGGTAAATTCATTCTCCGGGACATGTCGAGCTTCATTGTCTCGGAGCTTTTCTGATGGTTGCCACTGTTGATTCTGGCTCTCAGGAGATGCAGTGGTTTGGGAATAGTGTGGTGGTGGGTTTGTCCAACAAAAAAAAAACTGGTATTTATTTTACTCTGACACACCCCGCTTCGCGGGGCTCTTATTTCTGTTTGCAAGGTTTAAAGTAACCTAACACGAAGGGGATGGCGGGGTCTGAAAGACCGAACCTAACCTGTCCGAGTCGGGGTGCCCGAAGTCCCGAGCTCGCTTCGCTCGCTCTTGCATCGATAGTATGTAATTTAATTTGTGTAGCTGAGTGTACAAAAAGTCATGTTTTGGTATTCCTTAGTAATAGTTTTTTTTTTTTAAATGTGGTACTCGTTGGGAATAGAAAATAAATTCGGAAGTAGGTAAAGTAATACCAAATGGTATTAGCTCTTGGTATTGGATGGGAATAGACCAAAATCTTTACAACTGCGCTGCGTCTCGCGGGGTCTAGGTGTTTGTGTATGTGAGTTTAAATGTTTGTAAACACACCAACCATACAGGAGAAATTCCTAGTGAGGTACGACGTCAAGATTCTGAACAAAATATAGTTGTAGTAGGTTAGAGAGTAAAATATCAGATGGGCAGTCGTACTATGCAAAATACTAGCTTCATCTGCATTCAATTAAACTGGAAGTTGACCCCAGCGAAACTAGGTTTTGATTTATTTCATCTACGTATTACCCTTTCACCTAAAACAACTCTCCGCTCACACAAGTAATTTACTTAACCATTTCTAATAGAACAACTATCACTGGAATATTCTCACATGTTTTACTAACAAAAAAACTAAGGGTCAGTACACATCGAGACGCGACGCTACTTTAAAAAAAAACGTTGCCTCATCATAGGTCTTTCTCCTGTGTCGTGGATGCTTTTGCAACATAAAAACTTAAATACACTTATACCCAGACCGGGAACAACAGTAACTACTTGTAGGTAAATACTACAAATATTTGTTTTGTGTGGGGAATCGAACCCACGTCACGCTGCACAGCAATCCAATCGCTCAGCCACTGCGCTAACCGTGCTGACAAAATTATATTGGAATATAGACTGGCCTGTTGGTCTAGTGGTTAGTGACCCTGACTGCTATGCCGGGGGTCGTGGGTTCGATTCCCACCCAGGACAAATGTTTGTGTGATGAGCATGATCATTTGTTCTGTGTCTGGGTGTAATTTATCTATAATATGTATGTATTTAGAAATATATAAGTATGTTTATCAGTTGTCTAGTACCCATAACACAAGCTCTGCTTAGCTTGGGACTAGATGACGTTGTGTGATAGTTGTGGAATATTATTATTATTATTATTAATATATTTCTTTTCGTGTTGTAAATAAAGTTAGATTTTGAGTCGCCCTATTGCAACGACGATATAATACTAGACTCCGCATGCACGATCTAAGGAACAAAAACTATTCTGTCAACTCGCTGAGGTACTACGTAAGCGAGGGGGACGGGGTACTGCGTTGTGATTGGCTAACTCAAGGTCTGTTCTGTCTCAACGTATGTTTACGGCTCACAGGAGTGGTCGAAATGAGACGGATATAAGACTTTTTTGCCTAATGTGTTGACAGACATCGGTCGCCTGTTGTTAGGAGTCTAGTATTATATCGTCGTTGCCCTATTGAAATGTTCACAGCAACGCGTCTCTGTGTGTATTGACCCTAAAGTAAAAAAAAAGTAATTCACACGTTTGTGAAAGCGAAAGGCAACACTAACTTTTGACCGCACATTCAGTACAGTTTTGTAACACTACAAAACATCGAAATTTTAATTATTAGAACGTTACTAGAATCGCAATTAATTGTACAAGGAGAAGTGAATTGAATGGAGCAAGAAATTAATTAAAATGCGCGAGAATGTGTTTTTATTTTTTGTGCAGTAAAGTTATGTATTTATCGAGTTTTGTGCAATTCCTCGTGTGATATATGAATGAACCACCCTTGAATGTTATTAAATCTGTATGAACAAAATTTTCTACTTAGGACTGAATTTCCACCATGGTTGCTACTGGCAAGGAGGTTGGTGACTAGTAAAGTAGGCAAGAGTTCTTATGCACCAATCTTTGTGAAACCCTTTTCTCCATCTGTCTGCGAGTTATAAATTTATGTTGTGGTAAAATCATCAAAAATCTGGAGGAGTGTGGACTCTTAATAAATCTAAAAGTCCACCCTGTTTCTTTAGTTGCCCTTTGCGTTCCATGGCCATGGCGTCGTTTTAAACCTTTCTCGCGCGACTATACTGGATGAAATCTCACAATATTTTGATCGTCATGGAAATCGAATTGGAATCAATACACCTGAACATTATATTATGCTAACATCCATGATACTGACTGCACTTGCTTTGTATGTTTACTTGCATAAAAAAAATAATTAGGGTCTAGTATTTTTCCCTAGAAATTTCTTTTCCACTGCTGGGCAAAAGCTTTGCCCCATATCCAATCATTCTTTAGTCTTGCCTTTTCAGGCCATTCTTTCACGCGAGTTCTACTCGTCACGTCAACGTTTCATCAAGGGCATTTTTTTATCGTGTTAAACTCATCAAATTAGTCCTCCCACCCAGTGCAGGGCGGGAGGGACTGTCAAGCTCGTACGGACTACAATCCACGGCGTCCTTCAAAAGCCTTTTACGTTCCAGGGTCTCGGTATTTCGATACGTGTCGCGACCCCGGCAGGCTTTGGCCCTCCCAAGGGGGGCCCCGTCATTATGCTGACACTCTTTGAGGCGCACGTGGAATACAACGCGCCGTCGACCCGGGCATGGTCCATGGGCAGACAGTGGGTCGCCCATTACTCACCGCCCACATGCCCGCGCCTACGGTGACGTCCGACGCCGTGGGCATCTACCACCACATCAAGGGCTTACCGTACAAAATTATTAACAAACTAGCTATTCGCCGTGGTTTTATTGCTTCTCGGCTCTTTTTGGTCGCAGCGTGATGTGCCTATAGGGTTTCCTCGACTCAATTGGACTATCCAACACAAAAAAAAATCAATTCGAGCCAGTAGTTCCAGAGTTAGAGTAGCGCGTTCAATCAAATAAACGCTTCAGCTTTACAATAAACTAGCGACCCGTTCAGGCTCCGCACAGGTCTACCTACCCAGCTCCGCACGGGTGCAATCTCTAGTATATTATGCATGTTATTTATATATAAACCTTCCTCTTGAATCACTCTATCTATTAATCAAAACCGCATCAAAATCGTTACGTAGTTTTAAAGATCTAAGCCTACAGGGACAGACAGAGGTAAGCGACTTTGTTTTATACACGCAAAGAAATGTATACGAGAACTTCTGGTTGCAACCGTGACAGCGAGACTCACTAGTTGACTTTACAACATTTCTAGTAATAAATACTAAGTCCTTCTTATATCTACTACTCACTTAGTATTTATTACTAGAAATATTGAAAAGTCAACTAGTGAGTCTTGCTGTCACGGTTGCAACCAGAAGTTCTTGTAAATTTCGGCTGCCTTCTTGCAAACATTAGCCGTGTGCTCATTAAAAGTTAACTTATTATCTATGGTGAGACCTAGCAGCTTCATGCTGTTAACTAAACCAATGTCGACCCCGGCCATGCTCAGGGCCGGAGAGTCGTACTTAAGCTTGTTGGTTATGACCATCGCACAGGTTTTGTGCGGTGCAAACCTTAGCTTATTTCGGACTCCCCAGCTCTGAACATGGGCGAGGGCTGCATTGGTTACCCTAGTTACCTCAGTTGCCGTATCACCGTCTACCACGAGCACGATATCATCCGCGAAAGCCTGCACGAATAGTCCGCTTTTTTCCAACTCCTGGAGCAGTGGATCCAATAAGACATTCCAGAATATAGGACCGCCAATTGACCCTTGAACACAGCCTTTATTTGTCTCTTTTGTGCATTCTGCCCCGGCATATCTCACCCTTACTCTTCTGCCATCGAGATAGCTATCAATTAGCCTCCTGATATTTACCGGGCACTTTTCCTCTGCCAGCCTGACTTTGATTGCTGGCCACCATGCGCTATCGAAGGCTCCCTCTATATCCAACGACACCAGGACAATTAGCTTCTTCAGCCTCAACTTGTCCTTCACGTGATTTATTAGCGTATAGAGGGCGTCCTCGGTGCTCCTCTGGGGCATAAAGCCAAACTGGCGAGTACTAAGCCGCGGCACCAGTTGCCACTTGACTCGCGCTACTACCATCCTCTCCAGGACCTTCCCCAAGACCGGCAGTAGACCTATCGGTCTATAGGACTTGGGGCTCAAATAATTATCCTTGCTTTCCCGAGCGGCAAAGGCTAGTTGGGGTCTGAATAGGGAGGTCATCCGCATAATTTATACTGCCACGATAGAGCCGATAGTCACCTACGCGGCTGCCGCCTGGGCTCCCGCCACGAAAAAGCTGGGAATACGGAAGAAGCTTAGCTCGGTCCAAAGAGGCCTCGTCCAGAAGCTCTGCAAGTCTTACCGTACAGTCTCTCTAAACTCGGCACTGGTACTGTCTGGAATACTACCTCTAGACCTACGCATACAGGAGGCAGCCGCCCTGTATGAAGCAAGGAGAGGGTCGTCCCAGTTTGTGCCAGAAGACCGGGAGATTGAAAGCATGGTAAGATTTGCAGAAGCCCCTCACCCAGCAAAACAAATGCCCCTGGAGTTCGTGTGCCTAGCTGATCACCAGCAGGTAGACGAAAACAATGTGCAGGCAGTGCGAATCTTCACTGACGGCAGCAAGATTGAGGGGAAGGTTGGAGCCGCATTATCCCTATGGGATAATGAAGGCGAAATCAAGAACCTCAAACTTAGCCTCGCCGCGTACTGCACAGTCTACCAGGCGGAACTCTTGGCCATTTGTAAAGCGACAGACGTGGTCCTCAAGCGTAAAGAGACGAGCTATGGTTTGTATAGCGACTCAATGTCAGCATTGCAGACGCTTACAAACCATGGCTCTCTCCATCCCCTGGCAGTCCGTGCACGAGCCAATTTGGCCCAGGCAATGGACCAAAGTAAAGATATATCTTTATTTTGGATCAAGGCACACGCGGATCTGCCGGGGAATGAGCGCGCGGACGAGCTGGCGAAGGAGGCAGCATTGACGTCACGGAGGAAGCCAGACTACGACCTGTTTCCGATTTCATTCATCAGAAGTAAGATCCGCATGGGATCGCTCGATGAATGGAATCGGAGGTATGTGTCGGGCGAGACGGCCTCGGTGACGAAAATGTTTCTTCCAGACGCAAAAGCAGCCTTCCGTATTGTAAAACAGGTGCAGCCAACGGGTGTACTGACGCAAGTACTGACGGGGCACGGTGGGTTCTCTGAGTACCTACACCGTTTCCGGTGTAAGGCGAGCCCATCGTGCATCTGCGATCCAAGTGTGGATGAGACCATCCAACATCTACTTTTGGATTGCCCCGTACACTCCATCGAGCGATTCAATCTGGAGCAGAAGATAGGCACGAAGTTGACCAGAAACAGCATAGCGGAAATCTTCGGCGGAAAGCACAGAAACGAGTTAATATATTACTGCCTAAGTATAGCATCAACGGTCGTAGAGAGAAATAAAACGGCATAAAAATCTATGTTTCATAGAATATTAGTATATATTATTATGTTAACATAGGATTAAATAATGTGAATAAAATAGCAGTAATTAAGATAAATATAAGTAGTTGTAAAACATGTAATAGAATTAATATAGCAATTAAGCATTAAAATAATTAGTAATGTAAAAATAACAAAAAGAAATGAAAAATGTGTCGGATAGGGTTATTTTCCCCAATGGTCTAAAAGTAATAATAAATATAAGACAAGAAAATAGTTAATAAAATGGGAATCCCACCCATGGAAATGAGAGAGATGCATGCAAGAAAGATCCAGTATGAAGAATGAAAGTGCGAGAGGCATAAAAGTGAGAACTGGCATGAATGAGTTTGGAATAGACTAGGCGCCAATTACGTTGGTGGAGAAAGATTAAAAAAAAAAAAAAATAAAAAAAATAAAAAAAAAAAAAAAAAAAAACAGAAGTTCTCGTATATGTAGCCAGACATTTCTCTGCGTGTACTATGTAGGTAGTAGGTACAGTGAGATTCATACTTTTAACAATTTCTTTCACACTTTTTCACTCACATATCACTCTCGCGCACATGACAGACGCACGTGCATGAAATCGGATCACGATGCAGTTGCGCGAATCTTACGTCACTGAGACATTCACCTGTGGTAACGACAACTGACACGGCGCGTGAGCAGGATTTTAGAAGTGCAGCTCGAGTGAGATGAGCTGGGTTTGTAAGTGAGAGACTTATCAGCAAAAATAGGAATATAAAATAGAGTTTATGCATGGTTAAAAGATATTGCCAAGTTTTCCTTGAAGCCTCGGCCCATAAACCCGACAAAGATGAACTATATCATTAGAAAGGAAAACAAATAAAGAATTTAATGGTATTTAATTAGTTTTCCATAAGAAGTACCTACACAGAAAAAAAAATGTTTGTACCTAAGTATGGAGTTGAACTTTTGACATTAACGTTAACATAAAAAAAAAACTTTTAAAATTATTGATTAAATTAATGATTTTTTTGCATATTATTTTAACTTTGTTTGTGTTATGAAATTATGTTTTATTGTTTAAACCATGTAATGTTGACCATTTGAGATTGGTTCAAAAAACCGGTTATAAACGCCCAAATGGTCGGTTCAACATTGCGCGGGTGTTATGAATTTTCTTTAATTTAGAAATTCTGTTGGAGACAACATGAACCGTGCCGATTCTTGTCATGATACCCCTCTATGTCATATTTAAGAGGATTAAAACAATCCTCTTTTCTAGTTGCAATGGCAGTCAAAGATAGCACACAAAACTGATGGCCGATGGGACCGTAAGGTTCTCGAATTGAGACCACGCACCGGCAAGTGCAGCGTAGGACGTCCAGGTCCACCCACTAGGTGGGCAGACGATCTTATGAATACAACAGGATCACGCTGGATGCAGGCCGCTTACCACCGGTCCTATTGGAAGTCTATAGGGGAGGCCTATGTTCAGCAGTGGACGTCTTACGACTGATAATATGATGATGATGATGATGATGAAAACAATCCTCTTTATCGGACACCTCGCTTTTCAAGCGACGGTGACCGACGGTCGGCGAGTTCAAACCCAGGCAAGTACCAATGTGTCTTTTTCAGTTCATAATTATGTACTAAGTTTATCTTGGATGTCACTTACATCGGTGGTCACGGAAAACATCGTGAGAAAACCAGCAGAGCTATTAGCTAACTTGATAGTCACTGACCAGCGGTTGTCCACTAAACTTTGATGGCTTGATACCTGTTGTGAGGCTAAGTTGAGGAGTGGAGTGCCTCAAGAGCGTTAGAATAGTTGATTTTAGGGGATATTTACATTTATCAGTTTCATTGCAAATGCAAAAGCCAATACGAAATTTACTTTTGACAGCTATTTGATGATCACCACACAGACACCAAGATACGTATTAGCCCCGCTGGACTTATATAATAAATATATAGAGTCCATAGCCATGTCAGAGGCGCCTTCATAATGATTCTTTAAACCTAAACCCTAGTAGATATTACATAAGTATTTATTTCTCATACGTTGTTCAAAACGTCCTTGCCCCGATTAAATATTCAATGAGAGCATTCACACAGTATCACTATCAATATCAGCAAGCAATGACATCGATATTATGTATTAGTTCCCAGAAAAATCGGTTCCACGTATCATTCCGTAAGATGCAAAAAAACTTATCTATACTAGATATTAGATAAGCTAGAAAGCTCTAGGTACTAAGATAACTATTGGGCCGATTCCTGGAGTCAAATATCTAACAAAACTACTAATTCCCGCTTAGAATAGCAAGATAATGGGGGAAAAAAACGTGTTGCGCCGACCCCAAGTAAAAATGAAATGGGATAAGTGCAGGAAGATGATGATGATGATGAGGTTTAGCATAGCATAGACAAGAAGGTAAATAATTAATAGATTAAAAAAACTAAAAACCCACGTTTTTAAATGGCCGTAAAAAAAAGAAAATAACCCTACGGGGCTGAGAGAGGGGCGTATATTATTTAAGGGATTATTTATGGGAAACTTGCAAAGATACGCCCCCACGTTTTGAGTGGCCCCTCTCTCAGCCCCGTAGGGCTATTTTCTTGTTTTTAAAAACAAGAAAATAGCATAGTATAGTATATATAATAGTCTTAAGGCTTCAGTCTTGGTTTGCACAAAATAGAATCGCGTTCGGCCAGTCGATCGTACGTCAAATTTCGGGCTCCCTCCCCGCAACCCCCCGCATACATCCTGCCTACTGAATTATTATAAAACAATTTTGATGCGGTAAGAACATTGCTCTACTAAGGATTATTTAAAAGGAGTTATAGAAATTGTTGCTTAATAAGGAGTTTTAATATGACTTGGTTTGTAATACGAGTATCACACAAGTGTTTTAATAATAATAATAACAATCGTGTTTAATTATTTAAACCTAAAAAAAGGTCAGTGCAGCAGTGATGCTGGCGAAGGAAGAGGCGGGACGCGTGAGAGAGAGGACAGCGTAAACCTTACATCCCAGCCACAGTGGTAGACGCCCACGGTGACTCGGTCATGGTCATCTCTGGCCATCGTAAGCGCGTAATGGGCGACTCGCTGTCCGACCATGGACCATGTCCGAGTCGACGGCGCTTTGTATACCCTTGTAAACCGAGAACGTAAAAGGCTATTGAAGAACACCGTGAATTTAAGTCAGTACAAGTCTGACAGTCCCTTCCGCTTGGCCTGGGGTGGGAGGACTCATTTGATGATTTTACCATGATAAATAAAATAAATATTTAAAAAAACAATAAACCCAACTGCGTAAAAAAACTAAAAAGAAAGAAACAAGCCCAGTAGTTTAGAATTCACTCATTCACACTCACAGTCGGGGCCCATTCAAATTATACCAATCAAATCTTCCCAAGGGGGGCCCCTCGACTGTGAGTGTGAATGAGTGCATTCTAAACTACTGGGCTTGTTTCTTTCTTTTTAGTTTTTTTACGCAGTTGGGTTTTTTGTTTTTTTAAATATTTATTTTATTTTACTATTTTTAGTTTTTGTTAGCATTTATCAGTCCAAATTAAATTGAAACATATAAGTTATATATATATTTTGGTAAACCATTTTTAAAATCCTTTGATTTGACACCCCACTTGATAGAATGTGAGAGATCTTAAAAAAATATTTTTAGTTCGGAACCCTTTGCACGCGAGTTAGACTCGCACTTGGCCAATTTTATGTATCCAGTGACACTCTCACGTTTAAGACGAATCTAACGACACCTCTCAAGTTAAACTCCATCAAGCCGTTTAGGCTGCAGAGCAACACAAAGAAATATACATACATACATACACTCGAAAAACATAACCCTCCTGGCGCAGTCGGGTAAAAAAAGTCATGGGCCATGCCCGGGTCGACGGCGCGTTGTGTTCTACGAGCGCCTCAAATAGCGTCAGCATGATGACGGGGTCCCCCTCTAGAGGGCTTAAGCCTGCTGGCGTCGCGGTACTTATCTCATTACCGTGTCCCGGAACATGAAAGGGTTATTTGAAGGACACCGTGGATTTTAGTCAGTACAAGTCTGACAGTCACTCCCGCCCTGGCCGGGGTACCACAGTAACATCCAAGGACTGCACTCCTTGTCATAGGCACAGTCCATTACCACCTGGAGACAGAGTAACCAACGCTTTTGTTCCTTGCTGGATTTTAATGAAGGAGCAATGTTAGCGAACGTGAATGTGAGACAATAACTTCCTATCGTTAAGCAATTTAAAAAACAGATTCAAACGATTTTCGACCTTATTGACATTTATGCAAAAACCGGATTTTAATGAAGGAGCAATGTTAGCGAACGTGAATGTGAGAAAAACAAACCAAATTTTAAATGTTAGTAAGGTCGAAAATCGCTCGAACCTGTTTAGTTACTTCTCCATATCTCTGCTATACATGTAGTATAATTATAATGTCCTCAGGACTACATTATGTTAACTTTATTTCAACAGAATCGGTTCACAACTGAAAATTCTATAGGAAAATTGACAATTAATTCTTTTTTTTCTACCCATATAGGCCGCGTTTAGTTTTGATATTTATATGGGACCAACTTTCAGATACACTACGTACAACAAAAAAAAAAAAATTGAAATTGGACCACGTAAGAAAAAGTAATGAATGGTCATAAATAAAATATTTATATATATTATATATACATGTCGAATTGAGAACCTCCTCCTTTTTTTCCGTCGGTTAAAAAATATATTTTAATTTAATAAAGTAGAGCAACATGAGATGCGTAACTGTGCGTAATCACCGTTAGAGCGAGAGAAGGTGCGAGCGAGAGGGACCAATAAAAATTCGTCGTGGACCTCACGTCCAATCGCTCCGGCCGTCCACCGGCCACTAAGGAATTTCTCTTGCAATTCTCGTTTATAAACACTTTTTGAGAGGTTATTTGAGATATTTTTTATTGTTGAAAAAAAGCGCTTTAGGTACAATTTCTTTTTTGTATTTGCTTTATTGATCTGTCGACATCAAAATAATCTAAATATTACATACTTACGATGCATAGTTCTTATGAAAAAAACTATTAATTGAGAGATAAAATCCGAGAATTTCGATAATATTCTGCCATCTTAATTTAGAAAATGAAAGATAAATATAAAAATCTAATCAGCGCAGTTTGAAGACGAGGATATTGCGGTCATTATGCGCTGCTCAGATTTTTAAATTAATTCTTCATTGTCTCAGATTGAGTGCACCAACGTAACTCAAAATGACGTTGGGCAGGAAAGAGCTGATTTGAACGCTTGATTTACCGTATATAATCCACTTAAATCAACTTAAAAAAAATAACTAGCTGTTACTTATATTATGGTTATTTATGTGCAATAATAATATTTCAAGCTATTGCACTATTTTGTTCAAAAATCACAAACAAAGTTACGCAAATAATTCGGCGCGAGTGAATAATTTTACAAAACCTGAGCCTTAAGACATTTAAAAACGTGGGTTTTTGGATTTTTTTAATCTATTAATTATTTTAATCTTTGTTGTTAATTTTTTTTCTTTTCTCCTTCATGTCATCGGTCTGCTACTTAGCTTATCGGGAAGTGCCTCAAACTTGCAGAGTTGCAAAAATCCAACCGGAACGACAAACAAACAAACAAGAAAAGTGGGTGTATAAAAAAGTTTCTGAATTCCTCAGCAGCTTTTGTTCATCCCAATAGGAAAATGCCATAAGTTTGTGTATGTATGTATTAATAGATTAGTTAATCTCACCATCATCAGCATAAAATGTTACCACTGCTGAGACACAGGCCACCTCATTTTGAGAAGGAGTGGGCCGTAGTCTACCGTCTAGGCCGAGTAAGGGAGTTGGTGGATGTAACAGTCATGTCTTCGAACTTTTGGTTCTAGGACATGTCGATTTCCTCACGATGTTTTCCTTCACCTTTTTGGGAAGATAAGTTAGTCTAGAGGCACCTAGAGGTCTTATATGTGTACGTTTAGATAATTAATCAGTTAATCAGCAAAATTGCTTTAGAAATCTAAAGTGTATTTTACTCGTCAACTGCCTATCTCTCCTCCACAATATCGCATCGCTATCATAATATATCGTGTACTATGTAAATTTTCTACAAACCTCCCATCAAAAATGAACGAATGACGTAACAGAGAACGAAATTGACATTTATCATTCATTAGTGAAGCTCCATTGCCTTCATTCATCGCAAAAGAGGTGTTGATCCAGGTTTCGGGAATACAATGCCATTATAACATCGATAGGTTGCGGTGACGTTTGAGGCCGTGTTGCGGGGCGAGGGGGAATGGGAAAGAGTTACCGCCTTCGGCGAAACAGTAATGCTAGCGAAGAAGGAGGTGGAATACGAAATGGAAAGGACAACCTCAACCTCACTATCCAGCTCCCGCAGAAAACAACCAAGGCGTCGGTCAGCCACCGTAGGAGTGGGCTTGTGGTCGACAGGACCAGACCCTTGTCTACAGGTTCTTAGGCTCGCGTGGAACACTGCGCGGTGTTCCGCGCGAGCCTAAGAAGCTGGGTCGGCAAACTGATGGACCCAAACGATTGCCGGAGTTGCGGGGCTATCTAAGTATGTTACAGTGACCCTGCAACGTAAAGGCTGAAGGAACAGGGTGCCTCCTGCTCCTTCCATAGCTCGAGGACACATCTGATTGTTTTAACACCATCACATAAAAGGCCATAATTATTACAACGCATGGAGTATAGGAAAAAATATCGCGGGTTGACGTAATCATTCGCTGATAAGGAAATCCATGTAAACGGAGTATTATCCTTTAGTGTACATTTATGTGTTATATTAAATTGCGAAGAGATTGAATTTGACCCACTACTTGTAACCATAATACAGATAGCTAACTCTTTTTTTCTACATCGATAATTCATCCAATGTGTCCTCCTACCTAGGGCAGGAACTGTCAAACTTGTACTGACTAAATTCCACGGTGTCCTTCAATAGTCCTTTATGTTCCGGGGCCACGGTTATCTGAAATGACACTCTCGCGACCCCGGCAGGCTTTGGCCCTCTAAGAGGGGCTAAGCGTGTTAAATAGTAATTTATCAATAAAATTGCAAATATAATGTCCGTCAGTCATAATTTTCAAAAATAATGGTTACGTATTTTTCAATTACCTAATGCATATTTATAAAAATTTATAACGCAACGAAATTAGAGTGCCTCGTGATGTCATAAGCAAGTAATTAATAGATTTAAAAATCTAAAACCCACGTTTTTAAATGTCCTAAAAATAAGAATACGGAGCTGAGAGAGGGGCCACTCAAAACGTGGGGGCGTATATTATTTAAGGGATTATTGGATACATCATGAAGTGTATAGATCGTGGGTGTAACTTGCAAAGATACGCCCCCACGTTTTGAGTGGCCCCTCTCTCAGCCCCGTAGGGTTATTTTCTTATTTTTAGGACATTTAAAAACTTGGGTTTTTAGATTTTTTTTATCTTTGTTGTTTGTCTTGGGGTTTGAAGCTACCCTGAAATTTTCAGCCTGCTAGCTTATCGGGAAGTGCCTCAAAATTGAGTTGCAAAAATCCAACCAGAACGACAAACAAACAAACAAGAAAAGTGAGTGTATAAAAACGTGGGAAAAACTGCACTTGCTTGTAATGTATTGGCACTTTTAAAAGCTTCGTATCTTCATCAATTTAAGTTTACGTAGCAAAAGGAAAAAAAGTGTCAAATATTCTTTGATAATTAATTTAAATGACGGTTTAACTATATTTGTTTCAGTAAAATACAATTGAAGAGAAATCTCGCCTGAAGTTTTCAGGCGACCTTACCATATGCAGTGTTTGGTAGGGTAGGTCAGCTATGTCATCTCATCATCATCGACTGGCCTGTTGGTCTAGTGGTTAGTGACCCTGACTGCTATGCCGGAGGTCGTGGGTTCGATTCCCACCCAGGACAAATGTTTGTGTCATGAGCACGATCATTTGTTCTGTGTCTGGGTGTAATTTATCTTTAATATGTATGTATTTAGAAATATATAAGTACATTATGTTTATCAATAAATTGTCTAGTACCCATAACACAAGCTCTGCTTAGCTTGGGACTAGATGGCGTTGTGTGATAGTTGTGGAATATTATATTAGATAATAGATGTTATATCAAATAAGTCCTGAGCCCTTGGTAGTGCGAAAGGGACTGTCAGAATCGTTCTGAAATCCACGTTGTTGTTCCTTCCATAGCCGTAATGTTCCAGGGTCACGGTTATGTGTTAGGATGCGACGTGATGTTGTGACGACAATTACGTTTATCAAAAAATCTTTAGATTAAATAAACGTTATTGTCTTGTTAATATTATTTTCATGTGATTATTTATTGTATACTTACTCAAGAGCGTGCAAGTATATTTTTTTCGTGATAGTTATCCAGGCAGGGACTAAAGTGCTAACAGAAATCAACGGTGAATAGCCCTTTACGTTCCAGGGCCACGTTTGCCTGATGAGACAGTCCCGCTACCACTAGAATAACAAGAAGTCACAATATGGCGTCAAGGTCATCTTATTCATAGTTGGACCGTTTGACCTAAAAGTTGACCTGTCCAACAAGTTCTTAAATTTTCATATTTTCAGCAAGATTCACTGATTATTCTCGAGGTTTCAGGAATACTGAATTTTAGCCACTAGATCACTGTAAAAGACGCTTTTATCACTTTTGGGAGAAATGGAAAGAATGGTGGGAGAAATTTGCCCATGCGTGGGATGTATGGTCTACATAGAATATTGACGCTATATCAGGAAGTTTAAGTCCAGTTTACAAGCTGATATCACGATGTTATCAACTGGTGATACTGTATAATAATATACTTTATGCAGTGTGTTTATAAGGTCGTGTATACAACAGAAAATGGTTGAGGTTCAGCAGCTTTATTTAAAAATGTCACAAAATGTCACGGTACTTATAGGAAAACAAATGTTAAGACGAGGATAAATCCTGATTTATATTGCTTGCATACCAATTTTAGTAGCAATGCGTAATACTTAACCTAAACGTTATATAAACAGAGTCGATCAAATACGTATTACCTATAAAAAACATGATTGAACGCTTTCCAACATTTAACTTACCTGACAAACGGAGATCGATAACACACGAGCCGGCGTCGCTCACCGGTACTCAAGTAAAGAAGATAACAACAACAAAACAATAAAATTAACAATAAAAAACACACGAAAACAACAATATATCCTCTCAGTATCCAACTGTCACTCAAAAACTGAAGTACACGTCAACATACACACAGTAATTCGGACACCCGGCGTTTTCCCGGCGAAAATAAAAAACCAGCGAAAAACGTTGAAAAACAATGAAAAAAAACCTCCTGATTTAAATTAAACGTATTTTTTAACGTTTTTATAAGAATAACGGTTGTATGGAACGTAAAACACAGTTATAGTGTTGATATTTTATTATTGCAACGAGTTATTTTTTTGGTATGAGCGCGCATACACCACTGCATTCACCGGCGGCGCGGCCTATACTGAAGCGAACAGCCAGAGAAAAAACAAACTAGCTGGAACTGCGTCTTTGGGTGTGTTGGGAAAACTATATCTGTCTTTGTCTAACACACTGTTTGTGAACCATTTTCCCGCTTAGTAACGTGTCTTTGCGGACTTTAGTGCTAGCCTTAGTCATCGGTGTCTACGAGTAGTGTTGTGTTCCCCTATTATACATGTATCCCGATAAGTGCCTGTTTTATAAACACGACACTCCTTGGACAGCCGGTACGCTGAATGTACTTACAGCCTTATATACCAAAGGTCCATTTATATAAATTCTTAGTACTGATGTCAAGACCATCTGTTGTAAAATTAGTGAAAGAAATTATAGTGAGGAACTTTGTCAGTTTGAAGATAATTACGTGACAGCTTCCTCGGCCTGAAATATTTTTTTTTCGTTTTAAAATCATCCCGATCCCGATTGCAGATGACCGATCTCTGTCAACCTTTTGTTTGCCTGATTGTAATGAATGATTCAGAGATGACACTTGATCTTAAGTTTTCATAATAATCTTCTATTTTCATTCATAAACTGAGTTATAACTGAAAATATACGTAACAATGCGAATTGATTTGTTAACACAACGGGTTAATGAATATCTAATTAAGTAGTAACTGTATTTTTTTAATTAAACAAGCATAGTTTTTTTATTATATTGCACAACTAACAATTTTGGCGATACCAAAAGGGTTAGCAGAAGTCGCGACTGTGCTGATAAAAGTGCACCAAGACCGTGGAACACAAAAGCTGTGGGATAGAGACAGAGCTATACAAGTCGTCTAGCGCCATCTCTTTCCCACAGCCTAAACTGGATCGCATTAAGAGCTCGTGGTAAGGCCTCAGTTTTAGTTCGTCCAAACCACGTTTAGCGCAGTTTCGGAGTGGTTGATTAGTGCGTTGCGTGCTGCGGGTTCGATTCTAGCAACGACGATATAATACTAGACTACTCATTGCACGATCTAACGAACAAAACTATTCTGCCAACTCGCTGAGGTACTACGTAAGCGAGGGAGGCGGGGTACTGCGTTGTGATTGGCTAACTCAAGGTCGGTTCTGTCTCAACGTATGTTTACGGCTCACAGGATTGGTCGAAATGAGACGGATATAAGACTTTTTTGCCTAATGTGTTGGCAGACATCGGTCGCCTGTTATTACGAGTCTAGTATTATATCGTCGTTGGATTCTAGTAACTTTCCCGTGGGATAATTACCGGATCTCTTTTTTTAAGTAAAATCATTACCAAATGAGTCCTCCTGCCCAGGGAGGGACGGGAGGAGCTTTCATTCTCACACTGATATAAATCCACGGTACATACCTTCCATAGCCATTTACGTTCCAGGGTCATGGTTACATGTTTAGACAGTCCCGCGACACCGGAAGGCAATTACCGAACCATAATCGGAACGCCAATTATTATCAATAAACCAACATCTGAAATAAAAATAATTGTCTTATAACAATGAAGAGGAATTCAGAAAACTTAAAAAAAAAATTAACCGCCTTCAAAAACAGACAGCAAAAAAGGGTAAAATAACCTACAAAAATAACTTTTCTTTTTTATTTCGTTGTCTTTTTGCCACCGACTTCCGAAAGAAAAGTTATTTTATTCTTTTTAGTTTTCTTTTTAGTTATACTCAACCCAAATTCTTGTCAAATGCATCATTTTCTTCTTACATAATTATGCACTAGAAAATCGGTCCACAATTGGCGAAGTAATCGCACACGCGGAGTAACAAACACACAAAATAAAGATCATCAGATCATCCACATAGCAGAAATCAAAAAAATACTTACTAAATAAAAAGTACTGAACCAAATTGGATGAAATTTTTATGGGACCAAATGGCAAGTATACCAAAAAAAAAAAAGAATCACACTAATCGGACTCAAAACCTCGGAGTAATCGGTGCACATACATAAAAGAAATACCAACCGAATTGAGAGCCTCCTCCTTTTTTGAAGTCGGTTCAAAATGGAGTGTTAATAATTATTAGGAAGTACCTTTTGACCCGTTCCTTCTCCGAGGTTTGGAAATCTTATACGTACCATTCATTACTTTGTTTGTATTCCTAGGTCTTCTTTCATAATATAATAGGATTACATTTGGTAACGTTGACTTGTTCAAAGAAAATCGTAGAAATCTTTTACCTTACTTTGAATTTGAATAAAGGGTACCTAAACCTTAAAGCGAGAAATTATTTATTTTTTATTTATTTATTGCCAAATGTTACGACAACTGCGTTACCAGGAGATATTGAAGAAGTATTCCCTCTTGAGCACCTATTTTTAGAGCACCAAGGACATGCCCACCATATTTGACATCACTGTCAAATAATTATGTTTTTTTTTTTTTAATATAAGATGTAAGTAGGTATGTATGTAAATAAAATATAGTTTACCTCTGGATATAAAAAAAAACTCTCTGGATGTAATTATTTAGAGTTTTGTGTGAACTGACCTTTAATAATATTAAACCTCTACACTGACCAGGTTTCAGTTCACATAGTTCAAAGGTCGAAGTTGATATTAAAAACATCTGCATAATGGAGTTTGTTGACAGTCTAACTAGACACTATGATGTTTGTTGTGGCATATTATTATTTAAACATGTGTTTATGTACATGTGTTTTTGACCGGCCTGTTGGTCTAGTGGTTAGTGACCCTGACTGCTATGCCGGAGGTCGTGGGTTCGATTCCCACCCAGGACAAATGTTTGTGTGATGAGCACGATCATTTGTTCTGTGTCTGGGTGTAATTTATCTATAATATGTATGTATTTAGAAATATATATGTATGTTTATCAGTTGTCTAGTACCCATAACACAAGCTCTGCTTAGCTTGGGACTAGATGGCGTTGTGTGATAGTTGTGGAATATTATTATTATTATTATTATTATTATGTGACTCATTCGCTGTTGGCACGGGCATAAATACTTGTTTAAGATACCTATTTAACTAACAGTATCATAGAGTTGTTGCCAACGGTTTCACCCGCTGATACTAATACTGCTACTGATACTGTTAGCCTTCTTCATCCCACTGCTGGGCAAAAGCCTCTCCCCATGACCTCCAGAATTCGCCATCCAGGGCCAAACTAACCACTGATCGTGCTAAAACACCATGGAGTTTCTTGCCCGTTCTTCTCCATAGAGATCTACTTCTTGGAACGGGCGTATATGGTACTTTCACAGTTTTTATGTCTTCTGACTGGGACTGTAGCACCTTATTTTGTTAGTGTGTATTTACATTTTTATTTGTCTAGTCAATTCAAAAGTGCCTGTAACTGGCCTACTAGAAATAAATGCTTTGATTTTGATTGATTTTGACACGAAAATTGTCCCACAGGAGAATCGCTATAAAAACTATCCTGTGTGTTAATCCAGAATATAAACTACTCGTCTAGCAAATTTCATCCAAATCCGTTCAGTAGTTTCATCGAAACAAACATTCTCGTTTATAATATTAGTAGGATTTTCTGTGTGTTTTATTTAGATCGTTGACTTACTATGGGCCTCATTAGTAAACTCAAGATAGCCCAATGAGCCACGCATATAGGTATCATCTTAGCATAGTCGGAGTCTCTCTGCGTGATCAAGATAGAAATGAGGAAGAAAGAAAAGGTTTTATTAGACTCTCACAGGACATAACAAAAACTTATAACTAAACAAAACGAAATAATATAAGAAAAACAATCATCATCATCATCAGCCGGAAGACGTCCACTGCTGAACTGCTAGAAAAACAATAGAAAATAATAATAAAAAAACTAAATACCAAGTCTGGTCCTGTACGAGCATGTGGCCAAAAGGCATGTGCTGTGACATTTTAAGAAAAAGTCACTGGTTTTCTGATATAGACAAAAATTTGCCGACATAGCCCAGCGATTTAGCAAGTTGCAGTAGCAGTGGGCAGAGCACATTCCACACAGAACGTAGGGTCAAAAGTTCTCAAATGGAGACCACACACGGGCAAGCGCAACGTAGAACGTCCACCCACAAGGTGGACAGACGATCTGATGAAAACCAGAGAATCGCGCTGGATGCAAGCCGCGTCCAACTGTCCTTATAGAAAATCTATGGGGGATGCCTATGTTCAACAGTGGACGTCTTACCGTTGGAAAATATGATGATGATGATCAAGCTGTGACTTCTTCAGCACTTGGTACTCCTCGACGCCTTATATCCATACTTAATATTATAAAGCTGAGGAGTTGGTTTGTTTGGTTAGTTGAACGCGCTAATCTCAAGAACAACTGGTTCCAATTGTAATAGTTATTTGTTATGCAAGGCTGCAAAGTTGATTTTTGGCGCGAGTACTTGAACTGAAAACTGAGCGAGCGAAGGATTCTAAGATTGAACCGCGAGAGAAACGAGCGGTTCAAATATAGAATCCTGAGCGATGCGAAGTTTTCAAAGGTACGAGACGAAGAAAAACTTTGCTGCCGAGTGCAACACACAACTTTTCACCTCACACAGCGAGGAAATGTAGTGGGGGCGGCTCGCCTGTCAGTGTTGAAAACAATTGAATACAAAGCGTGTTCGAATTTTGAACAACACTTTGTGCTCTAGAGCACAAAATGGAGTTTTGCGCTCAGATTTTGAATGAGAAATAGAATCTTTCCGAGCGTGTGAGGTGAAAATAGTTATTTGTTATGCAAGGCTGCAAAGTTGATTTTTGGCGCGAGTACTTGAATTGAAAACTGAGCGAGCGAAGGATTCTAAGATTGAACCGCGAGAGAAACGAGCGGTTCAAATATAGAATCCTGAGCGATGCGAAGTTTTCAAAGGTACGAGACGCAGAAAAACTTTGCTGCCGAGTGCAACACACAACTTTTCACCTCACACAGCGAGGAAATGTAGTGGGGGCGGCTCGCCTGTCAGTGTTGAAAACAATTGAATACAAAGCGTGTTCGAATTTTGAACAACACTTTGTGCTCTAGAGCACAAAATGGAGTTTTGCGCTCAGATTTTGAATGAGAAATATAATCTTTCCGAGCGTGTGAGGTGAAATAGTTATTTGTTATGCAAGGCTGCAAAGTTGATTTTTGGCGCGAGTACTTGAATTGAAAACTGAACGAGCGAAGGATTCTAAGATTGAACCGCGAGAGAAACGAGCGGTTCAAATATAGAATCCTGAGCGATGCGAAGTTTTCAAAGGTACGAGACGCAGAAAAACTTTGCTGCCGAGTGCAACACACAACTTTTCACGTCACACAGCGAGGAAATGTAGTGGGGGCGGCTCGCCTGCCAGTGTAGAAAAGTAGAAAACAATTGAATACAAGACATGTTCGAATTTTAAACAAGACTTTGTGCTCTAGAGCACAAAATGGAGTTTTGCGCTCAGATTTTGAATGAGAAATAGAATCTTTCCGAGCAGGTGAGGTGAAAAATTATTTTAATGTTGAATCAAGAAGGGTTATAGGCTATATAACACCACGACCAATAAGAACCGAACAGTGTGGGTTAAAGCGAGAGGAACAGCTATAAAGGTGCGATTTGTTGGTGCTATTTACAGACAGATTATTCTATACTTATCAATAATATTTGGTACATTAGGTGATTCAGCCCAGGCTTGTGCCTAATGCATTAAAATTGCTTTAATTGGCAAATGGCGAATAATAGCTGGTTGCGGTTTAAAAGTCCTTGGGAAACCGCTCACCGGCCTCCCTCGGATCACGAACTATTGTATTTAGGATGGAGCAATGAAATACGCGTCTATAATCAGGCGCAATGCGACATGTTACGAACAATCGTAAAATTATAAAGATAAAAGTATGAATTTTATTTAAATCTTTCAAAATTTTTACATCTATTTAAGGTGGCCGAAACTTTGACTTCCAAAAGAAAAATGTTCTCACTTTCTTAGATTTAGGCTTTTGGGATTTCGAATCAGTTCGAATTCGTGTTCCGTCATTCATTATTATTGCTTTCGAGTTATTCATGATTTCATGAATAAAATTAAATTAAACTAACCAGAAGACTTTTACAATGATATCTCCTGTTTTCAGGTGATTTCATGGCTCTGAAGTAGGACTCAAAATGCGCCAGTTTTCAGCTTTCATAATCATAAAAAGTAATGGGAACACGTACGCTTTTCCTGGCCCCACAGCACTGCATAGTGGTATACCTAGTACAAACTCTAGACCTAGAAAAACCTAAGCTATTCAGTTTGCCTAGGAAGTTAAAATTCCTTTGTTTACCGCTTGTACTCTGCTCTAGTGCCTGTTAAACGTTTACCGAGGTAACCACTGGTATTTTGTTATTGCAATTTATTTGTAGTTAGGGAAATTATTTGCTTGCACTTTCAATTTTATTTTAACACAACGATCGAGGAGCTTGTGGATATATATTACAGCTGCACAGATCGATCTTCAAGGTTAAGTTGCGCTTGCCGAGGTATGGTCTGTGGATGAGTGACCATTACAAGAATGCATGTAAAACCTGAAAACTACCTGAAAACTGTTTAATTTATCTGCATCTAAGTGATTCGTTTAAACATTTTCATTTCGACTCCCAAAATATTTATGCTACTAATTACTCACAAATATATTTGTGGGAGTCACATCTGTTTTTATTGAAAAATAAAATGAATTGCTTTTCAACGAATACTAGTTCATATTTAAAATGAAAGCCGCAATGTTTAATATAAAGTTCCTGTTAAAAATGTCACTGCAACTAGTTTTTCTGAGAAGTGCTGCCATCATTATTTTAAGTTGATTCTAGGAATCTTGAAATTAATTGTATGTTCCATTTCATCATCGCCATCATTTATTTTTCATTTATATATTGCTTTTTAACCGGCATATTTCCTGCTAAACTGATGTTCATGCTATATATTTTCGTATTAACATTCTTGTGTTATTTTCGATAGTTGCTATATGATGTCATTTTGGTGAAGTATTGTGAGGGTTTCCACTACTCAATTATTAATATCTCTTTTCAATTGGAGAAAGGACCTTTTTTACACCAGTTCCTTATAGAAATAGCCGAAAAAAAAAAACCTCAGAGGTCACTGTCTCTTTTAAAGTCCAGACTGAGATGGTCTGGTGAAGAAAGAATCACACAGATTTGAGTGGACTTGTACGGTTAGTGCAAGCATTTGTCAGTTAACGTGTAGCTCGACTTATAACTCAAGGAGCTCAACGACACAATAAAACAATACTTATAAGTAAAAGAATGGACATTTGGACTGACTGATTGATCAACAATTTGGGCGCAGTGGTGGACCATGAGTGGTATCGGTCCCGACTTACAAGTTGTAGGTCGTGGGTTCGAACCCCGCCAGGCGCATTACTTTGTGTAATTTATTTCATCACCACTGCTCTCAAAACGATGAAGGAAAACATCGTGAGGAAACCGTCACATGCCGTCCTAGAACCAAAAATTCGAAGACATGTGACATCTACCAGCACGCACTGGGCCCACGTGGTGGATTATGGCCCACTCCCTCTCACAGAGAGGAGGTCTGTGTCCCAGCAGTGCGAACATTATAGGCTGATAATGATGATGATTTGATCAATAAACAGCCAAAACCACTGGGTCTAAAAACGAAACTTTGAACAATCCTTCCTTTTATGAGGTATGTGAGTGTGATACGTGACTAAAGTGTAACACCGAATAACACGTCCCCGTAAGTTTACGCATACGAAACACTTAACAAGGAATGCACGCTACCTCGAAAAACTTAACGCCGTAGCCATGTGTAATAAGAACGGATTTTCGAAAATCTATATTATCCTAATAAGGGGTTTAATATAGGATGGAAAATACGAAATCCTCGTCAGCGAATACGCGGGCGAAGTGCTATTCATTCAATATCTCTATATTCACTGTCGAAAACTTGACACAATTCAACTTGTATTGTCGCAAATTCACCCTACTTCGAAGCGCCTGTCCAATTTGTAATAGCAATGATCATTCACTTGTTGACAATCTGCTAGTGTTTGCTATAAAACGGGTGTTGTTAGAAAAATGTTTGAGATTTCTTCTATTTGTTTTTGATTTGTGGACTGATCGACACGCTATTTTTATGTTATAGAGTGAAAATAAGTACTAAACTGTGCTTATTTTGTGCTTTCAAAAGTTAACGTAATTTCGAGATTTGAGAGATGTAAAGTCGAGGGGATTTATTTGCTGTAGGTATGGCAAGGGGCTACCAGATTATTACCACCCTTTTCCTTCGGTTGCTCTTTGCGTTCCAGAGCCATGATGCATTTCCTTTCTGTTCCACTCAAGGATCAACTCATTAAATGTCATATATACCAAAAAAAATAGTAAACAAGTTAAGCGTTTATTTATCTTTGTCCGTGCCCTTGACAAATAGGCCTCGGCTGCGCGACGTGTCCTGTCGGCAGCATAGGCAACAAAGAAGCGTTCTAGACCGTCCCGCTGTTTTTGAAGGCAAGTCCATTTGATTTAAACATTTAAGCCAGAATGGCTCCTCTGAGTTGCCCAGTGGGACTTTTTCCTCCCGGACGCAGAACGCTGCTAACTGTATTCTGCAATCGCCGACCACTAGAACGAATTGCGTCATGTATCGATGATTTGTCAGCAATCTGACGCGGCCCCCCTTAGATGGCCAAAACGTGCCGGGGTCGCGGAACTGTCCCAATAGGTAACCGTGACCCTGGAACGTAAATGGCTTTTGGAGGATCACCGTGGATTTTAGTCGGTACAAGTCTAAATGTCCTTCCCTCCCCGCCCTGCTGGGTGGCAGGACTCATTTGATGATTTTAACACGTAAAAAAAAGATCCATTTGATTTTGTGCATAAAATCCTACTGTTGCCACTGGTTGCCACACTGCCGCTGTTAGCCCGTCACCGCCCCGCTCACCGCAAAATTCCAGGCAGAGGGCTTACATCCGATAATGTAGGTACCCTCCTATACAAAATACGCTAAACACCGCGGTTTCCCATCAACATCACAGAATCAACCATCAGCCATTACCGCAACAGCTCCCAAAACCCATACAACTTTCATCAATTAATTAGCGACACGCACCAAAATCAAAAGCTCTCATACATAATGTATTAGAAATTAAACGAAACATATATAGGGTAAACACGGGATAGTTACCCCAGCGGTATAGTTAGCTCGATTCGAATTACTCTAGTTTCTAGAGTCTAAAACTCAGGTAGTACCACGTACTAAGTAGTACCACTGGTAATTTTCTCTGGTAGTATGTACAACGAGTACTGAAGTTTGTACTACGGGCAATAAGCGGGTTTTGAGTTGGCAACCCCGATCGTATGGGAAGTCAAGATGCGATCAAAGTTTTTGCAATTTAGATGCCATTTTTCTCGGAGGAGCATCTATCCTTGACGTAATTTAACATGGATCGGACTACTGTCCTATATAATTATGGGATAAATGTCCCAAAACTTAGAGGTCCGCCAAAATCGCCGATACTCTGGAAATATTAACGGCAATGTTTTTTTTTTTCTTTAACTTTGGAAATAATAAAACAAAGTAGGTTGTACCTTTCTGTTTTACAAATAGAGAACCCATGTACTTTTTTTATTTTCATTTCTATTTTATTTATGTATCTAATATTAAATTATACTCTACATGATATTTTATAATCTGGGGGCACGGCAGTGCCCCGCCAAGTCTCGAGCAAAAGGGCACGGCCGTACCATCTTTTCTCGAAGCGATTCGCGGCTGTTTCGCCCCCCCTATAACTTCGACGTGGACAAAGCTAGGAGTTTAGGTTTTCGGTGAATAATAGTAGGCATTAGAACAAGCTTAAGTTCGAAATTACATGCCAATTGAATGAATAGTTTAGGAGTTACGGTCGATCAAAGTTACACCATTTTGTCACTCACTCACTGACCGATCATCAAAAATCTAAGGTACTTCTAGCAGACTTAGAAACTTCAAATTTTGCACCAAGATAGGTCATTAGCCACATATAAAGGAAAAATTATAAAAACATTAAAAAATAATATACCATAGAAAACAATTTTATATTTGCGGTTTGGCAAGAACATTGTGTATGGATTTTGACTGCATTGTTAACTTTGTTCGTTGTTTAAGTTAGTATTCAATTGGATGAATACATACATAGAATAGAAAGGAATAATATAAATGTAATACATAGACTATAATTAATATAAATTAATACATAAAGTTCATAATTCATTAAATTAATAAAGCTAAAACTCCATTGTATTGCGATAAATATTGTATGCGCGCTCGATAGATGGCGTTGTACCTGTCTGAATCGCGCTATGGTTTCGTTACAGAGCGCAGTCTAAGTAGTACTTTAAAATAATTCAATAATTTTCATTTGATAGCGCCATCTATCTATGAGCAACCATTTCGAAACT
The DNA here is from genome assembly GCA_954870645.1 of Agrotis clavis. NCBI lineage: Eukaryota > Metazoa > Arthropoda > Insecta > Lepidoptera > Noctuidae > Agrotis > Agrotis clavis. Next base: position 7,381,149 of record OX940925.1, read on the forward strand.
AAAAAAATATTGTAGCGATATTCGGTGTAGATTTATTATTGTTACTGAAACAGTTATTTAGGAAAATAGTTTATTAATATAACATAGACATAGTTACATTATCTAGTTGTTTACGTGTTATTTAGTTAATTATATTTAGTTTGTAAGTTAGCAGATATATTATATTTATTTAGTTATTTGTTAGTTAGTTTAGTTCTATTTAGTTTGTTAGATAGAGAATGGGTCCTAAGCAAAAAAGTAGCTGAAGTCCAAGAAATTATGAGGACACCTAAAAAAAAGAAAGAAATACACTTACAAAAAATAAATGAGATCCCACCAAAAACATTAAATGTAAAAAATGCCAAGTCTCTCGATGCAGTCTTTCCATCGTAAAAAGTTTTGAGATCTCACAGAAGCCAAGTCCTATTCAAATTATTTTGTAGTTATAAATCAACATTTAGTAATTATATCAATAGTTTTCTTTATATTATAACTATAGTGACTTGGCAATGAGCACAAATTAACTTGCTGCCTGGAATTATGTGCAAATGTTACTGACGAGACCTGTGATCAGATTATTTGTTATGTGTGAATCATGATGGTCACTACCGACTACATGTTCCAATACAATAATTAAGAATACCTTACGGGCCATCGCTTTATGAAAGTAAATGATGAATGTTAAGAGAATATTCTAAAGTAAAAGAGAATGTTTATGCATGCGGTGTGTGTAACTTTCAACTCCTCCAAATATGCCGTTTTATTTGTTTTTACTTGTGCTCATTGCCAAGTCACTATAGTTATAATATAAAGAAAACTATTGATACAATTACTAAATGTTGATTTATAACTACAAAATAATTTGAATAGGACTTGGCTTCTGTGAGATCTCAAAACTTTTTACGATGGAAAGACTGCATCGAGAGACTTGGCATTTTTTACATTTAATGTTTTTGGTGGGATTAATATACTTACAAACTATATATATACTACATTTAAAAACTAATATTAATAGTAAAATATTTACATAAATAACTAACTAAAATTAAAATTAAAAATTAATAGGGTCAAAAAACTCATCCACATCGCTGTCAGTGGGGAAAGTGCCCAGAATTTATTTTACTTTTTGTACTGAGATGAGATGAGGTGTAATTTTAAAAAGTGTGGCAACTACTCCGGTTTTACCCTAAATGATACATTAGGCTGTAACAACGAGCTAAAAGGCAATAGAAACTGTTGCTGATATGTATAGCCTGATAAATATTTAATAGATATTTGTGCTGAATTGTTATATTGCATATCAGACTTTACAAATATTGTTTATTGGCAGGTATGGGTTTGGAAAGACATAATTTCCATTTTTCTTATTTCTCCGTAAATAAAAGGATAAAAGGTTGTAAAAGAGAACAATACAAATTAAAGGTTTACTTCTGAAGTTAAATTGAAAAATTAGTTATTTTAAAACTTAATTTGAGCCTGGAACGTAAAAGGCTATTGAAAGATCACCGTGGATTTTAGTCAGTACAAGTCTGACAGTCCCTCAAGCCCATTTGCGTAGCCACGGTGGGGCAGGGTGGGGTGCTTGCCCCACCCTGACTCCGACTTGTTAAGTGTCTTTTAACCAAAATTAAATAATGTAGGTACTTACCTAATACCATACCTACTTAATATCCGAGAAACCTCACACTCGACAATCGTCAGACGACACAAAAAAATATCTAGAATTTTGCCCCACCCTGAGCACATAATTATCTAGAATTTTGCCCCACCCTGTGCACATGGCTGGCTACGCCCATGCTCAAGCCCCGCCCTGGGTAGGAGACTCATTTGATGATATTACCACGGCAAAAAAAAAGTTTACCGTAAAAATTAGGCTACAAAGTCCATCCCATGCTAAAAGCTAGTAAAATAACGTAGCAGCTAACCCGAACACTGCGGCTGGCTGATCGAAAACTGCGGTCCGACGTACACGGCCAGAATTACCCACAAATGAACGCACGCGGCCATAATTATTAGCATGCCCGGCTTTGTGACGTAACCTCTGGTCAACAATGCTTTACCACCTCTGTTAGGGCATAATTTAACTGTATACATAATTCTGTTGAAGGAATGGATTCATTTTCAGAACATAATTAAATGTTAATTATTTATTTAAACGCAATAGCGCATGCGACGCTTATCGTAAAGATGTTTTTTTACATAATTGAAGGATTAGAGCAGTGGTGGCCCAATGGTATTGGCCCCGACTTACGTGTGTAGGTCATAGATTCGAACTCAGCCAGGCGCATTACTTTGTGTAATTTATTTCATCACCACTGCTCTCAAAACGGTGAAGGAAAACATCGTGAGGAAACGGGCATGTCCTAGAACCAAAACTTCGAAGACATGTGACACCCACCAACCCGCACTGGGCTCGCGTCTTGGATTATGGCTCACTCCCTCTCTCAGATAGGAGGTGCTTCCGCTTCTCAACGTGGGAACTTTTATAGGCTGATGATGATGATGATGATGAATTGAAATATGATTGACGACATAATCGTCCCGCACGAGGAGAACATCGTGAAAGCTGAAATAGATAAGCAAATCAGGTATGGCTCACGAGGTTGTCGATATGTGGGACGTGGATTCAGCGATCATTGTGTCGATAGTCATGTCGGCCTATGGCATAATTGCCAAGAGCCTCGACCAACATTTAAGAAGGCTTTGCGTTATGCAGCTGGATCAAGGGCCTGATTCAGAAAGCAGTTCTTTTGGACACGACGCGCCATGTTAGGAGGTTCCTTTCTTTGGAGCCCTGACCGCCACCCGGTAGCTTGCAACACCGGTGGACTGCTATTATTATATTTTTTTTTATTTCAAAGCGTACCTAAAACAAAACTACATATAACTACTCGAAAAAGTTTACACATTGAACAATGACCGAAATAATTTTGATTTTGAAAGAAAATTTAAACTGCTTGCAGGCTTTGAACCTGCAACCTCCGGCTTTAGTATATCCGATGCTCTTTCGAACCGAGCCAACGAGGTTCTCACCTACATGCGTCAATTTCTTCATTTAATTTCTAACGTCTTATACTGTGTGACTATCAATGTGTAAGACAGTTTGTCGCCAAATCGACCTGTACAAATTCATTCCCTCACAGGTGCAGTTTTAAATCTCTAGTTAACCCTCCCGGTTTCGCTTGCCGGTCAAAACAAACAAGCAACAAACTAGTTTATCTGCGACGGAATTCATTCTCATTAATTTGCAAAGTTAAGGTGTATCACGGAGGCTACCCCGTGTTAGGGTTGTCCACAACTGTTGGTTTTTGGTTTTGTAAAAAGTGCGTCTGGTTTTTTTTTTCATTGCTTTTTTTTGGGTTGTGGTAAAATCATAGAATCATAAGGGTGGCCACATACATCAGTTTTTTTTTCCATTCGGAATTCAAAATGATGAATGAAATGTGAACAACACACACAAAACATGTACAAACATTTGTATGAATTCACTGTGTTCGGGTAGAAAACGGATCAGGGTTCCTGATAAGGAAAACTGATGTATGTGGCCGGCCTAAGAGCCCGAAGTGAAGTTGAGAGGACCGTCAGACAACGCTGAACCTTCCAGTATACGTTACGTGGTGGGGACTATCTAATTGCAAATTGCTGCGATTGCAGCGCGCGTTGTGGCAGAGATGTGAACTAACAGGGGACACCCCAACGACGATAATATTACTAGACTCCGCATGCACGATCTAAGGAACAAAAACTATTCTGTCAACTTGCTGAGGTACTACGTAAGCGAGGGGCGCGACGGTTCGCGAGATGGCGTTGGGTGTCCAAACGCAGTGACATTTTTATCGACCGATCGGAGTTGTCGCGACGGCTCGAGAGATGGCGTTGGGTTCCCGACGGGGTACTGCGTTGTGATTGGCTAACTCAAGGTCTGTTCTGTCTCAACGTATGTTTACAGCTCACAGGAGCGGTCGAAATGAGACGGATATATAAGACTTTTTTGCCTAATGTGTTGACAGACATCGGTCGGCTGTTATTAGGACTCTAGTAATATATCGTCGTTGGGACACCCGGAGTGATGTACGTGTTAAACATTTTTAAATTTCATTTATTTTTCAGGCTAAAAAAATAAAAATAATTATATTACCCTTTCCAAAAAGAAAAAAAAAACAAATCCGGGGGCAAGCGACGGAGTTAATGCAAATAAAAATAAATACAAACATCCGAATGGGAACCTCCTCCTCTTTTAGAAAAAAGACCCAAATTTTGCCAACCCTATCTATAACTACGTATTTTGACGTACACCATTTTGTTAAATACACGCAGGGATGCCCAACATGTTTCATTAGTGCAACCAGCGACACATATAATGACATACTCGTATATGGACTTTGTTGCTTGATAGTTAGTTAAGTTTTGTGCTTAGAAAATCCTGCCAAGAGAAGGTTATTCATCCTCCTGATTCTCTACTGCTAAGCGTGAAATTCTGGGGTTATTGTGTTTTTCAATCGACAATTTACCAGTAACAGTGACGTAATCTGGAGGACTGTTGTAGTACCTTTAATTTTTTTTATCCTAGTCCCTCCTGTACACTGGGTGGGAGGACTCATTTGAAGATTTTACCACGTTAATAAAATGTCTGATCTCGGCCATAATCTAGCTCAGAAGCAAAAAAAACTCTCATCAAATACACTCTGAAGGAACCGCACTGACGACACAATAAAAACTAAATGGCGTTGGACTCCGATTGGATCTGAATGGTGAACGATTCCTGCATTGAATTAAAAAACTAGCACTTCGCCCGCGACTTCGTCCGCGCGTATATAAATAATATAGCCTATGTTACTCGCAGATAATGTAGCTTTCTAATGGTGAAAGAATTTTTAAAATTGGTCCAGTAGTTTTTGAGTGTATCCATTACAAACAAACAAATTTTTCCTCTTTATAATATTATTAGTGTAGAAAAGGTGACACTTGATGTCGTTGGAGTACCTATTCAGGTACTACTCAAGATACCAGCATTTTGTTACCGGGGCGGATCATTCTCATGTCGACAGAAACGCAACTCGTCAGATAACGCATGTAGACAGAATCGCAACTCGTCAGAACTGCATCTCGTCAAAAACGCAACTCGTCAGATTCGCAACTCGTCAGATTTTCAAAGACGCAGCTCGACAAACAATAAAATTAATAAATAGGATTTTGTCGATGAACTTCATATAAATACACGTTATTTAAAATAAAAAAAATATCTGACGAGTTGCGAATCTGACGAGTTACGTTTCTGACAAAGTGCGTTTCTGTCGAGTTACGTTTCTGACAAGTTGCGAGTCCATCCTGAGAGATGACGAGTTGCGAATCTGACAAGTTGCGTTTCTGTCGACATGAGAATGATCCAGCAAAACTTGGAGGGGGATCTATGCCGCTTTAGATACTACAAGTATCTAGGACTAAAGGATTTGACCCATGGCCCATGTCGCGATGTGTCGCGATTCGACCGATCCCAACTACAAGTGAAAATCAACCTTGCTACTAAGAAATAATGATGCAATTCGATTGACTTGACATCGTCGTAGCGATCGTGTTTTGTTTTTCATTTACCCGTAGATAACAACGTGTTTTAAATGTCATAATTATGTCGTAGTGATAAGGTTGATTTTCACTTGCAGTTGGAAATAATACAACAACAAGCGAAGCGAGCTCAGATTTATTGCATTTCTCCAACATTTCAGATTTGTGTTTGCAAGCAAGCAATCATTATGATACCCCCACTTTCCCTAGATCCAATCACTGAAGATACCTAAACCACATCAGATAATACGCCAACACCAGGATTTATTCTAATTAAAGCTACGGCAATTGCTTAGGTACATACCCACTGCATATATGGGAATTGCTTCACATTCTCAAAGCTGTCATTTGCAAGGTGCAAGCCACGTACGTACCGATTTACCTAGAGACACTTCGGAATTGTCACCTGTATTGTTAAAATAGATTGGAAGGAGGCTTTGTTTTAGCTGTGAGCTCCATAGCTGCAAGAAACACAAAGGGAGACTATCAGCGTAAATTTAAACCATTGAAAAATGTATTTTATCAAGAAATGAAGGTTAGCTACCTTCTACTCTCTCTACTCTCTACTCTTCCAAAAACACCTTTAATTCAGCCAGTGCATCAGAACCTCAGGACATTAATTCTGTACGGAACCAACCACGGAACAAGGGTGTTCTGGCAACACTCCAACTTAATATGTGCTGTTGTGGTTGACAACACCGTGTTAGCATTAACCAGCTCGATTAATGATCTTAGACCATTTGCTTTAGAACATTTTGGTTGAAGGTGCGAGCTTGTGGGATATGTTGGTTAATCTGTATTTCAATCATAATTAGAAATAACGGAAAAACACGATTTTCTGGCTAAAGAAATATACTCGTATATATTTTTATATAGCGTAAAGGTGACAACAAGGTCGCACAGGACAGGCCACATCGCTCGTAGAACTGAATGAAAAGTTCTCGAGTGGCGACCACGGATCGGAAGACGCAGCGTAGGCAGGCCTCCCATGAGGTGGACCGACGACATCGTGAGGGTCGCGGGCAACCGATGGATGCAAGTGGCGAATTGTCGTTCGACGTGGCGGTCTAAGGGGGAGGCTTATGTTCAGCAGTGGACGTCTTCCGGCTGATGATGATGATGATGAAAGGTGACAACCAAGCCTAATGGAACTCTATCACCGAAACTTATGGAAGCCTGCAACATAACAAGTGTCGCTTGCAATTTTTTCACGTCCTTTTAGAGGGTATGAAGAAAGTAGATAAAACTGTGGCGACGCGACATTTAAAAGGGAAATATTTTCGATGAAATGTGTGACTTTTATATTTTAAAAGCAACATAAGTATATCAGGTGACCTTATTTCCGCTCTCCGTATTTTAAACTATAAATCATTTAAGTATCGGTTTATGTTTTGACCTCCGCGTCTCGAAAGGCATGTTAAGCCGTTGGTCCCACCACTATTTGCAGATCTTTGACTGTCGTTATGACCACCAGTCTTACCACCCATCCAGTAACTGGGTAGTGGAAGTCAGATAGGCAGACGTATCATGTTAAATACTGATATTCCGCCGCATTTCGTTGGACTGGAAGCCGATCCTAATAAAGTTGGATAAAGCTTAGTAAATGATGATGTGAAACGAATTTGCCAGATTTCATGGAAAAAATGCTCGTGGTAGTTTGATTAAAATCCGTACAAAAAGCAAAAAACAGTGTTTTTCAATCAGCACTCGTAGTATGACCAATGCTATCTCTATTTTACCTATCGACGGTCCCTACGTGTACACAGAAGCATTCTATGTGCACATAGAAATATTTCTAGAGAAGTTTATTTCAATTCTATGTACACAACTAGCTGTGCCCGCGACTTCGTTCGCGTGGATGTCAGAATTTAACAATGTATTTCTTAGTGCGAAGCGCTTAATTCTCGCCATGCTTTTCATAATAAGCTATATTTTTAGAATTTTCTTAGATTTTTTAAGAATATTTGACGTGTTTGTAATAAACGCCCTCTGTAGTTCAAAGGCAGTCCATTCCATTCCATCCCATCCCATCCTATCCCATCCCAACATAACACCCTGGCTATATTTTTTGAGTTTTTTTTAATGTACAAAAATTACTTTTCTACAGTTTTATTTTAGGTATGTATAGATTACACATACCTAGAATTATTTCTAGAGCGATTTGAACATTTAAAACGATTTCCTGTAAACCTCGGTTTTTGACATGTCCGTAAGGAACGTCGCTATATTTTTATTTTATACAAGCGACTGTTTTTTTGCAAACTCATTTCTACGATATTAACTTCCTGAATATAATAATATACTTTCGTCCTATCCTTTTGTTATCCACATCTTCAAACCGAGACAGGCATGTAAGTATAAAGCTAAACGTCAGTCAAGCCGAGAGGCCGAGAGGCCGAGGACGAATGCGTCATTGCGGTCGGCCGACGTCAACGACAGGGTGAAGAGCTCGGCCTTTATGTGTGTCACAACACTGGCTTTATGCGGTGCGCGTTTTATTATTTTGAAATGCACCTGACGTTTAAGAAATAAATCAGGATGCTCGGATCAGTGGTTTAGACGTGAGAATGTAACAAACAAGGTACATTCGCAATTAAATCAGTGATGATTAAGCAGTAGGCTATCAGTCAAGAGCTTTGGTGGCCCTGTGGTAACGGCTCACGAATTAGGAGTTTGTAGGTCATGGGTTCGAACACAGCCACGCGCATTACTTTATGTAATTTATTTTGCTCTCAAAACGGTGAAGGAAAACATCCTGAGGAAACAAAAATGCATAAACCAAAAATTTGAAGACATGTGACAAAGTACTAACCCGCACTGATGACTCACTCACTCACTGGGAAAAGGCCGTATACCAGCAGTGGGATATAGTGGGACATTATAGGTTGGTGATAATGATGGCACTATGAGAAGAAAATTAATTTATTCATTTTGTTGTTGCACGAAACAAAAAATAAGCAATAAGATTTCATATCTTATTGTATAACCGTCACCTAATTCGACACACTCATAATTAAACCGATTTATTCATACATCATCCATTTTATTTGAAAGGACTCGTACAATACACCCAAATCACAAACTACCATTACCACTAAAAATAAAATGCATTTTCACTGAGCCAAAACAACTTAGCATTATTAATACTGTTTTGCTAATACCATAAATATGTTTTACAACCTTTCAGCGATGTAGGGGAAATAGCCATTATTGCCACAATTATGGCGCCGCCAATGTTGCCAGTTTGGGGTACCCTAAAAATATAATATCTGGGCAATTTTTGACCTGTTGATTTTTTTACGGTCGTGTGTGTGTTAATGGTATTTAAAAGTGAATGGATTTATTACATCTGCATTAGTGATGTGATCGTAAGCGATACTTCCTGCCGGGGTCGCGGGACTGTCTAAACAGGTAAGCGCGACCCTGGAAAGTAAAGGGATATTCAAATCAAATCAAATCAAATATCTTTATTGCGAACTAAGTGTAGGTATACAATGTTTGAAGGTGTTAATATTAGGTAGGTTCTTAGAACTTAGTTGCCTGTTAAGGCATTGCAATTTATACAGTATTTTTTTAAACAATAGAATACAAGCAAACAATTTTTATTTTATAATACTAATTAAGGTTTATTATATTAATTATTTATTAATTATACATTTATTATATTAATTACTTAGGCATTAAACATTTATTCATGATACATTGCAAATGTCAAAATTAAAGTTAAAACGATAAAATTATTTTTCTTCTAGGAACTCATTTACCGAGTAATAAGCCTTTTTTAGGGTTCCGTAGTCAACAAGGAACCCTTATAGCTTAGATTAAAAAATGTCCAGATTGATAGTAGGCCACTGAGAATTGAAGCCAAAAACACGGGGGATAAATGTCCCGCGTCGGTCGATCCATACGTCAGTCGCCTAGGAACGTTCCCCGCGTAAACTACGTCACGAGTCCGTGTTGTGATATTTTAAAATGAAAGTTTTTGCTGTGAAATGGTTTATAATTACATTCCAAAAAAAGGAATATGCCGTAATATATCATTTCATTATGTTAGCATTCAATTTCAGTATGCATATCATTTTAAATACGTAAACAAAGAAGTGAACAATTTGACACTGTGACGGACGCCATAACTGTTGAGTGTTGCCATGGGCATAATTTTTTTTACCCAGTATTTTGTAACTATAATGACTTTAAAAAAAAGAAACGAGTTATAAAAAAACCGGCCAAGTGCGTGTCGGGCCACGCACAGTGTAGGGTTCCGTAGTTGCCTATAAAAATACCTATGCGAACTAATTAAACTGATTCGCTGAATTTAATTTTAAAAAGAAGATTTTTCAAAATCGGTCCAGGCGTCTTTGAGAAATCGGGGAAAATACATAAAACAAAAGATTACGACGAATTGAGAATAAAAGAAAATCCTTTTTTCGAAGTTAGTTAAAAATAGTTGACAATAAAAACCTACCTATCCCCAAACCTCCTTCTGCGAAGCAGTAATGCTCGTGAAGGAGGAGGCGGGTCGCGAGAGAGAGAGGACAGCGTCCTCCCTCCGCCCCAACCGCAGTGGTAGGCGCCCGCGGCGTCGGACGTCAGCAGACGATCTCCGGCCACCGTAGGCGCGGGCATGCGGGCAGCGAGTAAAGGGCAACTCGCTGCCCGACCATGGACCATGCCCGGGTCGACGGCACGTTGTGTCCCACGCGCGCCTCAAAGAGCGTCAGCATGATGACGGGTCCCCCCTCTCAGAGGGCCAAAGCCTGCCGGGGTCGCGGGATTATTTCCTTACCGTGACCCCGGAACGTAACAGGCTATTGAAGGACACCGTGGATTTTAGTCAGTAGAAGTCTGACAGTCCCTCCCGCCCTGCCCGGGGCCGGAGGACTCATTTGATGATTTTACCACGCTAAAAAAAAAAAAAAACCTATCCCCAAAACATACCTACCTAGCTGTAAAAATAAAGTTGACAAACTTACATTTGCAGTTGAAGAACAAGTTCTGCGATACATTTAGTTTAGAAAAATATGTTATTCAAGTACGTTTTAGTTGGTCGACGATTACTCGTAAACTTGTAAAGCCTACTTAGTCATGATAATTTTCCTTAAAACTTCGTTATATATACTACTATTGTGAATTTTTCCACACCCCCAAACATAACCGTTTAGCTGGTAGAGGGGGGGGGACACTCGATTCGAGCAAAAATTAGCACTTTAAAGCTTAATATTTCACAAACAAATCTTTTTATCAAAAAAATGTAACGGAAACTATCAATATTTTTTAAAGACCTATTACATGATACCCCACACTAAGGGGTACGCGAGAAATAAAAAAAACATCCCCACTTTACGTGTACAGGAGGTACCCTAAAAAAAAATATTTTAAGAGATTTTATTTTACCACTTTTTCGGCGCAACAAATCCGTATATTTACACAAAATTACAGCTTTCTAGTACTGGGTGTCTGTGAGCTAAGCTGCGGACAGACGGACGGACGGACGGACATGGCGAAACTATAAGGGTTCCTTGTTGACTACGGAACCCTAAAAAGAGTTTTATTCTCTTAAACGATATTTTTGTTATAAGTGTAACCGCGTTAGCTAAATTACTGAACTCAGAACGCTCTGTCCATTGTCTCAAAGTCTCAGTTAGACTCAAATAAGAACTCAAAGTCAGATTAAGAGTCGAGAAGAAGAGAAGATTCTGTCAGACTCGATCGGACTCTGTCAGACTCGGTCAGACTTTGTCAAACACTGTCAGACTCAGTCAGACTCGGTCAGACACTGTCAGACTGGGTCAGATTCTGTCAGACTCGGTCAGTCTCGGTTAGTCTCTGTCAGACACGGTCAAACTCGGTCAGAGACTGTCAGGCTCGGCCAGATTCTGCCAGACTCAGTCAGTCTCTATCAGACTGTCAGACTCTGTCAGACTCAGTCAGACTCTGCCAGACTATAATGTAGTAGGTACTTACATTATAATATAAAATGAATCGCTAAATGTGTTACGGTGTTGATATGCGGTAAAGTCGCACATGACAAATTACACAAATTAAATAAATAATGTTAAAACTCATCAACCGTAATGATAAAAATCATGTCATTACTGTTGATGATATATTTTACGCTTTACGTAAAATACTGAAAATCTCCCACATTTTAAGGGTAATCTCCGCCACTGGTATTACACGCACATTGCACACAAACGCAAATCCGATACGTAATACACTCCGGAGCGGGGCGCTCACTCACACATTTATAAAAAACTCGCTTCACTTAGATCGTTTCGTTTTGTTTCGAACACGGAATCTGGACATTCTTTAATCTAAGCCTTAGTTTCGCCATGTCCGTCCGTCCGTCCGTCCGTCTGTCCGCAGTTTAGCTCAGAGACGCACAGTCCTATATAGAGAGCTGTAATTTGGTGTAAATATACGGATTTGTTGTGCCGAAAAAGTGGTAAAATAAAATCTCGTAAAATATTTTTTTTTAGGGTACCTCCTGTACACGTAAAGTGGGGATGTTTTTTTTTTTTTCTCGCGTACCCCTTAGTGTGGGGTATCATTAAATAGGTCTTTAAAAAATATTGATAGTTTCCATTAACAATTTTTTGATAAAAAAATTCGTTTGTGAAATATTAAGCTTTAAAGTGCTAAATTTTGCTCGACTCTAGTGTCCCCCCCCTCTACCAGCTAAACGGTTATGTTTGGGGGTGTGAAAAAATTCACAATAGTAGTATATATAACGAAGTTTAAAAGAAAATTATCATGACTAAGTAGGCTTTACAACTTTACGAGTAATAGTCGACCAACTTATAAAATGTACTTGGATAACATATTTTCCTAAACAAAATGTATCGGAGAACATGCTCTTCAACTGCAAATGTAAATTTGTCAACTTTATTTTTACAGCTTTAATAGGTATGTTTTTACGGTATGTTTTTTGGGGATAGGTAGTGAAGTGTTGGGAGCACACGGGTTGTCGGGATACAGAGTCCAGGAAATAAACAGCTGTTCACGGTTACAAGCATTTAATCCGACTGACACTCACAAAGACGAAAGCGCTCGGCTACATTTCGACTCCTACCTACATATTCATAATAATACTAAACAATAATTTATATCTACCTTAATCCTAATACATCACACCTCACCACTTAATTTATGAGTTAGGGATCATACACAAAAATATAATAATAAACAAATAGGTACCCTTTTTTTTTTTTTTAACAGTGCTGGCTTATTTACTAAAGTTACATACTAAAAGTTACAGTTTTTATAAAACATATTTAATTAACTCTAAATCTGATTACGGGTTTACGAGTACGCTTGGGTCGATCCTCCGGTGGTGTTGGTGGTGGCAGTCCAGGCTTTGATACGGCTTCGACACCACATTCCGTATCTAGCCTCTCTGTTTCACCCTCCCTAATGAAATTCGGCTCAATTTCCTCCCCTGGACCAGGTATCGGGACCACATCTTCCGCCTGTGACTTTTGTGGTGGTGACAGTGGCAAACTTTCTGAGACTGTACTATCAGAACCCATGAAGTCGGACATACGAGACCTACGTTTTACCTGATCTATGTGTTTCCTAGTTACTCGTCCGTCACCGTTATTTACGATAAATTCGCGCGACCCTGCTCTCGCTTGGATTGTACCTTTCAACCACTTATCCCCTAACGCCCCGTTTCTCATCCACACCTCATCTTGTGGTGCTAAATCTCGTAAAACGCCGCCGGAATTTTGTACCTGTCGTTGTTGTGCTGCTCGCACCCGATCGTCTAGAGCGCGGTCTGCGCGCAACAAATCTAAACGACTTCTTAATGACCGCCTCTGTAACAACATTGCAGGTGTATCCCCAGTCGTACTTTGGACTGTGTTCCTATAATTGAGTAGGAACGTTTGTAAAGCGGCATCTATTTCTTTGTTCTCCCTGTAGGCTTTTTTAATAGCTGATTTGCATAACTTTACGGCGTTTTCCGCGGCACCGTTTGACGAAGGATGGTAAGTCGGTGAAAAGCACTGTCGTATGCCATTATTTTTTAAGAAAGAACAAAATTCTACACTTGTGAAGGGGGGGCCCTGATCTGACACTACTTCTACCGGCAGACCAAATCGCGCGAAAGTGCTACGTAAAACACGAATAACCTGTTGTGCGTTTGTACGTGGCATTTCAAAAACTTCTAACCACTTGGAACTTGCGTCAATTAAAATCAAAAATGTATTACCATGGTAAGGTCCTAAGAAATCTATGTGTAGCCTGCTCCACGGCTGTATGACGTAAGGCCAAGGCTGCGGCGGCGCTCGCGGTGGAGCAGCGCCCTCTATCGCACACGTCTCACAACTGTGGCACAACGCTTCTACGTCACTATCAATGTTCGGCCACCATACATAACTGCGCGCTAATGACTTTGTTTTGACGATACCCAAGTGACTAATATGTAATTGCTTTAATATATTCTTTCGTAAAACTTGCGGTATTACCATTCGGTATCCCCACATTAAACAGCCGCGTTCAACATACAATTCATGACGTCGAGAAAAATAAGGTTTGATTGACTCCTCTGAACACGACAACGGCCAACCGGATTGCACGTATAGAAGTATTCTACTCAACAAAACGTCTTTAATTGTTTGTTTCCTAACTTCGTTGTGTGTCACTGGCAGAAAATCCTCTACAAAGTTAACATAAGTGACCTCCGTACTCACACTAGGCTGTTCACCTTGTGGTAGTCTGGATAAAGCATCGGCGCAATTTTTCTTTGAGGACACATATTCTATTTCGTAATTATAACCTGACAATAGTATTGCCCACCGCTGCAACCGCGATGCTGCCATTACCGGAATGCCTACCTTATCCCCGAAAATGTAAGTTAATGGTTTATGATCCGTTCTTAAAACAAACTTACGCCCGTATAAATACTGATGGTATTTTCTGATACCAAAAACAATCGCGAGTGCCTCTCTGTCTATTTGTGAATATCCCCGCTCGGCGGTGCCTAATGAACGCGACGCATACGCTATCGGTCGCTCCCCGGCCGCGGTGACGTGCGATAGCACAGCGCCGACCCCGACGCTGCTGGCGTCGGCAGTCAGCACGAGCGGTAGATCTGGTGAATAATGCACCAGCACCTCACTTGAAGCTAGTTGCTGCTTAATCTTCGTGAACGCGTCTTCACATTTTGCACACCAGTTGAAAGGTACATCTATCCGAAGTAGTCTATACAAAGGCGAAAGAATTGTACTAACGTTCTTAAGGAATTTCGCATAATACATTGTCATACCGATAAACGCTCGCAACTCGGATACATTTGAGGGGGCGGGTGTTTCAATTATTGCCTTTACTTTATCAGCACACGTTTGTACCCCATCCTTGCTTATTATATGACCCAGATAACTTATCTTTTTGGAAAAGAAACTACATTTTTCTTTCTTAACTTTAAGACCACTTGATTGTAATCGGTCAAAGACCCTATATAAATTGCTTATGTGTTCTTGAGTTGAAGCCCCCGTAATTATAATATCATCTAAAAATACACCCACACTAGGCAAATCGGCAAACAATTGTTCTAAACGTCTTTGAAATATTCCGGGGCTCGAGGATAACCCGTACACCAAACGATTAAACATAAACATACCTTTATGCGTATTTATAACCGTATATTTCTTTGATTCGTCCAGTTCAAACTGCGCATAAGCTTGCGATAAATCAATTTTACTAAAATATTCCCCTCCATGTAACCGGGCTAGCAAATCTTCTACTCGCGGCAAGGGATAACGGTCGACTTCCAAAACCTTGTTTAAAGTAATTTTATAATCTGCACAAATTCTGATAGTACCGTCTTTTTTTACCACGGGTACGATCGGTGTTGCCCAATCTGAGCGGTCAACAGGCGTGAGGATGCCGTCCCGCACGAGCTGGTCCAGCGCGCGCTCCACCGGCTCGCGCAGCGCATACGCCAGCGGGCGCGCGCGCATGAACACGGGCCGCGCTCCCGGGCGCACGTGGATGCTTACCGCGCCACCGGTGAATCGACCCAACCCGTCCGCAAACACCTCACAATATCTGGAACTAAAATCAGACATGTCAAACTTTTTGCTTTCAATACTATTGACAGACACTAACCGGTCAGTGACGTCAGCAAATAACTGTATTTTCAATTCGGCCATCCACTGTCGACCGATTAATACAGTATTTCCACCACTGACCACATATAAATCTAAATATTTACATTCGTTTTTGTACCTAACCTCCGGCTTAATAACTCCCAAAGGTTTTACCATTTCCCCTGTATAATATCTTAGCCTCAGATTACAGGAATCGATACGTAAATCGCTAAACAATTTTTTGTAAGTATGGTAATTTATACATGATATGGCACTACCCGTGTCGCACTCCATCTTTAAGTCTGTACCGTGCACCTTCAAAACTAAATATATTGGCGGACACTGAGCTATGGATAAATTATTTATATCGACAGTCATTACCTCGTCGCTTCGCTCGTCCTCCGACAAGCTATCTGTATTTTTAACTTCATACAGATGATGATGTCCCACTTCTAGTGGACATACACGTCGAAGGTGTCCTTGCTTGTTGCAGACTCGACAAACGTATCGTGTAAATTTACACTTTGTAGAATCATGTAATGCACCACACGCATCGCATGGTTGGTCTCGCCGAGCTCGCTCCACCGGAGCGGACGTTGCCCGTGGCCCGTCCAAATGACGCGGCCTGTGCGCGCCGCCACCGCCGCTACCGCTGCTGCCGCCGCCGCGCCGCTGGCTGTCCCACGCGCCACGGCGTCTGTCACCGGCTGCGCCAGCCGCTGCCGGTCTATACCGCGCCTCCCCGCGAAGTCCAACTTCACTCGTAGACGCCATCGCTAGACAATCACTCGTTGTGTTTGTCTTTTCCGTGTACTTAGTACCACTGTCGACAACTGCTGCATTTTTTTCTGCTGCTTCCATACTCATGGCCATACTATAAGCTTTTGTATAGTCCAGTTTATCCTCGGCGAATAAACGCTGTCTTATTATTTCACTACTTATCCCGCACACGAACTGATCCCGTATGCTTTCTTCGAGCCAGGTCCCAAACTCACAAGATTTGGTCATTTTCTTCAAAACAGCCATATATTCTGCAATGCTCTCGTTCACTTTTTGTTTCCGTTGGTGAAATTTGAATCGCTCTGCTAACACACTCGGTTTTGGCTGTAGGTGTTTTTCCATGATGGCCGTTACATATTCAAATGTCTTTGTGCTTGGTTTATGCGGAGTGCACAAATTAACTAATAACTCGTAACTTTCCGCTCCCATTACCGTTATCAGCGTTGCCACACGCAAATCATCTTTGATATCGTTGACCACAAAATAATTTTCAAGACGTTCCACGTACAATTTCCAGTCGTCCGATTGTACCTTGAACTCTCCGATTTTGCCGATAGTCATTGTAATGTTTATGCACGTAACGGTCACAAAAAACAGTACACAATTACACACGAAGGTTTTTTTAAAGTCCTCGTCGCCACTGAAGTGTTGGGAGCACACGGGTTGTCGGGATACAGAGTCCAGGAAATAAACAGCTGTTCACGGTTACAAGCATTTAATCCGACTGACACTCACAAAGACGAAAGCGCTCGGCTACATTTCGACTCCTACCTACATAATCATAATAATACTAAACAATAATTTACATCTACCTTAATCCTAATACATCACAGGTAGGTTTTACCTTCAACTATTTTTAACTTACTTCAAAAAAAGGGGGAGGTTCTCAATTCGTCGTAATCTTTTTTTTTAATGTATTTTCCCCGATTTCTCAAAGACTCCTGGACCGATTTTGAAAATTCTTCTTTTTAAAATTAAATTCAGCGAATCAGTTTAGTTAATATTCGCATAAGTATTTTGATGGGCAACTACGGAACCCTACACTGTGCGTGGCCCGACACGCACTTGGCCGGTTTTTTATAAGAAAGTCTTTTAGCTTGTTTTTAAAAATAACTATTGAATTAATGTTCTTAATGTCTAGAGGTAACTTATTATATATTTTTATGCCCATACAAAAAATACTGTTGCTGTACACTGCAGTGTGGGATGCTTTATTGCGTAGTGTATTTTTAAGTCTACTGCTTATTAACGTGTCATAGCTACTGATGTTAGTTCTAACGAATATTGAGGCCTCGTAGATATACAGAGCAGGTAGAGTTAATATCTTGAGGTCTATGAAATGAGGTTTGCATGAATCAGTTTGGTGTATTCCACATATAGATCTAATACACTTTTTTTGTGCCTTGAATGCAGTTTCTTTATCAGTTGAATATCCCCAGAATAGTATCCCGTATGGCAGAGTAGATCCCACATAAGCGTGATATGCACTAAGTAGTGTGGTTTGGTTAGACACTTTTTTGAGCATATAGAGAGCGTAAGAGAATTGATTTAATTTGCTACATACACTAATTACATGTGTTTTCCATGACATATTTGAATCTATATGGATACCTAGAAATTTTGTACTGGTGACCTCAGTTATTTTAGCATTTTTATACTGGATAGATAATGGAATTGCTTTTGCATTTTTATTTTTGAAGTTCATGTAATGGGTTTTTGTAAGATTTATTTTCAAGTTATTTATTGTCAGCCAGTTTATTAATTTAGATAGGGAGTCATTTATTTCTTGTTCATGATTTTTGTTTTTGTTATTTGTGAAGAGAGCCGTACTGTCATCTGCAAATAAAACCATAGGATGACAGATAGCGTTTGGTAAGTCATTTATATAAATGAGGAATGACGGTGGTCCTAGTATCGTCCCTTGAGGTACACCATATTTAATAAATCTTGGGCTTGATGTGTGTTTAGTTTCTGTTTTGGTGAATGGACATAATTGTGTTATTTCAGTGATCTGAATTTTATTACAAAGATAAGACTTGATTATTTCTAGTGCTTTTCCACGAACTCCGTATACTTCTAATTTATGTAGCAATAGTCCGTGGTCAACATGATCGAAGGCTTTAGTCATATCCATGTATAATGCTGTAACCTGATTTTTTTTATCTAGTTCAGTTATAATTTTATGTAAAAACTGATGCATTGCTGTATTAACCGATTTACCTTTTCTGAATCCAGCTTGATTATCGATAATTATTTTATTTTTTTTCGAAATATTCAATAAGATTATTATACAGAACTCTTTCAAATATTTTTGCCATTATGGGAATAAGAGCGATGGGTCTATAACATCGGACATCCTCTTTGTTGTCTTTTTTGAATATTGGTGTAATTATAGTAGTCTTCAAACATGTAGGAAAAATACCTTCTTCAAGACACTGATTTATTATGTAGGCGATGATTGGAGCAATTTCGTACACTACACGTTTTATTATTTTTGTGGAGATTCCATCATAGCCTGTACTGTTAGTATTTTTTAATTTCATAATTATATTGACAATATCGTAAGGAGTAATTGGTGATAGAAAGCAGGAGTTTGGTTTATTAAAAGTTTTAATCTTAGCGTAATTAATTGTATTATCCGGTAGTTTTTTAGGGTTCCGTAGTCAACAAGGAACCCTTATAGTTTCGCCATGTCCGTCCGTCCGTCCGTCCGTCTGTCCGCAGCTTAGCTCAGAGACGCCCAGTACTAGAAAGCTGTAATTTGGTGTAAATATACGGATTTGTTGTGCCAAAAAAGTGGTAAAATAAAATCTCGTAAAATATTTTTTTTTAGGGTACCTCCTGTACACGTAAAGTGGGGAGGTTTTTTTTTTTTCTCGCGTACCCCTTAGTGTGGGGTATCATTAAATAGGTCTTTAAAAAATATTGATAGTTTTCATTAACAATTTTTTGATAAAAAGATTCGTTTGTGAAATATTAAGCTTTAAAGTGCAAATTTTTGCTCGACTCGAGTGTCCCCCCCCCTCTACCAGGTAAACGGTTATGTTTGGGGGTGTGAAAAAATTCAGAATAGTAGCATATATAACGAAGTTGAAAAGAAAATTATCATGACTAAGTAGGCTTTACAAGTTTACGAGTAATAGTCGACCAACTTATAAAACGTACATGGATAACATATTTTCCTAAACAAAATGTATCGGAGAACATGTGCTTCAACTGCAAATGTAAGTTTGTCAACTTTATTTTTACAGCAATAATAGGTGGGTATGTTTTGGGGATAGGTAGGTTTTTATTGTCAACTATTTTTAACAAAATTCAAAAAAAGGATGAGGTTCTCAATTCGTCGTAATCTTTTTTTTTAATGTATTTTCCCCGATTTCTCAAAGACGCCTGGACCGATTTTGAAAATTCTTCTTTTTAAAATTAAATTCAGCGAATCAGTTTAGTTAGTTCGCATAAGTATTTTGATAGGCAACTACGGAACCCTACACTGTGCGTGGCCCGACACGCACTTGGCCGGTTTTTAATATCATCAATAAAAACAGTTGTTGAATGTTTGTGCTATAGAATCAGGGTCAGTAATAATTTGGTTATTACATTTTATACGATTTATTTTTTCAGGCGGGTTATTGTTTTTGTATTTATTGATTATTTGCCACACTGCTTTATACTTATTTGTAGCTGTTTGGATATGATAGTTGTTTTGTGACTTTTGGGTAAGTTTTATGATGGTTTTTAACTTTTTTGCATATTTTTTAAAATCATTCATTTATGATATTGAAGGAGTACCGTGTATTTTAGTTCACTCTGAAACAAAACTCCGACAAACGTTTCTCCGCTTAACGATTCGCCGACACAACGATTCATTCCTGGACGGTTCGATGACAAAAACTGTCACCGCAGAACGATTCGTCGACAAAGACATGGTTTGACATTATAATACTAGTAACTAAATCCGACATCAGGGGCACCCGAGGTTCGGTTAGTTAGGTTCCTTTAAACCCTGAACACAGAAATAGAAGCCCCGCGCAGCGGGGCTTCGTCTAAATGGCTTCATTTATGCAATACTTCATGAAACACAATACTCATGACTTAATCGTTCTGTCGGCGAAACGTTCGTCGAGGAAAGGTTCTGTCGTCGAACCGTCCAGGAATGAATCGTTGTGTCGGCGAATCGTTCAGCGGAGAAACGTTTGTCGGAGTTTGGAAAGTGACGTCAAATTGTGACGACAAATTAACATTAACAAAATAATATTGCTTGATATTTTGTTAGGTATCTTGTCAATGTTGACATGGTTGAGTGTTGTTTGACAAGCGTTCATGACGTCACAATAAGGCGTCATTTAATCCCCCCGTTTTTATCGCCCAGTACATAATTATTATTTTCACTCCTTCCATATCCAAAACTTTTTCCAGTCCAGATGTCGTACCTAACTCAATCAGCTCCAACTAATTACCTAATCCTACAGGCTGGCAGGCGGCCTGCCAACGACTGCGATTAACGCCTGTGACGTCACAGGTTCAAATATGGCGGTTAGTGACTGAATTTTAATCAGAATTATACCTGTCCAGATAATGTTACGTCTGAAGGTCGGGTCAGCGTGGTTATAGTATTAATTAGCGAATATTTGGAAGTTTCAATTTAGTTTTTAATTGACTTCGGTAAGAAGTTGTCGTTGGAATCTTTGGTAGCGTTCCGTATTAAAAGGGTAAATAAAACAGGATCCTTTTATTAAGGTGACTCAAGTCAACATTTTTTCCATAGAAACCTTGGGGGGGTTTTACTCCACTATTTGACAATGTACATCCAAAGTTAAACATGATATCGTTTTGTCTCATTATTATTACCCCCGGTGCGGTGCGGGAGGACGACGCGCACGCACACATGTTCGTCTTTTACCAGGCTGTATTCCATGAATAGTATTTTTTTTAATAACTTTTATGTTCCCTAATTCTCAAAGACGCCTCCTAAGCCAATTTGGAAAAAATATTTTTTGTTTGAAAGTGTATACTCCCAGGTGTTCAGGGATCAGGACATGATCTGATGATGGGATTTTAGAGAAATCGAAGGAACTCTTCAATATATGATAGCAAATCAACTGTGATTGCTGCTGTCGCATACAGATTGAATTTTTTTATTGGGCTGGGTTACACTACATCCGAAACTATGAGGAATATAGTGAAATACACACATCAAAAGTGTCTAGGGATCAACATATTTTTTTGCAATAACTTTTCTCCTGATTGATATTAATTAAAATGTTCTTTAAGGATTCATCAAATAAAGTGTTATCGTTTGTCACAGTAACGATAAACCAAGTCACCTTTGCATTCATAAAGAAATTTGCCATTTTCCTAATAAAGGGATTTTTGACATTTGAACCACTAACATTAAAGTTCGAAAAAAAGACTGAAATAACAGTTTTCTTTAAAATTTTATTGGGTAACTTAAACAATTAATAATCCGTGTTTCTACCGCGAACACTAACAACACAAGAACATCGGTTTGGCATACTCAAAATGAGTTCATCCAAATCACGCTGTGGAATGGCCGCCCATGTTCGTTGCAACAACAAAAAAAGGTCTTCTTGCGACTGGATACCCTCCATATTCGGCAGAGCTCTTCTCTGTAGCATATCCCATGCATGCTCAATCGGGTTCAAGTCTGGCGACTGAGCAGGCCAGGGCAGGACATTGATGTTAGCTGCGGCGAGAGTCTGTCTTACAACTCTTGCGGTGTGCGGTCGTGCATTATCATGCATTAACTGAAATAAGGGACCGATTTGCACTTGTAGAGGAACGATGACGTCTGATACAATCGTCTCAGCATAAATTTGAGCGTTGAGGTTGCCTCTGATCCAAATCAACTCAGTTCTTCCGCCGATCCAAATACCCGCCCATACCATGATGGTTCCACCACTATAAGGATGGACTTCCTGGCAGGATTTTAATCGCTGTTGGCGTCCAGGGGTTCTCCAGTGTCGTATACGTCTTGTATCCGGTCTCATACCAAAACGAGACTCATCAGAAAAGCACACGAAACGCCATTGTTCTTCTGCCCAATTTCTGTGTTCAAGAGCCCATTGATATCGAATCCTACGATTGTGCATTGCTATAGGTGGTACCCGTAGCGGTCTTCGGGAATGAAAGTTCACTTCATGCAAGCGGTTTCTGACTGTTTGGTCGCTAATTAAGTTCCCTGAAGAGTGATGAAGCCTCACGGCTAACATCATGGCGGTTATTGTTGGAGCTCTTCGAGTTAAGATTTGAATGTATCGGTCTTGTCTCCATGTGGTGCAGCGATACCGTCCTCCATGGCGCTCAGCCACGGTACCAGTGCTTCGGTAACGTGTCCAAAGTCGACTGATAACACTCTGACTTGTATTCAGAGCTAAAGCCACAGTACGTTGCCGGGAACCAGCTTCTATCATTCCCACGGCTCTGAGCATTTCTTCCCTGCTTAAATGACGTCGCCGCTCCATAATAACGTTGGTTTTAATCAGTAGTAGGGAAACAGTAGCACTAATAATGTCTTCAATGCGTTGTATGTTTTTATAGGGAAAATATTGACAGCTGATTTTCATCTTTTACTCGAATTTAATTTACAGTTCCTGATTCAAATTATGAAATGCACCAAAAAGGATCCATATAAATTTATAAAATCATAAATTTATTACAAAGCCACATCTCAATCTCAAGAAATCCGCATAAAAATGCTTGATCCCTAGACACTTTTGATGTGTGTATATACTGAAAGGAGTCTGGAGGCTTTTTTTGAAAAAATCTAAAATTGCATCATTAGATTATTTTAAGAAAAATCTAAATACCTATTTAGATTTTTCTTAAAATATTTAAATATTACTTTTTAGAATTTGTTGCTTATTAACGACACTATCCCTTCGCCCGTTACCTTTGTCGAGAGTGGACGTGTTATCGGTTCTCATTAAATTATAATAATTCTGAAACGCGATTCTAACCGTTTTGGGGTCTAGTTTTAGAGGTCAAATTGCCTTCCTAATTAGTTTACTGTTTTCGTTAACTACAATACGCAAAATTCCGCGCTAGTTGGCCACGCCTCCTTGCAAGACAGAGACAGTTGCCATAATTGCTATCCCACTCGTGTTAAAGTGCCCACTAATTGATTGTGCCGCGTGCGCAGCTTAACGCTCTACGAGAACTGTCGAATATTACCGAGTGCTACGATTTATATCGCTACTACGGGATGCCTCGCTCGCAAAGCTCCCCGGCGCCCGCGCCTACATCATCCACGGTAAACAAGAAGTTAGTTCAAGTGTCGTCTGATTCCGATATCCCAAAATCTGTATCCAGTTGTCAAGTTGAGCATGTAAATATTTCTACACGACACAAGCGTCCGCGTGTCGAACGGTCACCGTCCTTTGAACTGGATGACTTTAAACAAGAGATTATGCAGATGCTCGCGACGTGGAGTAAGGAACAGGAATCGCATCTTAAAACATTTTTGGAAGAACAAAACTCAACTATGTCAAAATTGATGAACGAAATTGCTGAATTAAAACTTCAAATCACTGCTATCCATAATTCAAATATGGAAATTGAGAAGACTGCGGGTTTCATCAGCAAACAATATGATGACATGCTGAAACAGATAGATGTCCTACAAAAGGATAAGCATGGATACAGACATCACATTCAAACTCTCGAAGCAAAAATTCAAGATCTCCAGCAATCTTCACGATCTTCTTCTATTGAGATACGCAATGTACCGATCTTGAAAGAAAAGGAATCGATGTCTGAATTGACCGATATTATTTCGAAAGTTGGTCTGTCAGTAAATGTACCCATAAATTCCATGCATATACGGGATATATACAGGCTCCCAGGCAAACCGGGAGCTACAAGTAGACCGATTGTTACTGAATTCGCGAACGTCCAAACCAAATCTCAACTCCTTACTGGAGTACGTGACTTCAATAAGAAATACCCTAAGGAAGAGCGTTTGAGCACCAAAAGCATCGGTATGGACGAGGATCGACGCCCAATTTATGTTGCAGAGTATCTCCCACCGAGTTCTAGAAGACTATTCTTTGCTGCAAGGGAATTTGCTAAGCTGAAAGCATATAAGTTCTGCTGGTCTAATAATGGAAATATTTTCCTGCGCAAAGCTGAAGGTGATAAACAAATTCTCATTAAAACGGAACAGTCCCTGCGTGAATTGGAAGTGATTCAATGACTCTTGATTCATACCTTAATATTAAGTTCTTTTAATTGTTACAGTGTATTTTTTATCCTAAGTTTAGATTATTACACACACAACTACACACGTAAGTCTCACCAATTTTTGACACTTGTGCGTTTTCTAATATCTATGCATGCATTAATTTCTCATCGGACTATTTTAAATAATTTTACATCAGTATCAATTTTGTATAATTCTATAACAACTGCCTCCGCATCATCGCTTATAATTTGCTTTATGCCCTATTTACATAATCTCTGTTCTTTTTGTGCCACGTTCTGGTTATACCTTTTCACTAATGGCTAACCCTAATAGAGTAGACCAAGAATTAGACGCACTTTCTGTAGCCGAATCTTATAAATGTCAACCTGAAAGCTGCACGCGGTATATTACAAACCCGGATAAAGGGTTAAAAATCCTACATCTTAATATTCGGAGTATAAATAAAAACTTTGATGAAATCTCTGTGTTAATGGAACTTCTGGGTTTCCATTGTGATGTTATTGTCTTGTCTGAATGCTGGTTGAGTAAAATAAATCTTTTGCCAACGTTAGATGGTTATACCTCCTATTTTACAAAAAATACTTTCAACCAAAATGACGGATGCGCTGTATATGTTAAATCCTCTTTAAAACATAATGTTTTAGAGCCCGATTTTGTTGATGGCAATTGTCTTATCTGTAATATTGATGGCGTCTCAATTATCGCTCTGTATCGTTCTCCCTCCTATAAAAACATCAACAACTTCATTGTTAGTCTAGATAAAGTGCTCGTATCCCCCATTCAGACTTTAGTCTTAATTGGAGATATCAATATCGATATCAAGAATGGAAACAGCGACGCACACTCGGACGAGTATTTATCTTGTGCTGCAGCGCATGGTCTTCTCCCCGCTCATCTGTTCCCCACACGAATCTCTAACTGTTTAGATCACATACTCTTAAAAACTAACTTATCCGCTACAGCTATTGTTATTGAGTCGTCCATTACTGATCACGAACCTCTGCTACTATTTTTAGAAACAAATAGAAAGTATCATAATCTACCCCGTACCAAACTTAAAATAAATTACAATGCAGTTGTAGACTCTATCAATGAAAACGACTGGTCTCCCATTCTGGCTGTATTGGATCCTAACAAAGCAGCGGATGATTTAATAGGCGGGCTCTCTACAATCATAAAAAACAACACGCATGAATGTACAGTTCCTAGGAAACTTAGATCCCATAAGCCATGGATTACTTCTGGCTTGTTACGCTGTATCCGAAATCGTGACAGCATGCATGTAAAAACAAAAAAAAAAAAGGTTGCACTCCAGGAGTGCCGGTAGAAGTGAAAACTTTTTTGTTACTATGTTTTATTTTTAATTTGAATGACGTCTTACTCATTTTCGATCAGGGTCACGTGACCCTGACGGTCACGTGACCCTGACGGTCACGTGACCCTGACGCGAGTTTTAAATTTTTTACCCATTACAGAAAAAGTGTACAACGCCGCTAAAGAAGTTTTCACTTCAAAAATGCCAATGATGATATTCTGAGAGTAACATATATTCGATACCGCAACTTTTGCAACTCGTTACTAAAGAAACTAAAGCGTGCGTATGAAAAGGAAGAATTCTCTAGGGCAAAAAATAATATTAGAGCAACTTGGAATGTGGTAAAAAAAGTATCTGACCTTCGCCCAGAATGTCCCCCTCCTGTTGATTTGTTAAATATTTTTGACTCCCCAATCTCCTCTCTAAACGAAATCAACAAATACTTTGTTGACATTGGTAAAACTCTTGCAACTAAAATAAAACCTGTGTCCGCCCCGACTATAATATCGTCAACAGATTCAAGCGGCTCTATGGTTCTCCTTGAGAGTACAGAAATGGATGTCGATAATATCATTCTGAGTCTCAGGTCCGACTCCGCTACCGGTTGGGATGGCATCCCCATCAGCATCATCAAGTCCACGAGAAGGGTGTTGGTCCCAATTATTACACTTGTCTGTAATCTCGCCATTTCCTCTGGTGTTTTTCCAGAGGTCTTTAAAAAAGCCATAGTTCACCCAGTTCATAAATCTGGCCGCAGAGACGACATCAACAACTACAGGCCTATCTCTGTCCTTTCTGCTATGTCAAAGATCTTGGAACGTTTATTGAACAAGAGTCTCGTCAGCTTCCTTGATGCCAATAATATTCTTGCATCCAACCAATATGGTTTCCGGAAGGGTATGAGTACTGAAGATGCAGTAATGGCGTTGTCTGATTTCGCGGTAAGAACAATTGATAGCAAGCGTAAGTGTCTTGGTATATTTTTGGATCTATCCAAGGCCTTTGATACTGTTTCTGCGCCAGACTTATTAAACAAGATGGAGGTCATTGGAATTCGTGGCTTAGTGCTTGATATCTTTAAAGACTATATGAGGAATCGCACTCAAGTTGTTAAAATCGGGCGTAACGAGAGTGAAGAGCTACCCATTGTGTACGGTGTGCCTCAAGGTAGCATATTGGGACCCACCTTATTCCTTATCTATATAAATGATCTCTGCAGACTCTCCATCCAAAATTGTAAAGTTTTTACTTATGCCGACGATACCGCTCTGCTAATAGATGGAATGGATTGGGCTCAGTGCTATTGTAATGCCGAGAAAGCGCTCAAACTTGTAATGGAATGGCTGAATAATAACCTACTCACTCTGAACGTCAATAAAACGGTATATATGCCATTTGCTATTAAGTCAAATTTATGCCCACCTCCTTCTCTTACTCTTAAAATCCACCAATGTCTCCCTTCTAGTTTTTGTAACGCTTGTGACTGCCTAACCATCTCTAAATCTACTTGTGTTAAATACTTAGGTGTACAAATTGACCAACATCTCAACTGGCGTAGGCATATAGAATCACTCTCTGGTAGAACTCGCAAATTAATTTGCGTTTTCAAAAAATTACGCAAGTCCGCCGATAGGGATACATTGAGAGTGGTTTATTTTGCCTTATTCCAGTCGATCTTGGTCTATTGCATTCCAATCTGGGGTGGTGCTACTGAAAATCATTTTATCCGATTAGAACGCGCACAGAGAGCAGTTCTGAAGGTTCTTCTCTCTCGGCCACTGAGATACTCCACAGTTCAACTATATGCGGATTCTAAAGTATTAACTGTCAGGCAGTTGTATGTATTCCACTCAATGCTCCGTAAGCACCCTTCGCGTCCATCCTCAGAGCTAACAGGCAGAATAAAGCACACGGTTTTCCCTCACGAGTCGCATAAAACTTCGTTTGCTAAGCGACACTATTTTGTTACCAGCACCAAATTGTATAACAGGCTAAATAAAGTACTGTATTTTTTCCCTGACTCTAAATTTCGGGTGAAATCTAAGTTAAAAGAATATCTCCTAAAGCTTAATTATCGCGATACGGAGGATCTTCTGATGAGTAATTTTTATTAGTTAATTTATTTAAGGTTATCATTTAGGAATATCTATGAAACATTTGCATTCCCAATCTTTCACATTAATAAACACAGCCTCTAAACATGCACTCACTCACACAAAATTGAGACTTACACAAAACACTTTCATTCTTAGTAATTATAATTACTTACCTTTCTGTTTTTTATTCTATATTTAAATTGTTTCTTTTTATTTTATTTTGTTCATTTTTTATTTAAGAATTTCTCTTAAACTGGTCCTTGCGGTTTATTGTGTATTATGTGTCCTTTTTACTATCTTGTCAGCTTATTGAAGGGTCACTGGCTTCTAAGATACAAGTACATTAACTTAGTTTAGAAGTCAGGGTTTATTTTTAAGAATTACAAGCTTGAGACATATTTTAGATTTAGTCTTGTAAATGTGTTTTAGAGAAATAAAGATTATTATTATTATTATTACTATCAAATGGTGTTATAATAGGGGTGATTTATTTTTCCAAAGTCAGCGTATTGGATAATTCTGGCTAGGATTATACATTTTTTTACATCCTATTATATCTACGCATCGTGTACGCAGATTCATTGGAATCAGTCGTTCTTCGCATTCTCATGAAAAAACCAGCCATCTAACATAGCACCCTTCTTTTCACACATTAGATTATCCTAACCCAAACCTCACTCACACCACCGGGTTACCTCCCAATGGCATTTGTGGTCCGGTCTGCCACGCGACCAATTTGTCCGTCGAGCCGTAGTCGAGCGCCCCGCGTCCGTAACCGTGGTTTTATGCCCGTTTGTGCATATTGAAAACTTAATCATTAACGTACGTTTCAGCCGGATTGGGGAACAATTTGTTAGTTTGGTGTTAGAACGCTTTTTGGTGCGATTAGAAAGTTGTTTAAGTTTGTAAATGTTTGGGTATTGATTCTAGTTTTGGGCGATAGTTTGTGCTGTGAATTTTATAGAACGAACCAACGAAAAGGGTATGTGAAGGAACAGTGTGGTTTATAGTCAGTAAAAGTGTGACAGTCCCTTTCGCTCCAAGGCTCCAGGTTACAAGTCTTGACGGACGATGGCAGAAGATCTTTGGCCGCCGTAGGAAGTCGCCGCCCGCATCCCCGCGCCTTGTAGGCGCTGGCAAGCGGGCGGCGACTCGCTAGGCTGTCCGACCATGGACCATGCCCGGGTCGACAGCGCGTTGTGTTCCCCGCGCGCCTCAGAGTGTCAGCATAATGACAGGGCCCCCCTCTAGAGGGCCAAAGGCTGCCGGGGTCGCGGAACTTACCGAATTACCGTGACCCTGGAAGTAAAGGGCTATTGAAGGACACCGTGGGTTTTAGTCTTTGATGATTTTACCACGACACAAAAAGGTTGCAAGTCTTCGTTCTAATTACATTTTTTGGGATAACGTTTTTGTCTGTTTTCTCATTTTCACATGAACATGAACAATACTCAGTTATAGCTAACGTAGTTGTTACTACTGTACAGAGCTGTAAAATACAAGAAGTAAAGATATAGGGACCATTGCACCACAAAAAGTAGAACACTTGTCTAAAAAAGCGTAACTGCAAAACGATACATTATTACAACGATAAATGCCGTTAAGATGTTTTACTATTTTGTAGTAAGACGGATATTATGTAAGCTCACACATTTTATAACGTGGAAAACTTACTCTTTCCCTGTAAACTGCAATACAAAAGTAAACTTATACCGCTATCTTTTAAGCTCTACATTCAATTATTCTCAAGTCAAATCCATGAATACAACAAGTCTGGCCCTTCACGTTTTTTTTTTCCAGATGACATTGAAAATTTCGCCACCCGCTAAAGAGATCTTTCCACAACGACGTAGTAGATACGTAAAACTTGCGTAGGTATTTACGCAACGGTGACGCATCAAGTTTATTGCCACCCCGATCACACACGTGGCCGTGGGATGTCGCGCGGGAATCATGCTGACTCATCGTTTGTAAAGTGTTGCTATTTTTTGAAGTTTAGTTAAATTGAGGGGTATTTTGGGAAATGTGAGTAGGTGTAGAACACGAAAATCGAAAGTATTATTAAGTACTAGAGACCGTAGTCATCTTCGATCAACAATTTATTGGTATTGTTGGTTGATCCATAATTTAAAAAATAAATAAAAATATAGCTATTATTTTTCATTTCAAGTTCGAACGAACTTTAACTGCTCTATAAAATAAAAAGGCATGCAAAGATTATGTTTCACGTTCTAAATAAATAAAGGTTGCCAAAGTTCCTTCTATGTTGCATATATGTATTGTGGACCGCAATATGCAATTAAAACACACAATTCCTCAATAAAATTACTTACATTAGTTTTTCCCCATTGCTGAATACATAGGCTCCTTTTATTTTAAACTATGCTTCTTTGCATATGTCAGTATTATCGACGTTTTACTCAAAAAACTTTTTTTGCTTAAAAAACATCAAATTTGTCCTCCCACCCAGGGCAGGGCGGGAGGGACTGGCAGACTCGTACTGACTAAAATCCACGGTGACCTCTATAGCCCTTTACGTTCCGGGGTCACGGTAATTCGTGAGTCCCGCGACCCCGGCAGGCTTTGGCCCTCTATAAAGGGGCCCCTTCATAATACTGACACTCTTTGAGGAGCGCGTGGAACACAAGTAGCGCGCCGCCGACCCAGGACGTTTTACTCTACATAGCTTTAATTAAATTATATCTCAAGAAAAAAAATCTCTAGCAAAAATTACCTATCTACGTTTTTTTTCTCAAGGTTGGCAACACCACCCCTTTAGTAGACTGATGACTCGAACCCTCGGAAAAAACTATGTGTAAGCTTTGAGTGACGCAAATTGGATGAGCAAATTAGGTGACTAAAACGAGTTTTTTTTTCTACTTATTTCGGTATTTACAACGTAAATATTCCCTTTTTGTGATGTTACGTAAGCGTTTCTGAACTAGGTTTAAAGGAAAAAGAGGTAAGACCAAGGTTAAAGTGAAAAACTGCTCCACTTTTTCTTAATATTGGAAAGTCATGATTAGTCCTCCAGCCCTGGCTAGACCGAATGGGACCGCAAATTTTTGGTTTACAAGGCCGTGGTGCCCTTTTAAGACCGCAGATTAAGGGCTCTTAAAAACCAGAAAGTTGGCAACGTCGCCAATAGCTGTCAAATATTTACGAGTTAATTTGGCAATGTTCATCATCAGCCTATAATGTTCCCACTTCTGGGACACAGGCCTCCTCTCTGTGAGAGGGAGTGGGCCATAATCCACCACGCGGGCCCAGTGCGGGTTGGTAGATGTCACATGTCTTCGAATTTTTGGTTCTAGGACATGCCGGTTTCCTCACGATGTTTTCCTTCACCGTTTTTGAGAGCAGTGGTGATGAAATAAATTACACAAAGTAATGCGCCCGGGACCGATACCACTGAGCCACCACTGCTCTAATATTGGCAATGTTACTGTATGGAAATAAGAAATCTCTCTCTGTAGTGCACTAGAAAACTGATATAGGAATGCAATTAAAACGCGCTGTTGTAACCGTTTCAGGTGTATATAAAAGGCATTTGGAATGTTTCTAAATGCTTTTTTTACGTCTAAAACTATATATTCGTGTGTTACGATATTAATTATTGCATTCCCTAATCATTTTTTTAGTGCACTACAGAGCCATATTTCTTATTTTCATACAGTTAATTTGTAAAATTAATTAAAACTTGTAAATATTTGACAGCCATTTGCTCTGTTGCCAACTTTCAGAATAAGCGCTCTTAAATTGTGTTTATTATTATCACGTGTTATTGTATGGTAGAATAGTTATCAGACTTTTTAGTTTCTGACTAAATGATTAATTTCATGATTAGGTACGGTCAGCCAAGAAAGTGGTGTACCAGTTTTGATTTAGTTTCCCGGTCATCGAAAATTACAACAAGGTTCGTTATAAAAAGATATTACTGAAAGAGACAACATTATCATGACGTAAACCTATGTATTTAGTTTTCATACGTCATATGTCACATATAAGTACATGACATTTTAACCTTTAGTATAAATGAAAAGGACATTAGTTTCTACAAAGCAATTGAAATGTTTCCAAACAAAAGTAATAAAAACTATTTAAATAGACAACCGAATTCCATTTGAAAAAGAAAACTGACAATTGACATTTTGTCAAATATATGCAAAAAATCGCATATAAAATCATCTCAATGCCTGCCAACTTGACCATTGCCGAAAGAGCACAAATAATTGCCCAATTTAATGAGGGAAGCAGTATCAGTGCGATATCCCGGAATTTGAATATATCGAGGCGTTCTGTCCGCTTTTGGATTCGTCGTGAAGGAGAGGAGGGAAGTTTGTTGGATCACAGAAGAAGTGGTCGCCGGCCTGCACTCTCCAATAACGATAGAGAATTCATGAGACGGGATGTAATATGAAATCAATGGTTTTAAGCCCACAAATGATAATATGAAATCAATGGTTTTAAGCCCACAAAACATTTTGCGGAGATGTTCGATGTGAGTGCCCAAACAATAAGGAATCATCTACATTACATGGGGTTGCACCACAGGCATTACGCCAAGAAAATATATTTGACGGATGCTCACAGACTTGCTCGTCTGAACTTCGCCAGAGAGCACTTAGAGTTTGATTGGTCTAATACAGTGTTTTGTGATGAAAAAACGTTTAAATCCAGTCAGCATGGACGTCTTCACCTTTGGCGATATAATTCAACACGGTATAAAGATGATCATGTAATTCCAAATAGAGAATCAGGTCGAATTTCCGTAAATATTTGGGGCTGGATGAGTGCGGATGGTGTAGGAGAATTGTGTTCTCTACCTCCTCGAGCGACGGCTGTAAATTATATCGACGTGCTTCAGAATGCAATGCTACCGACAGTCCGTAATTTTTACCCGGAGAACGAAGTGCCACAATTTGATTTTGTTCAAGATAATTGTTCAATTCATAATGCGAGGATCGTATGAGCCTGGTTTCGTTCACACACTGACGTAAGGGTAATTCAATGGCCCTCAAGATCGCCGGACCTCAACCCGATAGAAAATCTTTGGGGCCTTATGGTCCAACGATGGTCGCATCAAAATGAAAGAACCAAACAAGCTCTTATTAGTCACTGTAATTATATTTGGGAGGAAATGCGGGGAACCGATATTTGCTCACGGCTTGTTGGTTCAATGAGGTCTCGTCTTTTAGAGGTTATAGAGGCCAACGGCGGTTACACCCGTTTCTAATTTTTAAAAATTTTCAACATCTTCTAAATATTACTATATATGCTATGTTTTTGTTTGTTATAAGTATTTTAAAATTGATTGTAGAAATTTAATAAAAGGATAAATCTATTTTTAGCTTGTTTTTTATTGATATTGTAATTACAAGTTTACAGAAATTGTAGGTTTGTGGATTCGCCTTGTGCCTTTACAATTTTATGTAACTTGTTGATTACAATTCTGAATTTGTAGATACAATTTTGTCATCAAAATCTACAGCCCCTCGCCGTTGATTTTACGACGTCATTGGTTCCATCAAGTTCAAACTAAGAACAGCTGTCACGTTACAAACAGTAATAGTCGTTATCAATAATCAGATAAAGACAGCAATAGAAGTTGTCAGATCGATCTGCAAGCGAAACTAATCTTTATCACCTATGAATCTGCAAGCGATATTCAACCTTAGGGTGGTACACCACTTTCTTGGCCGACTGTACACTAAATATGGACATTGGTAAAGCCAACGATCAGATAGTGTTTTTCAGGTTTTCACTTGACTTCAATATCAACCGGATTTAAATAACATGGGGTTTTTTTTCTTAAAATCTTTAAATAGTCCCGTCCTGGGTGAACCGATGCCCGTGTTCATTGAATTGCTTTTTACGTCTCAGGGTCACAGTCCCGCGACCCCTGTAATTCTAAGAAATCTTTAGATGGTAACACGTACGTACATTACGTTTCAGGGTCCTGATGAGACAGTTCAGCTACTATGAGTTTCCTATTAGTAACAATTAATCTTCTTATTTATTCAACACTGAATTAAATACACTTCATACATACAATTTATACAATTCAGAATGAATTACCACTTCAACCTAAATATCAAGTGCCTCATTTCAAAAGAGAATCCATTAAAAAGAAACTCTTAAATCCGAAGTCTATTAAAATTCATTCATTTTCGACTAATTAGAATAATATTTCGTTCAAACTGGGAGCTAATTAATTTGATGAGAATCTTTTCAGTGACGAAGTCTTTGGTACTTTCAGTGGATGGCTGATTTCATGATGAAGGGAGATTTTTTTGTTATGAAATACTTTGTGGGTTGTACAAATGAAAAGTGTTTTACTCGGTTTTAAGTCGAGTTTTCAATAAATATACAATTAATTAAATTATATTGATTTTATATTAAATTTAATGACATACACCGTGACTTTTAAGTCGTCTTACAAAAGCAGCCCAGTTCATGTATCCATGACTAGAACACGTTTATAAAAACAAAATAGGTAGGTATTTAAAAGATTTGAAAAATGTAATAATATTTTAATTCGTTATTATGACGCAAGGCGTAGTTAGAAACACCCTTGTCTCATAGAAAATTGGAATAAAATGATCTGCCCGACTATTGCGCTGGGTAGGTATACTCTACAGCTTGATACGTAAACATTTTAACAGGGTGTTTCATATTTCTAATGTACCTATTTGTTAAAAATAAAAATTATTGTTACGATTTAAAAAAAAACTCGCCTAGAGGTATTTTAGGTCGGATACATTTAAATGGACCACTTTTGTAAGACGACTAAAAAGTCACGGTGTATAAGTAATTAAATTAACGACACGTTTGGCATAGTGACTGACTCTTTTACTTAAACATATTTGATGAATTGAGAAAAGAAAAACATTTTAAATGAGTTAACAAGCATCGTCACCTTCCAACCTTTTTTTTAGTATGGTAAAATCATCAAATGAGTCCTGCCACCCAGGGCAGGGCGGGAGGGACTGTCAGACTTGTACTGACTAAAATCCACGGTGTCCTTAAATAGCCGTACCGGGGTCACGGTATTTGTTAGTCCCGCGAACTACCCTCAGACATTAATTACTTGATTAAAATAAGATAATTAGTGGGCTATTCTTACTAAGGCTATCGCTAAAACGCTATTGAGTCGTTGAAGCTTGAAGAGTTATCAAAAATATTATCAGAATATTTCTGATACACTGTGGAAACTCCGATCATGAATCACACTATACAACGTGTAACGCCTAAAGCGCAAAACCTCTCGTGGGGTAGCTCAGCCCATGTTACTGAACAATTTTAGTTCTAGAATGTCGCAAACAAAAAAATAGTTTTTCATGCAAAATGAGTAATTGGTCGGGCGCATCTGTGTCCCATCTGTGAAAAACCTTTAAAAAAATATTTTTTTGGCTGAGTTACCCCACGAGAGGTTTTGCGCTTTTGGCGTTACACGTTGTATTATTTTCACTATTTTTGTTCATCATCATTATCATTTTTAGCCTATCGCAGTCCAGTGTAAGACAATAAGCCTCTCCCAGAGGGCGCCACAGCGCACGATCTATCGCTTTTTTCATCCAGCCACTGCAAGTTTCCTTCTTCAGGTAAGGTCTGTTTGTGTTACTCTGTGGTATTTTACAAAAAAAATAATCAAAACACGTAATCTAAGAAATATTATAAATGCGAATATTTGTTAGGATGGATAGATGTTTGCTACTCTTTCACACAACAACTGAACGGATTACGGTGACATTTAATCATCATCATCATCAGCCTATAATGTTCCCACTGCTGGGACACAGGCCTCCTCTCTGTGAGAGGGAGTGGGCAATAATCCACCACGCGGGCCCAGTGCGGGTTGCCATTTAATACATACATAGTTGTTTTTTAATTCTTTTTAAAACGTTGTCCCACATTAGGAATTTCTCCTGTGTCGTGGGTGCGTTTACAAACATAGAAACTCACAAACACCCAGATCCGGAACAACTATATAGGTCATACAACTATTTGTTCCGTGCGGGAATCAAAACCGCGACACGCAGTGTGGTATATTCCAATCGCTGAGCCACTTCACCAACTTGAATTAACACAGGATACCTTTCACCCGGTAAATACGTTCTTGTGATTATAGTTTTAGAGTTACCTCCATGCGAGCGATGCCACTGGCAAAAGCTAGTCAAATAAGTACGTTAAAGAACACACTATGATTACACACTCGCGAGTAAAGTATGGAATCACCTTAGGGCTGATTTTTCAATAGTCAGCTATCTTTTCTCTGAGGAATAAAAATGGCCGTTTGACAGCTTATCTATGGAGAAAATATGTCAAACCGTCTGACTATTGTAAAATCAGCTCTTATTCGAATTCCGCGCGATCTTGATTGACAAAATGATAAAAATACAGAAATAGATCCCAAAACACATTAATGCTAATCCAAATCCAGCTCAGTCTAAACCTAATTAAAACCCCAAAGTTTACACCTATAAATATTAATAAACATCCATAAATATTTATAACTGCGTATTAATTAAAATTGTATAAATTTTCATTAAGATCCTTGGCCAAGTTTTACCTTGCCTACTAATTTAACATCGGACAAGAAAAGCGTCTCTTGACGAAACTTTAAGGAATTAAGAACACAATATAAATTAGTGAAAACGAATCATTGTTGGGTAACAAGGAAACAATTTTAACTTTGAATTAATCAAGTAACGTTTTGTTGGTATTTGTGATTGCCAGAGTATCGTTCTGAGATTTTGTGAATAAATGTTATCGTAGATTTACGTTAACAGAAAAGAAATATTATAACGATTGTAAATAGAGCCGGAAGACGCAGCGTAGGTAGGCCTCCCACTAGGTGGACCGACGACATCGTGAGGGTCGCGGGCAACCGATGGATGCAAATCAAATCAAATCATTTATTTCAACTAAGCAGGCACTTTTGAATTGTCAAAAGACGTAAAATAAAATAAGTACTAGAAAATAGTTATGGTGCTACAGTCCCAGTCACAAGACATAAAAACTGTGAAATTACCGTAGGTGCTCATTCCAAAGCGTAGATCTCTATGGAGAAGAATGAGCAAGAAACTCCATGGACACTCTTTTTCAATCGCCAAAATTATTACAGATCTTTTGTTACATCATTCATCATCAGATGCAAGTGGCGAATTGTCGTACGGCGTGGTGGTCTAAGGAGGAGGCCTATATTCAGCAGTGGACGTCTTCCGGCTGATGATGAAATAGAGCTGTGGTGAACCAGTGGTATCGGCCCCGACTTACGAGTTGCAGCCAGGCGCATTACTTTGTGTAATTTATTTCATCACCACTGCTCTAAAAACGGTGAAGGAAAACGTCGTGAGGAAACCGGCATGTCCTAGAAACAAATATTCGAAGACATGTGACATCCACCAATCCGCACTGGGCCCGCGTGGTGGATTATGGCCCACTCCCTCCCACAGAGAGGAGGCCTGTGTCCCAACAGTGGGAACATTATAGGCCGATGATGATAAGTCCAGAAATATTAAGTCACTAGGAGGCGCTATCATCGCATTCTAACTGATAAAAAAATACCTTCTACGAAATTGTTAGCCATACTACCGGTCATCATCATTTGCCTAGCCTTTTCCCAACTATATTGGTGTCGGCTTCCAGTCAAACCGGATGCAGCTGAATATCAGTATTTTACATGAAGCGACTGCCTATCAGACCTCCACAGCCCAGTTACTGGGCAATATGATACCCCATGGTAAGACTGGTTGTCAGACATGAGAGGTTCTGTTCTGACTAAGAGTAACGACTGTCAAAGATCTACAAATGACAGCCGGGACCAACGGCTTTACGTGCTTTCCGAGGCACGGAGGAAACTCGCTATGACAGATGGTCGCCCATCCACAGACTAACCTCGGCAAGCGCGGCTTAACCCGGAAGATTGGCCTGTGCGGCTGTAATTACTTAGTCACGAGCTCCTCAAGCCATACTACCGGTGGACAGTAAAAATAGATACGTCTCCTATAATATATCCCCCTTTCTACGAAAGAAAAACGTTACCAGGAAACAACTTCTCAGAGAGATAAATAACAAGGGAAAACGGTTCGAGGTTAATATTCAAGCGGAAATTGAAAAGCTTACAAGCATCATTAAACAGGCTCGTTTTGTAAATTGGCTCTTCCAACTTATGCGACTCAATAAGCAACTGATATATAAATCAGTAAGGGTGATAAAGATATGGAAAAGTGGTGCGAAAGGGTTGAAATGGGTGTGATTTTTTTTTACGTGGTAAAATCATCAAATGAGTCTTCCCACCGAGAGGGACTGCCAGACTTGTACGGACTAAAATCCACGGTGTGCTTCAATAGCCCTTTACGTTCCAGGCTTTGGCTTTGGCCCTCTGGAGAGCCCCGTCATCATGCTGACACACTTTGAGGCGCGCGTGGAACACAACGCGCCGTCGACCCAAAATGGGTGTGACAGAAAAAAAAAATTGGAAGTGAGAAAGAGGCATAAAGACGTCATAAATATTTTTCTTTGCCTCCACTTAGCATTGCAGTTTTTGTAAAGTACGGGCCTATGAATAAGCAAGATGGCTTATTTTGAAAAACTGTTCTATAATGTACTGAATTATCTTTTTGTTACAAAAAATATCCTATAAAAGATTTAATACATTTTTATTACCGTTTTGAAATTCATGGTGTCATTGCGTCAGCTCGTGATGTCACTACTATGTGTTAAAGCTAAATAATATTAATGTTAATAAACATAAATGTAGAAGAATTAATTAGAAATGACATTATTCAATTCTGAGTGGTGTTTCGGTAACATGGCAGGTAGCTGTGTTTTGCGATTTTTGCACCAAAATATAAAAAAAAATGCACAATAATTGCACATTTTGATAAATTGTTATTTGTTAAACAAGAGTGCAAAGTTGATTTTTAACCGAGTGCTCAATTTTGATGACCGAGCAAGCGATAGATTCTAAAATTTAATCACGAGAGAAACGAGTCATTCAAAAATTTGAATCCTGAGCGTCAGCGACGGAATTAAAAGAGCACGAGGTGAAAAATCTTTGAACTCGAGTGCAACACGTAACTTTTCATTCCACCTCAGCGACGAAATGACGAAATGCAAAAAAAAAAACACATGAAAAAGTATTTTTAATTTTTTTTACAAGTGATTGTATTCCATTTAAAATTGAAGTGAAGAAACCTTCACAAAAGTTGATCTATTCAACATTGTAAACTTAACATTATCGATACAACTTCAATACCTCGTTGATGCACATCCCTAGTCAACGGATTTTCCGTCAAGCCGGATGCACACTGAAACACAATTATAACACTGTTATATAACCGCTGTATAACATCGTTATAGGTCTACTAACAACGTCATATCCGGCATTAGGATTTGCATTTTGATGACGAATTTAGCTTTAATGTCTGCATTGTTGATGGATTTGATTTAAGAGTTGAGTAATGGTCGCGGGACTGTCTCATGAAGTAACTGTGACCTGGAACGCAAAGGGCTATTGAAGGACACCGTGGATTTTAGTCAGTATATGTCTGATAGTATGAGTGGGAGGACTCTTTTGATGATTTTACAACAACGTAGAAAAAAGAGTTGCATAATGTCTGTCTGTATGTTGATTATTATTCTTCTTTTTCTTCATCTTTCTACCATTCTGGTGTAGGCCTCCTTCAACTCCTTCCACTCTTCACGACATCGAACTCTTTGTAACCAATTTGAGCCCGCAACCCTCTTCACATCGCCCGGAGGACACGGTGGAGCATACGGTGCAAGACTGCCCAGCTTGGGCGGGGCAACGACGTGTCCTCACGGCTGCGATAGGCGGAGACCTCTCGCGCCCGGCATTGGTTGCGGCCATGCTGCGGGCGAGACGGAGTGGGAAGCGGTCAGCTCCTTCTGCGAGGCAGTAATGCTCGTGAAGGAGGAGGCGGGCCGCGAGCGAGAGAGGACAGCGTCCTCCCTCCGCCCCAGTCGCAGTGGTAAGCGCCCACGGCGACGGACGTCGCTTGATGATCTCCGGCCACCGTAGGCGCAGGCATGCGGGCAGCGAGTAAAGGGCAACTCGCTGCCCGACCAAGGACCATGCCCGGGTCGACGGCGCGTTGTGTCCCACGCGCGCCTCAAAGAGCGTCAGCATAATGACGGGGCCCCCTCAGAGGGCCAAAGCCTGCCGGGGTCGCGGGATTATTCCCTTACCGTAACCCCGGAACATAACAGGCTATGAAGAACACCGTGGATTTTAGTCAGTAGAAGTCTGACAGTCCCTCCTGCCCTGCCCGGGGTTGGAGGACTCATTTGATGATTTTACCACGCTAAAAAAAAAAAAAAAAAACCCTCTTCACATCATCCTTCCAGCGCATTTGTTGTCAAATGATTATTACTAATTGGCATCAATGTAAAACAAAACACCTTCTAGAGGTCTACTCCGGGGAACTGCACCACAGGCTATCTGTAAATGCGTTGATATCTCAGCGATCCTATTGGCAGTGGTAGGCCTCACCATACCTACGTCAGTGCGACAAACGTTCATTCGAATTTTGTTTCTTCGAAAACTTTTCATCACAGAACTTTTCACCGATATCTCTATACTGCGACGCTTTGTTAGATCGAAGTCTTGTTAGTGCGATGTTTCGTTACATCGAAAAACTCTACTGCGAACGATTATACTGCGATATTTCGTTACATCGAAACATTGTAGGTACTGCGAAAATATTATTACCTACATTTAAAAAATGTACTTTAAAAATACAGATAATTTCAGTTTAATATTTTTTGTTAAGTACATGTTTAATTATTGTTGGAGAAAGAAAATCTATGAACTTGGTTATCGCAGTAACATCGTCTGAAGTAAGTTTTTCTATGTAACGTAACATCGCAGTTACAAGACTTCGATGGAACAATGCATCTCAGTATGGTGTTTGCGCAGTAAAATCATTCACGTTGTAACGTTTGTCGCACTGACGTAGGTATTCCCTCACCATGGCCGTTTGTGAACCAGGTTCTGGTCTGACCATCCGAACAAGTGGCAAGGGATAAACTAGATTTTCTATTTTTTGCAGAGCACCATCCTGTTGGACGAATCATTTGATGAAATAAATTTAACAAAAATATATAGGTACTCATGTAAAGAATTATTAACAGCTCATTGTGTGGCAGATTTATTTTAGGACATTATCTTATTATGTTGAGAATCTTCGAAACAACTACATAAAACATAATATTTCTCATTTTTCTTTCAATTTCAGTAAAATCTTTGATGCCGTGAAAACACAAAGAACTGACTGCTTTCTCTTATCTCAAAAACCAGACCAACTTTAATAGAGTTCTCATCATTCAATTGCAAAGTTGCATACAAAATGACACCTTAGTTTCAAAGAAAATAGAGTACGTTTTTGGTAAACTGGATGAAACCCGCAACATTATTATTCCTTATTCAATATAGTGAATGAAGTTTGTCGTTGAAACTGCAGGAAATAGATCCACGCGGCAATGGCCGCTGTTTCCGGCTGAAAGTGATCCCGCGGCTGGCTGTTTCCGGTAGCTAGCCGGTTTGTTATGGACCTCCGGTTTCAGTGAAGCCTTACTTTTGTATTCTCTATTTCATGACTGTTTTCGACGCTACCTGGATTGAGTTTTTACTACTTTGTTTGAATAAGTACCGCAGGCTTTGTTTGTTGTTATTTTTGGTGGTGCAGTCGGTTTTATTAATGTTTACACTTCGGGTCACGGGTCAATATTTTGGCGATTTTCGTTTGACACCGCTCATACGCGCGGTCGAGCGTAATAACGAATCTCACGGAATCTCTCTCTCTCTAACCTAATAACTGTTGGTGTCTAACACACGTACCTTTTTGTCTCTCCGCGCGGAGCATGGCCATAATAAAATAAATAAAGAAATACATCTGCTCCAATATCCCCGTCTGTCCGCGCGGTGGAGCGGAAGAGCGTCATGTGAGAATTGAATTTGAATTTGAGTGTGCTTAGATCTAAAGTCACGATAACAACCTTAGCCGATTAATTTCTTTTCTAAGAGACAGGGAGGACTTTTCTTCACAATTGTCGTGATGTTTGAATTTTAATTCGTGGCCTAGTAGCTGTATAATTTGAGTTTCAAAACATACAATATAAATAATCAAAATGTGTAGAAGGACCATAACAAGAGTTTTGAAATAGAAGAAAGAACAGTCTGCTATTGAGATGGTTGGCACAGTGGCTAAGAGATCAACTGCCGCTCCGTGTGTCTCGGATCCTTTCAAACAAATATTTGAACAACCATTATGTTTTGCAAACAGTTGTTCCGGGTCTGTGTTTGTTGTAAACGTACCCACGATACAGTAGCAACTCCTTGTGGGAAGCAAACGTTAAAAAAAATACACTCAACTGCCTAGCCTTTCCCAACTATGTTGGGGCCGGCTACTATAAAATACAGTAAACTACAGAATGCTTAGTGGTATTACATCAAAAAGTCAGCAAAATTGCTAGTTAAGATTGTGACTAGAAATATTACTTGCCAGAATCATAAATATGAAAATAGAAATTGTGACAACCTAGAAAATCGCTAGGGACTTCTGTACGTGTGGCCATGAAAATCAGTTAAGATTATCTATTTTCATTTTTATCTAAACAGAGTATAACTAAAATGTCATAATACACACATCAAAAGTGTCTAGGGATCAAGCATTTTTATGCGGATTTCTTGAGATTGAGATGTGGCTTTGTAATAAATTTATGATTTTATAAATTTATATGGATCCTTTTTGGTGCATTTCATAATTTGAATCAGGAACTGTAAATCAAATTCGAGTAAAAGATGAAAATCAGCTGTCAATATTTTCCCTATAAAAACATACAACGCATTGAAGACATTATTAGTGCTACTGTTTCCCTACTACTGATTAAAACCAACGTTATTATGGAGCGGCGACGTCATTTAAGCAGGGAAGAAATGCTCAGAGCCGTGGGAATGATAGAAGCTGGTTCCCGGCAACGTACTGTGGCTTTAGCTCTGAATACAAGTCAGAGTGTTATCAGTCGACTTTGGACACGTTACCGAAGCACTGGTACCGTGGCTGAGCGCCATGGAGGACGGTATCGCTGCACCACACGGAGACAAGACCGATACATTCAAATCTTAACTCGAAGAGCTCCAACAATAACCGCCATGATGTTAGCCGTGAGGCTTCATCACTCTTCAGGGAACTTAATTAGCGACCAAACAGTCAGAAACCGCTTGCATGAAGTGAACCTTCATTCCCGAAGACCGCTACGGGTACCACCTATAGCAATGCACAATCGTAGGATTCGATATCAATGGGCTCTTGAACACAGAAATTGGGCAGAAGAACAATGGCGTTTCGTGTGCTTTTCTGATGAGTCTCGTTTTGGTATGAGACCGGATACAAGACGTATACGACACTGGAGAACCCCTGGACGCCAACAGCGATTAAAATCCTGCCAGGAAGTCCATCCTTATAGTGGTGGAACCATCATGGTATGGGCGGGTATTTGGATCGGCGGAAGAACTGAGTTGATTTGGATCAGAGGCAACCTCAACGCTCAAATTTATGCTGAGACGATTGTATCAGACGTCATCGTTCCTCTACAAGTGCAAATCGGTCCCTTATTTCAGTTAATGCATGATAATGCACGACCGCACACCGCAAGAGTTGTAAGACAGACTCTCGCCGCAGCTAACATCAATGTCCTGCCCTGGCCTGCTCAGTCGCCAGACTTGAACCCGATTGAGCATGCATGGGATATGCTACAGAGAAGAGCTCTGCCGAATATGGAGGGTATCCAGTCGCAAGAAGACCTGTTTTTGTTGTTGCAACGAACATGGGCGGCCATTCCACAGCGTGATTTGGATGAACTCATTTTGAGTATGCCAAACCGATGTTCTTGTGTTGTTAGTGTTCGCGGTAGAAACACGAATTATTAATTGTTTAAGTTACCCAATAAAATTTTAAAGAAAACTGTTATTTCAGTCTTTTTTTCGAACTTTAATGTTAGTGGTTCAAATGTCAAAAATCCCTTTATTAGGAAAATGGCAAATTTCTTTATGAATGCAAAGGTGACTTGGTTTATCGTTACTGTGACAAACGATAACACTTTATTTGATGAATCCTTAAAGAACATTTTAATTAATATCAATCAGGAGAAAAGTTATTGCAAAAATATATGTTGATCCCTAGACACTTTTGATGTGTGTATTTTGGGACCTGTGTCACAGTCTGTATATAAAAGAAGAGGCTGACTGGCTAACTGACTGGTCGATCAACGCACAGCCAAAATCGTTGGGTCTAGAAATGTTTGCCGTCACAACTGTGGGCTCGAATATCATAGTAATGGACCTTGAGACAGCTAGGAAGGGTCGTGATAGGCCGAGGAGAACATTGCGGGATGTTTTGAAAGAAGTGGAAGCGAGGCCTTTGCTCACGAGTGGGACAGAATAGGCTAGTAAAAAACGACATTTACCTCACAGGTCATAAAAAATCAGTCAATTGGCTTGCTAACAATTTCCACATCAACTACACATTCCCGCTGCCCTCCAAGCCCACACTGAAAGGAATTCCACCATCGTGTGGCGCTCCACACGAGTTCCATTGTGATATTACACAGGATGATTTCAGGTAAATAGGTTCTCACGAATTTCTGAAGCATATTTGTAAAGGTGTTTTGTTGCTCTATTTATCTATGTTTACTGTAGATCTTGTTCACTCGTAGTTGACGAAGTTTAAAGATAACGTTTTTTTTATCGTGGTAAAATCATCAAATGAGTCCTCCCACCCAGGGCAGAGTCAGAACGAGTCTTCGTACTGACTAAAATCCACGGTGTACTTCGATAGCGCGCG
Organism: Agrotis clavis; assembly: GCA_954870645.1. Lineage (NCBI taxonomy): Eukaryota > Metazoa > Arthropoda > Insecta > Lepidoptera > Noctuidae > Agrotis > Agrotis clavis. The sequence goes on from OX940925.1 coordinate 7,426,064, forward strand.
ATGATACATTCTGCGAACATCATCATCTGCCTAGCCTTTTCCCAACAATGTTAGGGCCGGCTTCCAGTCAAAACGGATGCAGCTTGACAGCAAACATAATTTCGGTATTTTACATGGAGCGACTGCTTAACTGACCTCCACAACCCACAAACTGGGTAATAGGTACAACATCCCTTGGTAAGACTGATTGTCAGACTTTCGAGCTTGTGAGTATCGGTAACGGCTGTCAAAGATCAAAGATCCACAAATGACAGCCGGGACCTACGGCTTTGTGTGCTTTTTGAAGCACGATGGAAACTCGCTACGCTAAATTTCACCCATCCACAGACCAAACCTGGCAAGCGTGGCTTGCCTTTTTTTTTTTTTTTTTTTTTTAGCGTGGTAAAATCATCAAATGAGTCCTCCAACCCCGGGCAGGGCGGGAGGGACTGTCAGACTTCTACTGACTAAAATCCACGGTGTCCTTCATAGCCTGTTAAGTTCCGGGGTTACGGTAAGGGAATAATCCCGCGACCCCGGCAGGCTTTGGCCCTCTGAGAGGGGGGCCCCGTCATTATGCTGACGCTCTTTGAGGCGCGCGTGGGACACAACGCGCCGTCGACCCGGGCATGGTCCTTGGTCGGGCAGCGAGTTGCCCTTTACTCGCTGCCCGCATGCCCGCGCCTACGGTGGCCGGAGATCATCAAGCGACGTCCGTCGCCGTGGGCGCCTACCACTGCGGCTGGGGCGGAGGGAGGACGCTGTCCTCTCTCGCTCGCGGCCTGCCTCCTCCTTTACGAGCATTACTGCCTCGCAGAAGGAGCTGACCGCTTCCCACTCCGTCTCGCCCCGCAGCATGGCCGCAACCAATGCCGGGCGCGAGAGGTCTCCGCCTATCGCAGCCGTGAGGACACGTCGGTGCTCCGCCCAAGCTGGGCAGTCTTGCACCGTATGCTCCACCGTGTCCTCCGGGCGATCTTCGCAGTGGTGACACCCAGGCGTCTCCTCCTTTCGCATCAGACACAGGTACCTCCCGAAACTTCCGTGTCCGGTGAGGACCTGCGTCAAGCGGTAGGTCAGGACGCCATGACTTCTCTCCAGCCACTCCTCAAAGAGGGGTCTTACCGCCGCAATTGCGGCGTGCCCGGCCGTCGGTCGCGACAGTCGTTCCTTCCATACTGCCCTGAGATCGCGCCGGAGGTCTTCGCGCCGCGCCTCGACTTCGCGAGGCAGCGGGGTCACGCCCCGGCGCTGCGCCTCCACGCGCCACTCATAGACGCGCTGGAGGGCAGTCGCCTCCAGATCCCAAGGCAGCAATCCGGCAAGCAGGTTGGCCGATTCGCCGGCAATCGTGCGGTATCCCCGGATCATTCGGATAGCCATGACCCTCTGGCATGCGACCAGCTTCTGTGGTCGCGTCCGGATGCTCAGGGCCCACACAGGGGCCCCGTAGAGGGCCATGGACCGCACGACACCAGCGTACAGCCCACGGCAGGAAGCGTTTGGCCCGCTGAGATTGGGCAGGAGTCGCCTGAGGGCGGCTGCTGCACGGTTCAGCTTTGGGGCCAAACTCAAGAAATGCTCCTTGAAGTTCCACCGGCTGTCGAGGACGAGTCCCAGGTACTTCATCGTCCTCTTGACGCCGATTGGAACTCCTTCCACCGTAATGCTGTAACTCGACTGTGGCACGTTATGGCTGCCATGAAAACACATGGCCTCAGCGTGGCTTGCCTTGAAGATTTTTTTTTTTGTGATCATGTTGTGTGCCACGCCGAGGCCTGTGTCAAATCATTAGCAGCCTATAATGTTCCCACTGTTGGGACACAGGCCTCCTCTCTTTGAGAGGGAGTGGGCCATAATCCACCACGCGGGCCCATTGCGTGTTGCTGGATGTCACATGTCTTCGAATTTTGTTTTAGGACATGCCGGTTTCCTCACGATGTTTTCCTTCACCGTTTTGAGAGCAGTGGTGATGAAATAAATTACACACAGTAATACGCCTGGCTGGGTTCGAACCCACGACCTACAACACGTAAGTTGGGGCCGATACCACTGGGACAGCACTGCTCCTGTGTGCTACTGTGTCAAATGAACGTATTTTGGTTTCATATTTCTCTCAAGATCGACCCGTTGTGGCTGTAATTATTTAACAACGAGCTAAAACCACTTAAATAAAAGCTAACATACGTCCCGAAGTTGTTGTAACAACAACTTACGCTTTACAAGCTGGGACCTGTTGCTGAATCATTTACGTCGAGGTGCCCAATCTAGAGTACTGGAGAGTAATCCAGGAGTCATGCGCTTGAGGTTCTGAATTATGGACTTGAGTTGTGGATGCCGCGGGCTTTGGGGCCTCGCACTGGAGAAAATAAACGAGGCGGGATTTTATGCGCGGTTTTTGATTTGAAGAATGAATTTATTGGGTTGCCATTTTCTTTAAAATAGAACTTATGAGTTAACGGCGGCAAATTTTCTTCTTTCAAGATTTTTGCTTTCTATTACTGTATGTTCCCATAATCATAATTATATCCTCATTAACATATTAATTTAAAAGCAAAGTCTGTTACCTTTTCACGCCTAAACCACTAAGCCGATCATTCAGAAATGTTGCATCACCACTCGTTATCAGAGGCCTTACCATGAGCTCTTAACACGATCCAGTTTAGGCTGTGGGAAAGAGACAGAGCTATACAAGTCGTCTAGCGCCATCTCTTTCCCACAGCCTCAAGACTCACGCTTTAAGAGTTCATAGTAGGCCACCAGGTGTCCAGAAACGTATACGGGGTACTTTTCACGCCGAGAAAAAAAAACTGTTTCACATAAAAAACAAAAGTAACATTCCAACATGAGTATCTTTTCAATCTTGATTGAATTATATCAATACATGCGTGGTCTTACCTAAATTGCCTGTCAAATTCTAAATCAACGCGAGCTTAACTGAAGGCAAAAGCTGTCCATAAAATTTCCGCTGAAGAACTGCAGCGTCGTGTCGCAGCGTCTTTCCCACCCAGTGCGTGTCCATGTTAATGTTTCACGCTATAGCCTGCCCGGTGCGTTTGTGACAAATTCATGGCGTCACCGGACCTTTCATGGTGCCGCTAACTGGCTTGAATTTCATATTATGAAATAACTCGGTAACATATTTTGTTGGGTTGGGTGTTTGTTTACTGAATTCGATATTTATTCAATGTATTTTTTAAGGATTCCACCTAAATTTAGTAACAAATAGTTACAGGTACGTTACCTATATGACGATACAAAGGAATATTGTGGATGCAATTGAATTATTAATGCTTTGTGTTTTTTTGTAATCAATGTGCATACATAATCACACAAGTTGAAACTTGGCAGATTTACCGGTTTTCTATAAAAAAATTACCAGCATCGACCAATGCCGATCTGCTTCCTTAGGTGTTCTTCCTCTCTTCCATACGCTATCGTAGCTACGCCAATTGCTCCAATTAAGTCGCAATCTGTGGTCAATCAATTAACTCAGCCTATCGCAGTCCACTGCTGGACATTGGCCTCTCCCAGGCTGCGCCACATCACCCTCTGCCTTCCTCATCCTGTCTGTCCCAGTCCGCTTCTATAAGATCGTTGGTCCATCTAGCTGGAGGGCATCCCACACTACGCTTGCCGAAACGCGGTCTCCACTCGAAGACTTGTCTGTTCCACCGGAATCTGATGTTTTTTTTAGAGAATACATTGCCCACTTTAGGAATTTCTACTGTATCGTGGGTGCGTTTACAAACATAGAGACTCACATACACAAACACCCAGACCTGAAATAAGTACTTGTAGATCATACAAATATTTGTTCTGTGCGGGAATCGAAGCCGCGACACTAACGCAGCAGTCCAATCGCTCAGCCACTGCGCTAATTGAATTCATTCAAAAGGGACGAATTCTTCTTTTTCATTGTCTCAGCAACTCAAATAAAAGCTTTCAATTTCAAAAGCAGATCCAATCAACAATAAAAATGCAATAAAACGGGTTAAAATTATGATTCCATTGAGAACACCGATGAAAGTGCTCATTATGTTTGACAATCCAAGTGAAGATAAAGTTTTTCTAAAAAAAAATCTACCCATTGACGCCTACGCCTTTAGGTAACCTTCGCACGGCATATTCTTCACGGATTTGATCGCTTCAGCGCACATACATAAAAGTTGTAAAAATGATAACGCGTTCCCGGGTCCGTATTTTGGTGTTACGCGACTCTGAAAGTCGTATACGAGTTGCTAGGGAGATTTTTAAAATAGCGTAGTAAAATGTGATGAAAGAATAAAGTACTATACGATTTAACTAAGAATAAAATGACCTCTGCGCCATATTGTGACATTTAGAACATTTAATAAAAAAAACTTTTTTATGCACATTAATTTTCAATACTAATTTTATTAGGTACTAGCTGTGCCCGCGCCTTCGTTCGCGTGGATGTCAGAACTCAACAATTTATATTTCTATTAGAATAAAGGTTTTTTTCTAAAATAAAAGTCTAAGTCTAAGCCTAAGTTACTCCTTATTACATCAGCTACCTGCCAATAAAAGTCCCGTCAAAATCAGCCCAGCCGTTTCAGAGATTAGCCATTACAAACAGACAGAAAGAGTTTGTAAAAATCATCGAATGAGTCCTCCTGCCCTGTGTGGAGCAAAAAGGTTTATCAGGCTGTTCTTGCCAGAATCTAACTAAACATCCAACCAGTTCCGTACCTGCCCTTTACGTTCCAGAGCCACGGTAACCTGCTGAGATAGACGTTAGGTCCAATGGGGCCCCGTCAGTATATCTGACTTGATCGGACGGTGAGCTACCGATTACTCGCTGCCCGCAAGATCGGGCCTGCGATGCAGGAGGTCAGGAGGCGAATGTACACCGTATGCTCCATCATGTCCTCTGGGTGGTCCACACAGTGGTAACAAACGGATGTTTCATCCCTCCCAATCCAACACTTGACACGACCCCGTATATTAGTAACCCTTAGGAATGGTAACTACCCATATTTGTCACAGCAAAGGGAATTCCATAATTTCTCAACTTTGAATCATCATACAATGACTCACCAAATATATTTGGGGACTTTATGAGTAATAGAATAGTAAATTGAAATGATTCACATTTATTTCAGAACTTCCAAACATAACCTTGATACAATCAACTAAATTACTTCGTGAGTCAGTCTAGTTGGCTTTATTTGATATTTATTTGTATTGATGATAATAATCGAGCTAAAATTACTGCTTAATAAGCTAAACTGAAGATTTTCTGTTATACAATGTGTCTGGCTTAGATATTCATGTCCAGATTTCGTGATAAAATGATGAAGCCACTTTTTATAAATACTGAGTGATCGCCACGCATAATAGGAATCTACTTATTATCTTCTCAAACTTGTCTAGACTAAATGATATTCGCTTTTTTTTTTTTGGCATGATAAAATCATCAAATGAGTCCTCCCACCCCGGGTAGGGCGGGAGGGACCGTCAGACTTGTACTGTCTAAAATCCACGGTGTCCTTCAATAGCCTTTTATGTTCCGGGGTCACGGTAAGGAAATAAGTCCCGCGACCTTCTCAGGGGGCCCCGTCATTTTGCTGACGCTCTTTGCGGCGCGCGTGGAACACGACGCGCCGCCGCCGTCGACCCGGGCATGGTCCATGGTCGGACAGCGAGTTGCCTTTTACTCGCTGTCCACGTGCCCGCGCCTACGGTGGCCGGAGATCGTCTGCCGACGTCCGACGCCGTGGGCGTCTACCACTGTGGTTGGGGCGGAGGGAGTCTCGCCCCGCAGCATGGCCTCGACCAATGCCGGGCGCGAGAGGTATCCGCCTATCGCCTCCGTGAGGACACGGCGGTGCTCTGCCCAAGCGGGGCAGTCCTGCACCGTATGCTCCACCGTGTCCTCCAGGCGATCTTCCCAGTGGTGACACCCGGGCGTCTCTTCCCTCAAATGATATTCGCTTGGCGATAATAAGAATATAGTAGGTAAGTAATACATCTACAATTTGTTTGAAGTGGAAAATTCATCAGGGGAATTCTGCCGCCCTGGATAGAAATGATACGACTGTCTGACTCTTACTGACTAAAAATCCACTCTGTTCCTTCAATTGCCTTTTACGTTTCAGGGTCACGGTTACGTGATAAGACAGTCCCGCGACCCCGGCAGACTTTGGTCCTCCAATGGGGCCCCGTCAGATTGCTGACAGCTCTTTCGACCCAGGAATGGTCTATCATCGGACGGCAAGCTACCCAGTATTTGCCGTCCGCCTGCCCGAAAACTCTGTTACTTTACGTTCTACTTTCTTCACACACTTCAAATCTTTATATCGAGCAGTAACCACAATACGTCTCCTGAACAGCGGCATGTAGAATATGCAACGTAGTGAGTTTCCGAGTGAACGGGCGCGCTCTAAAGATGGCCGGAGATCACCTCACTGATATTTATGCTCCAGAGATTCGCGACGATGAAATTCAACGAACAAATCTCATGTGTGTTAATTTGAAGTTTAGACTTTCATGTGCCTGTAGGATTTAAATAATAATCTATACCTTTTTCATTTTAAATCTTCAAAGAATCCTCCCGTCCTGGGTAGAGCGGAAGGGACTGTTAGACTCGTACTGTGTTCCTTCAATACCCCTTCACGTTCCTGGGTCACGGTTTCCTGTTTAGACAGCCCCGTCTTTGTATGTTTGTAATAACTAAACTAATAAAAACACTGGATCGATTTTCAAAAACTTTCAGAAGTAGAAAACTTGAGTCGTAATTCTTATTAGGTTAGTTAATTCAGTATTTACATAAAGTTATTGTAATATTTCAAAAAAAAAAACGTAGAAAAATGAATTGGTCCTGGGCCTCAAGTCTGCTAATTTTATTTAACTCACATGCTATTGATATTCAATAGAGAGTCAATCACGACTCCATTACGATTAGAACGGTATTCTGCAAAAACTTGTATGTAAGCTCAATAGAGTCGTAATGGAATCGTAGTGTAAGTGTAATTGACTCTCAGTTGAACAGTTATAGGTGTTGCCATTAGAATTAGAGAGTAGAATACCGATAAAGTCCACAATCGATTTACAATTGCAACACGATTGAAGAGCAGACTAGCAAATATTCTGATAGCAGTTCGATGGAATGTCACTGGAAAACCATTGGTCTTAAATTAGTAGCAGAATGTAGTTAAAACTGCTACTGAGATCCAATTGATATTCAATTGAGTCATTATTAAATTAGCAGACTTGGGGCCCTGAGTTACTTATAAGATAGAAGGGGGGGGGGGGGGGACTGTATAAAATAGGTAATGTTAATTTTTCCATTATAGGCCCGTGTGTTTTACAAGTTTTAGATTTCCCGAATCCATGGTAAAAACTAATGTTAGGTATAAGGTTCCTAGTATGTGCGTTCAAGTTCCTATTGGCCCTGTACAGAACTACAGACACAAAACATAAATACCTACGTATTTTGTTAGCAAATTCAAAGGACGTTGCCCATTTTTGAAAGGGCAACAAGGTCCCTTACTAAAATGGGCAACGTCCTTTGAATTTCAAAGGCTGCCCATGAATGGGAGTACGTGCGCTGGGTTCCTGGCACTCATCTCGTAATATAATATACGTCCCACTGCGGGGCAAAGGTCTCTTATCCTTCCACAAGTTTGACCACTGAGTTTTGCCTTTTCCGGCCAGTCTCGAGCTTGACTCCCGCCAACGTTTTTAGGCCTGCTCCGGCTGCGACGTCTTCAGGCACCCACTCAGTGGCCACTTTTGCCCACCTGTCCTGGTTCATCCTGTAGATGTGACCTGCCCAGTCCCACTATAACCTCCCTGACTTTTCAACAACATCGGCCATATCGTCATTATCCGCTGATGTGATGATCATTATTTTTCTCACTAAAATGCGCGACCGACATCAACGTAACAGGAATTCACGCTAGAATTACGCTTTACGTTTAGAGCTATACCAGTGGACGTACGTCTACTCCATGATAAAGGCAGAGGCTAAATACAGTTTAAGGTTTTTAGGGTTCCGTAGTCAACAAGGAACCCTTATAGTTTCGCCATGTCCGTCCGTCCGTCCGTCCGTCCGTCTGTCCGCAGCTTAGCTCAGAGACGCCCAGTACTAGAAAGCTGTAATTTGGTGTAAATATATGGATTTCTTGTGCCAAAAAAGTGGTAAAATAAAATCTCGTAAAATATTTTTTTTTAGGGTACCTCCTGTACACGTAAAGTGGGGATGTTTTTTTTTTTTCTCGCGTACCCCTTGGTGTGGGGTATCATTAAATAGGTCTTTAAAAAATATTGATAGTTTCCATTAACAATTTTTTGATAAAACATTACGTTTGTGAAATATTAAGCTTTAAAGTGCTAATTTTTGCTCGACTCGAGTGTCCCACCCTCTACCAGCTAAACGGTTATGTTTGAGGGTGTGAAAAAAATCACAATAGTAGTATATATAATGAAGTTTTAAAGAAAATTATCATGACTAAGTAGGCTTTACAAGTTTACGAGTAATAGTCGACCAACTTATAAAACGTACTTGGACAACATATTTTCCTAAACAAAATGTATCGGAGAACATGTTCTTCATCTGCAAATGTAAGTTTGTCAACTTTATTTTTACGGCTATGTAGGTAGGTTTTTATTGTCAACTATTTTTAACTAAATTAAAAAAAGGAGGAGGTTCTCAATTCGTCGTAATCTTTTTTTTTAAATGTATTTTCAATGTTTTATCAATGTGTACGCCGTTTTTACAGAGTTAATTGCTAAGAAAAATAACATTATAAGTAACGTCAATAAGCCTTTACATTATTAAGTGAAACAATGACGCAAGTACGGTAAGGCGTATTTTGTGTCTTTTTTTCGTGTTAATGTTGGTTTATCACATTTTCTAAACGGAAAATACATTGAACTTTCGTGAAGCCACGAATTATTGTTTTAGTATAAAACCTCAATTGACCTTAATGTTTAAAAAAAAGTACTCGTACACACGTCTTTGTGGAACTGGATGACAGTTTTGAAGTTTAGAAGGAAGGATACTGTTATTTTGCCTACTACGTTTGGTTTTTATTTTCACTTGGAAAATATTTGAACCTGAAGGACTAACATTGTGTTTATATTGTCGCCATTCAGTAAGAATAAGACGATACACAATAACCCGTGGTCTCGTTAGTGAACATAGCGAAACGGTGAAAAATATCATTCAAGCCATATCACCACGACAAGTATGCTTACCTATTTATTCTTAAAAAATCTGGACATTTCATCGGTTAATAAAAACCTGGATGGAAAAAATGTTTTACGTTTTGAACCGTACTTGTTTGCCTGATTAAACAATAGATTTTCTAACCACCCGCGCGGTGATAAAATTCATATCTTAATTAATTGATAGAATACGTCTTTATTATGCCAACTCAACAGATACGTGGTGCGGTCGTGTCATGGGTGCATTTCCACCGAAGCACTGGCGAAATTTTATCTTATAATGAATGCAAGTTGAAATGGTCGAAATCTGTCTAACGTCCAAAATCGCAGATTCGCTCATTTAAATTACAATTGACGTATATATTGATCGTGGTGGTAAGTTCTACTGATCGTAGTTCGTTATGATTTCAGATAACGTTAAACAACGAAGAGTTTGATACAATTGCTGGACTAGATCTCGACGTGGAAGGTTACCTCGTCTATCTCAAGTTATAACAGAACCAGTTTCACAACATAAACCTCACTTATCGGATAATCTGCTCCAGGAAATTCCACCAATCGAAAATAGACCAGTTGTAGATCTAGCACTAATGTAGAACCATTCCAACTTCCTGTATACTCTCGAACTGCAAACACATCCAATTCATGTTTATTTCATAGTTGTGAAAATACTTTTCGTCGCAGAATCCCTGCAAGTGTTAAAGTGTTGCTTCTATTGAATAACAACTACTAGGTTCCACAAAACACACGCGTCTGTGAGGAACAATTAGTAGAAGATACTTGGGATGAATTAATACATGCACCAAATCTTCACTATGATTTCAATGTATTTCAAGCTGTAGATATAATTGATCAACTAAAAAGACCTCGGACTCACATTTTAGATTTTGAAAATCCAAGTTCTGAACATGCAACAGGCTTGCATTATTAGACTGGACGGACAATTGATGAGTTTAAAAGAATATTACTAGAAATTCCATCGCTAGCACTTCGCTGTCGGAATCCAAGAACCGCTTTAGGATATTTTCTATAAAAAATAAGAAGCGGTGACTCAAGCGAAAGGCTTTATACATTTTTTCAAACTTCTCGTCAAACTCCTGGATCGACTCATATAAACCGCAAGAGAAAGCATTTAAAACGACATCGTACCTCGAAATTTGGGGTTTGATCATATGAACGCCGAGCAACTAATTGTTCGAAATCTTGCCATTCCAAATGCTTTATTCGAAAGTGAAGACGGGGATGAAGGTAAAGTCATCGTAATATGCGACGCTACATACATTTTTATACAAAAGAGTGGTAACTTTTCGTCCCAAAAAGAAACATAGTCTTCACAAGTATCGCAACTTGGTAAAACCATTTAAATCGTCACTTGTGATGGAATACTATATATATGTGACAGGACCCTACACAGCGAGAACATCCGATGGCGCTATTTTGAATGATCTTTTGAAGGCCCAGTAAGTGTTTTTCAGTGGTTTTTTTGAGCGGTGATACCTTAATATTGGACCGAGGTTTTCGGGATTCAATTCCTGACTTAGAATATTATGGATACGTTGGCATACTGCCAGCATCTGTCACAAGAGGTGCTTCTCAATGAATAACAGTCCAAGCAAATAAATCAAGATTGTGTACGATCTATCGCTGGCCAGTAGAAGTCGTCAACGGAAGACTTAAACGAGATTTCAAAATTTTACGTCAAAAATATTTTAATGTGGTTGTACGCCACATGGTCTCCTATGTAAGAATTGCAGCGGCATTCGCAAATTGTTTTCATTAAATGATTAAATGTCAACAATAATCTATCCTTTATACTATATCCTTACTTTGACTTTGATTAATTTGATTTGACCTACTTATTACTTTGATTTGAGACATTTGAACAGGGTTTGAGCAGCTTCTGACTTTATCGTAGTCGATGCCAATGTTGCCCTCTAGGTAGGTACATCCAAACTGCGCTAAAGAAAAAAATGCCTGCATTTGACAAGTACCTGCTTCCTTTAATCCAAAGACATTAAATTATACTTTAATCAAATATCAACTTCAAGTCCTCAACATACGCAAAATGAACTGCAGAGAAAGTTACGTTTGTTTTCAAAATCAATTGCTGTGTAAACGAATTACTGGAGCAAAGTTAGTATTTTACCGTCATGTTTCCTGAGAACTTGCCTGCTATACTCGGAGTTGGTAACTGTATTGAAACACCCAACTACATACTAACTGATTAATAATAACTATCCTGTTTACTTTATGCTAACGGGAGGAAAATTGAGTCGGAAGTTACTGGGAGCAGGGGAGAAATACACGTAGATTTCTGTTTGGAAATCTTAGACCAAATCATCATCTGCCTAGCCTCTTCCCAACTATATTGGGGGCTTCCAGCCGAACCAGATGCAGCTGTAATATCAGTATTTTACACGAAGCGACTGCCTATCGGACCTCCACAACCCAGTAACTGGGTAATACGATACTCCATGGTAAGACTGGTTGTCGGACTTTAGAGCTTCTAACTACCAGTAACGACTGTCAAAGAAATACAAATGACAGCCGGGACGGGACCAAAGGCTTTAACGTGCTTTCCGAGCCACGGAGGAAATTCGCTATGACAGGTGGTCACCCATCCACTTCGGTAGGCGCAGCTTAACCCGAAAGATCGTCCTAAGCGGCTGTAATTATTTAGCCACGAGCTCCTCCGTCTGAGCTCAATGAAGAACAGTAACCGTCTTTGGCTCTTTATGAGTTAGGCAGAGGTACCGCTAATGACCTTAGATGTTAAAAAGCGACTTTAAATAAACAAATAAAAAAAAAACAAATATTATAAAGCTGTAGACTTTGTTTGGTCGAACGCGCTAATCTCAATAACTATTGGTCCAAATTGAAAAAATGATTTTGTTTTGGATAGTCCATTTATAGACTAGGAAGGCTATCTAACATCATACTACGACCAATAGCAGCGGGTGAAACCGTACCCGTCGGGAACAGCTAGTCTACCAATAAATATCTGTCTGCATAACTGATAAACTACTTTTTTTCTCGCTAACAGCATCAATACACCCCCGACATGATAAATAACGCCTTTCCCTTTTAAGGTAAGCGTCCACAGGCCTGCATCGCACGTATCGGACGCATCGCATCAAACGGATTAATTAGACTGCGTCCACTGTATCGGCAGCGATCGGATTGCCGACGCGAGTATCAGGAATCGGATTGCCGACGCGAGTATCAGCAATCGGATTGCCGATGCGACTATCAGCAATCGGATTGTCGATGCCACCTTCATTCGGATTGTGATCGTACGTGCGGAAAATGTTTGTGAGAATGGATGAAAGCGATGAAGAAGTCGTAGTCGCGTCCACTGATCGGCATTCCGTATGACGTCATCGGTACGCATCGCATAATTATGTAGCCATTGCCGATGAGCGGATGAGCGGCTGTCGCGTCCGTACGGTGCGGATCAGTGGACGCTGTATGAGTTTGTATACAAGGCAAATTAAAATCCGTTACGTGTGATGCGCCCGATACGTGTGATGCGGACCTGTGGACGCTTACCTTTATACTGACATCGTAAAATATGATGTTCGTTTACATATTCCTAAACAAAAGCCGATCTCCATGAATTTTATATTCATAAATTTTTTGTTTGATTTTTTTTCAATATTCAACACGATTGAACGTCAAACTTTTTAACTGACGATGACGGCTTTTTATTTTTATTTTTCATCGTATTTTTTTATTTTATTTTATGCTGCATAGCCACTTTTGCTCATGAATTAAGTATTTGTAGTACACAGCTTGTTTTCATTTTAATTCGTACAGTTAATCCAAATGTTGTCTGGAAGATATCACTATTTAGCGATAAGGCTGCCATTGTTACCACAGAATTAGCAAATATTGTGAGATAATTACGCCATACATATACCTCGACGCCAGCGCCGAGTTGCCATCAGCCTGTTGGTTTTTATCGGTTAAATTTCGGTGAGTGTGCAATGGAACTGCACAACTTGATTCCGCCTGGCCCTTTTCATCATCGGACTACAAGCCGTATTGCGCAATGCGCCATCGATATGTAGGTACAAAGCGTTTTCCCAATACTTTTATTGTACGCACAGCTAAGGAGTGGAATTTCCTGCCCGGCATCTGTATTTCCCGACAGCTATAACCTTGTGGCCTTCAAGTCAAGAGTGAACAGGTTACTTATAAGCAAGCTTGCTTCACCGTCAACCACATCTTCACTTACCATCAGGTACAGTTACTTACCATAGCGTATGTATTACGCGAACCTATAATTAAAGAAAATAAAAAAAACCTATGTTAATTAAATGGGGTTCTAAGACACGGAAACCTCCACGTGTGTCCGTGGACTGAAGTTCCCTCTCGGATATGTCCGGGGGGAAGACCAGTTTTTCTGGCCGGTGCACCCTGGAATGCGGGCAAAAACTCTTCCTTAGACACTGTGTGCCTAAGGGGTCTCTTTGCCCGTATGCGAATAGCCTGTCGTGTGGACGCTCCACGCGTGTCCCTCTGATCAGCAGAGGGCACAGCGGCGGAGCGGGTTTGCGGACGGTGAGTAATGGGTAGCTCGCCGTCCGACCAAGGACCAAGCCCGGGTCGGTGGCGCGTCGTGTTTCGCGCCAAATGCCTGCTGGGGTCGCGGGTTTTTTCTTAACCCAGGATACCGTGGCCCCGGAACGTAAAGGGCATCCGAAGGAACACGGGTGGATTTTAGTCAGTAAGAGTCTGACAGTCCCTTCCGCCCCAACTAGGGCGGGAGGACTCATTTGATGATCTTAGCAACTAAAAAAAAAAAAATGTTAAATAATCTATCCATCTGTTCGAATCGATGCCGAAACGTGAACACAGTTTGGCTGGTCCACTAATTCAAGGTTGCTCAGTGCGCTATAGAACGAGCTATGCTTGGAGTTTCTTAAAAGGATAAAATCAGGAATGAAGTTATCCGAAAAAGAACCGAAGTTACCGACATAGCTTGCAGAGTAAGCAAACTGAAGTGGCAGTTGGCTGGCCATGTTTGTCGAAGGACCGATGGCCGGTGGAGCAGATGAGTCCTGCAGTGAAGACCGCGTATCGGCTAGCGTATGTACCCATACTACGCTACGCGGTCTTCACTCTACACCCCTCAGCTAGATGGACTGACGACCGGGTGCGTCTCATTTCATATAAAGTTATTTGATATATTTTCATTTCAATAACGTTCACATGATATAATCAACGTGAGATATACCAACAGTTGATATAATTTCTTTACACATAATGTTTGTGTTACTCTAAAACTCATTTCATATAATTTTATTTGATATAACGTTTATTTAAGCGAAAATCATTACATTTAATGTTTGAAACATATAATTTAACGTTTAAACTATTTTCTTTGATGACTTCGGCTTATCCTTTGAGCTTTGATGGTTTGCCTTCACTATTGCTATTGTTATTAGAAAAATTTAGTATCCAAGAGCGAGCGAAGCGAGCTCGGGACCTGGGACACCCCGACACGGACAGGTTAGGTTCGAAGGGGATGGCGGGGTCTGAAAGACCCCGCCATCCCCTTCGTGTTAGGTTACTTTAAACCTTGCACCCAGAAATAGGAGCCCCGCGAAGCGGGGCTCCGTCGAGCCATCATGACAGGTAGTAATCAGTTATTTGACCTAGGATGCAAGAGCGAGCGAAGCGAGCTCGGGCCTTGGGGCACCCCGACACGGACAGGTTAGGTTCGAAGGGGATGGCGGGGTCTGAAAGACCCCGCCATCCCCTTCGTGTTAGGTTACTTTAAACCCTGTACGCAGAAATAGGAGCCCCGCGAAGCGGGGCTCCGTCGTACATTCATGGCAGGTGGTACTATTACTAGGTACATCAGTGTTAGATTACTAGCCAGGAAGAAAAAAAAATAGACGAAATAAGTTTTATGTCTTTTAAGTGGTATACAAAACGAATTTATATTCATTGATTGTTATGCATAAAGAAATTAGTCATTATAAAATTATGTCAATCGTTTATTATATAAACAGATCGTTATATCAAATAAAATTATATATTCAGTTGTTATCTCTTGTAAATTTTAGAGTTTTTGTAGTTATATCATATATTACTTACCCCTGACGACCTATATAAAGTGGTTGGGATAGACTGGAAGAGGACAGGGAAGTGTGGTGCAGATTGGAGCGGCCTATGTAAAGCAGTGGACTGCGTTAGGCGGAGTGGATTGATTGATCCATCTGTCTTTTACGTCATCATCATATCAGCCATCGGACGTCCACTGCTGAACATAGGCCTCCCCCACTATAATTAATATCTCTGCTAAAAGTAGGGCCATCAAAATAGGTTGTTCACTTGTTCGTCATACAATATAGGTGCGTCCACACAGAGCGAGCAGCCTCGCGAGGCATTTGCCGCGCGAAGTAGCTCAGTTAGTGTGGACGTGTCTCGGCTGAGGCAAACGCGCGCGCTGCCGCGGGCGAGCGACCGAGCGCCCGAGCCACCCAGTGTCGACTTTTTATTTTGATAACACATTATAATATTGTATCGTACCTCGGTCGAGTAACAATAGTGCCGTGGCGTCTCGCGAGGCTGCTCGCTCTAGGTGGACGCAACTTAATGACGAATTTAAAAAATATACAGAGCGAACCAAATGACGTTTAAGTAACTCTATGAAAAACTGCCCCGTAGGTCGAAATGGTCGCAATCGCAACTGCCAACGGAGTTCATGAATTCGTTTCCTGAAATGACTAACGCGTTATTTTGTTTAACGGTCCTACACATTAGGAATGTCTTCTGTATCGTGGGTGCATTTATGAACATTTTAAACTCAGATGAACAAACAGCTGCTCGTTGATCATACCTTTAAATATTTGTTCCGGAATAGAGCCCACGATACGAACCGCAGCAGTTTATTGCCCGACTACTCCAGCCATGCCGTCAAAGTTTTCGAAACAGAATTCCTAAAAGATGTCAAAAGGTCATTGAAAGTTTCGCACAACCAAAGTCAGGGGGCAACAACTAGCAAGATATATTCATAAATCTTGTCATCAAGTGCTGAAGTTGAATCGCTTACTATACAACTTGAAAGACACCGCTCCAAGTTTCCGAAGTTCGCTCTAAAGCAATTTCCTGAATAAATTATAAGTTTAAAATGGCCGTTACAAACATTTACATAAGAATGAGTGAAACACTATATAAACTATGTAAAATTGTTTTAAATTTTAAAGTGGATTTACAGGGGGGATGACACAGATGAAGTTTTTTTTTTCGTCTCTAAGTTGAGATAAAGTGAAATTAAATTGTGTATCTTAAAGGTTAATGATCTCTTAAAAGCTGCTTTTAAAATCTTACATTTTATTAGATTTTCAGACGTTTAAACATCTTTAAATGTACTTACTGCAACCTCCCCTTAAATTGTAATTACATTAATAACTGATTCTTACGTATATTAATTGTAGCCTTGAGACACCTATAGGGAAAGTGGGGATTATTAGTCATATCGTTTACGATTATAATGATTATGTTATTAGGAATGTTCGGATAACACTGACGTCAACCACGTAATGCAACGGTGATAAGCTATCGTAGTAGTGATACGACATTGATTAGAGCCTGCAATAAAAAAAATACATTTAAGACGCTCCCTCACCGCGAACATTCACTTGTAATCTATCTATTTATATAAAAATGAAACCCGTTTCGCCACGGTAATAATATGTACAGTATTGGGACTCCCTACAAACGGACGAAACGCGAGCTATACCTACGCGCCTCGATGTCGGGGCGCGCTCGAGGCGCAGACAGTCACGGCCGTACCGTAGTGATGAACGGACGGTGCGTTGTTTTATTTTAGCAAATATGACAAGTAGAAAATATTGTGCTGTGTTTGGGTGTTTAACGTCAACAATAACGCATCCAGACATAAGTTTTTTTAAATTACCTGCAACCTCTGAAAGGTGAGTACTAACTATAAAATAATTTTACTTACTAGTAGCTAGTAGCCGTGCTAGTAGGTAGGTACATAATGTGTGACTTTTTAATGGTTATGTGTTTTCCTTTATCTCACGAAAAAAAGGGTATTTGGGTTAATAAATACAGTAAAATGAATAAAGTAAAGGAAAGTTACTGAGGCAAGTTAAATAGTTAAGTTATAGGCGGTTCTGAATGAATCATGATACGGTAGGTACTTACTCTTGTGTTAAAACTCCAGTGCATGTGTGTTTTGTTAGTTTGTATTATTCAAAGTAAAGTCATGGTGTAACGGCGCGGTGGGATTGTCGGCGGGCACGGAAATGAAGCAGTGAGCTTCATTTACCTACGGTACGGTGTACAATCAACGTATATTCAGTGTACTACATAAACTTTAACACAGTCATGAATCTTGGAACGTTAGAGTACATAGTTCGCTCCGTATTTGAGTGTGCGCACTCGGTTGCATTAGGCCGACTGCCTGCGCGAGCGATGCGCTGTACGAGGTAGCGCGAGCGGCGCACTGACCTTGAAGGAGCGGTTGACGCGAATCCACACGACGACGTAATCAGACCCTTGTTATATCGTCACGGGTGCGTTTTACGTAACGGCGCTACAGTAATATTTGTTTATTATCTGTGTTTTGTGTATGAATAATACTAGAAAAACCGGCCAAGTGCGTGTCGGCCCACGCACAGTGTAGGGTTCCGTAGTTGCCCATCAAAATACTTATGCGAACTAACTTAAACTGAGTCGCTGAATTTAATTTTAAAAAGAAGAAAGCTTTTTATTAGAATGCGAGTTTATTATACTTTAAAATTCAATAATAAAGCATTTCGTACGAGTCAGTCAAGGCGCAAATATTTTTCGGTCGCAAATTTATAAGCACAATTTGTTTTTCAAACAAACATTTGTTTTTAAACACGCATTTTTATTGAACACTTCCTTTTCAATATACAAAGTATTTTATTTGTTTACTAAAATATATGAAAAGTATATTTACAATCACAACACTAAATAGAAACCGAAAGTAGGCAAATGTAATTAAAATGCTGGAGACGGGCGTCGGACAGCCCTAACGCATGTTTACGTACCGCGCGGCTGTAGGTATTTATTTCTATCATGCGGCCGAGAGCCACTACTGTAGATATTTATACTGTGGTTTCGCGTTGTCACGGCATCACGTGTGAACGGCTGAACCGATTTCGATAATTCTTTTTTTCTTGTGTTTGTAACCATCAGGACCAGGTTAATAAGGACTAAAATATTCTTTTTTTTTAAACTTTCTGTTATGAAACGCATAATGTATGTTATTCGTCATCTGTTTTTCGTTCCGACTGAAGTATCATATTCAGAACGTCTATTTGAAGATCATTGACAGCAACGTCGATGGTCTAGAGGTTATACGATTAGACCGATATATTTAGGGCACAGGTTCGAATCTCAGGATGGTATTTTTTGTGAATACTTTTTTTGCTAAATGATTTTTTTTTCAATTTCCAGCAGAAATTGAAAAAATAAACAGACTTTTCTTAAACTACTAATTTTTTGTTTTGTTTTTGGCCTTGAGATGTTTAAATTATCAAATGATTTCTTTCGCTTTAGGTGAAGCGCAAAGGACTGTCGGATCACCAGACATGACCAGAAAATATAAGCATGTAATTGTAAGACTACCACAGACCAATAACTTCTGATAGAACGACGTTTGTCGGGTCAGGTTTTTACTGTTTGCTTACTCGCCAGGAAATCAAACAAGAAAATTCGTTTACCATAAAGTTCTCGGATACAGATGTTTCGGGAGGTGTGTCTGATGAGGAAGGAGGAAACGTTTGGGTGTCGCCACTGCGAGGATCGCCCGGAGGACACGAGTATACACGACAGGTGGAGCATATACGGTGCAGGACTGCCCCGCTTGGGCAGAGCACCGCCGTGTCCTCACGCAGGCGATAGAAGACGACCTCGCGACTCAAAAAGCGTCAGCATGATGACGGGGCTTCCCTCTAGAGGGCCAAAGCCTGCCGGGGTTGCGGGACTTATCTCATTACCGTGACTCTGGAACGTAAAGGGCTATTGAAGGACGCCGTGGATTTTGGTCAGTACGAGTCTGACAGTCCCTCCCGCCCTGCCCTGGGTGGGAAGACTCATTTAAATAATTTTACCACGATAAAAAAAAACCATAAAGTTCTACAATAAAAATAGGTAAAACTTAATTTTGAATAAGTAAAATAAGAAAATCTGAAGTTGTAATTTTCAGTGTGATTTTTAGTGACTTTTGAAAATAATTTTAAGTTTTTTATTAATTTGGATTTATTATCAACTTTCTTTATAAGTTTCCTCTAGGGTTTGGCTAAATGGCAAAAAACGGAACCCTCATAGATTCGTTATGTTTGTCTGTCTGTCCATCCGTATATCACAACCACTTTTTTTTCGAAAGTATAAGAGCTATCCTGTTGAAACTTGGTAAGTAGATGTATTATGTAAACCGCATTAGGGTGCCTTTCCACCAGAGATGTGCTATGTAGCTGTGCTGCGAGGATGTAAAAGCTGAGCCACGAAACTGTGTGACCGTTTCCATTGATGCTACGCTATGTAGCTGTGCGAGTAAGATGCGCTGTCACAATGTAGCTGCGCTACGCAGGGCCCCCGCTACCATAATTATGTGCAAAGTATGCAATGCACACGGGCGCCATCCTCTAACGGCGCTAAAGCCAAGGGCCCAAAAAAATATTCAAAAAAATATATCAAAAATAATTTTGAAATAGGAGTTGAGAACTTATAGAATTAGGTTTAAGTACCTACTAAAGACTTCAAATATTTGATCTCACTTTTAGATTAAAACTTGAATTCCGGAAACGTTTTACTTTTAGAGCTGACTGCGTTCGCTCTTCTATGAAGAATTACCATGTCCTATTCCGAAAACCTAAAAGAATTGACTGTTAGGCGGTACGAAGTTCGCCGGGTCAGCTAGTGTAACATAAAAGTGCGCAATTTGATGCTCTATTGTCTTCGAATGTTTGAATCTGTAACGTTAAATTACAAGTGAATGCTCGCGGTGAGGGAGCGCCCTTAAATAAATGATGAATTTTGTACAAAACATTAAATCTTATTGATTTTTATTGTTTGAAAAAAGTTAACTGAGAACATTTTTGAAAAATAGTGTTATAGCTACACTAACGGCATTTCCCGTTTATTTTTGCCATGACACTATTTAAATGGTCATATAAAGGTAACGCCATAAATACCGGCATTTACCGTTACTGTGGCCCTAGGGTTACAACTACATTGAACCGATTTTAAACTTGCCATAGAAACAGAGATTTCCAATTATCTTTTTTTTAAACGAAACTTGATAGTTTGTTTAGAATGCGCCTTTGGTCGTGTATTTTAATGAGAAAAGGCAACGTTATACGCACCACAGACGTCAGCGAAACAGCAATTCAAGCCTAAAGGGCATTCACACTCATCAGTCACCGTCAGGTCACGTCACCGGCCCCGTTTAAAAAAAAAATGTTTCTGTACTCCTAGTATGACTTTGTTTCCACACATCAGTCACCGGCACGTAATCTGTCAGTTACGTCACCGGTCAGGCACTTCATATATACATACAAGTTTCATACTTTTATGAGGCCACACTTGGGAACGTCAAGTCTCAGTTCAGTCAGTGTATGTGTTCAATGATTCAGCCAAACCGGAGATCAGTACCCCTAGCACGAATATTTGTAGGTTTCGTGTCGCCACCGTATCGTGCCGTCGATACAATAACGGAATACAACGAAAGTCGGAAGCACGAAGCACTTCCGAATTCGTACCGAGGGCGCGATACGAAAACGTTGGTGACGTCATACTAACGTAAATAGGGACGGGAAAAATAGAACGAATGATCGTACTCTTGAATGAATGTTTCGTCCAGAAACTGGATTTTTGATAGAAAATACGTGATTTTTGGGCATTTAAAATTTTAATATTGTTCAATTTATGACGCAATACAAAGGAACTGCAGAAACAGTTAGTATTCAGTTAGATAAATGGCGTAATAATTAAACTAATTACTAAAACGTTGTGTTTGATTTGACTGCGTTCCTAAACGAACGTCTGTCATGCTGGCACAAATAAAAAGCCATGAAAAATGTTTATTTTGAAAAAAAAACCTGTGTCAAACCTAATGTCTATACTTATTGTCGAATCTTTCCGCTGTCAAGAGGTTTCAAAACAATGATCAATGATTTGTTATTTTTCTGTTGATTTGTTATATTTCTGTAAGCTATTCCAGTAAACTGCGATAACTAAACGGAAGTATTCATAATGGAGTAAATAAGTAATTGACACCCTGATCCAGAAGGTCTGATAACCGGTTGAACAGAAGGATCCCCCACGATGTTCAATGATAAGACGAGGCTCTCGTTCTTCCTCTCGGAGAGTTTGGAGATTTGGAATAGAATAGAATAGAATAATATTTATTTGCATAAAAACATGGTATAAAAGATGGTACAAAATAAAATACAGTGCATACATGTTCTTGCTTAACATTATAAGCGTGCAAATTTTTCGTGCATACTATTTAGTCAATTATTATTATTTTTTTTCAAGAAAGGTGAAGAGCTTGAATTAGAAGACAGTACTTTTCGATAAGGCTTGCATTATGAAGAAATTCCTATCTTTGAGGTTCTAACTTGCAATACATTGAACTGTGTTTTATAACAAAATGTTTATTTGTATTTTTGAATGTAAATGTTTTAAATCCTTATTATTCAATACGAATGTGAGTTTGTTTTTGTGCTTTTACGTTGTACTGCTGGACCGATATTAAATAGCACAGAGTAAGTGGGGCCTGGAGACGATCGTAGGATAAGGAGCATATTTTGTTATAACATTTAATGTAAAATGTAATGTAAAAATAAAGAAAAGCTTTATGAATATTCTGTGTTCAATGATTTTATTTATCTAATAATCATGACAATAAAATCACTCAATGAATCAAGCAATGATTGAGGGCCATTAAAATACGGTTGCTAAAAGATCTATGTAATCCTGTCATGCTTCCCGCACTCGGTGCACTTATTTTTTGTCAATTATGGCAGCATAAATAGAAAGGTAACATATTATTATAATAAATATTGGAGCACACATTCATTTTATAACAAAAAATATCAACACAATCACTTAAATTATAATTTTATCGCTAAAATAAAATACGACGAATGTTTTCTCACTGTCAAATTTGAAGTGAATAAATATTCGTAAAACTCGTAAGCCAGCCTTCGACAGTTACGAAACTATCCGTCATTTTATGTCTTTGTGCTACCTATTTTCATACAAACGGCTCAAATAACGTTTACGTTTACGTACGAAGACGATACGAAACGTACATGTATTTGTTCGTGCTCTGAAAATTAGTTCAATTTACGCTCACCAGAGGCGCTGTTCAAGTTCCCATACAAAATGCTTTCGGAGACGATACGAATACTTTGTCGAAAGTGATTCGTGCTAGGGGTACACGTCTCCGGTTTGATGCACGAACGACGTGACTGTGACTAGTGACTTGACAAACCGTCACCAATCCGTTGTCGGTGACGTGACGGTGAGGTGACGTGACTGATGTGTGTGAATGCACCTTAATACTGCGATTGTCCCACCACAACACAAAATTTGGACACAAACTCCTTCCAAAACTGCGAACAATATTGGCACAGAACTGCCATTGAACCTTCTACAAAATAGACTAGTACAGCTCATAATAAATTCAGAGGCACTAAATTTAGGTTGCCATTCAACTTGGCTGATACTTTCACTTGGCCAGAAATAGATAGCCAAGTTTATTTAAGCTGGCCTTCGGTAAAGGTCGGTACGAAGTAGTTTTTTTCTTCTTTGAATTGGAAATTGTTTTTCTTTTTAGGTGTACAGTAAATCAGTACCTATAGTGGTCAGTATTATTGATTTAGTACACTACACGAGCTCTTTTTTTAATGAATATGGATTGATACACGTGTGTTCACATGCCACACATGCGAGCACACGTGCACAGCACTACAGCGAATCCGAAGCAATCGCCTTTGCCGGAATCGGTCGGATCACATCAATAAATGCCCCATTTTAGGATTCTCGCCCACAGTGACTTTTACGTGATGCGTTAGCCCCTTCGTACACTAGGCGACGCAAGTCTCCGATATTGTACGACTTTGGTATCCAGGTGACTGTCGCAATACAAATCCATACAAGTTCGCACACAGGCAAGCATCAATGGATACCAGAGTCAAAAGGTATCGGAGACTTGCGTCGCCTAGTGTACGAAGGGTCTATCAATGCAAACGCGCGACTGTGTCGGACGAATCGGAGAGAAAATGGAGGGAGGGTTGCGCGTGAATGGAGAACGAGTGTGAATCGCTTTTACATCGCGTTTGTATGGCGACTGAGAATCGTGGTGTGGGCGATGACAAACAGCCAGCGATCGTATCGTGACTGTATCGATGCGAAAGCGAGACACTAACGCCGTGGCCGAAGGGCTTTACTGGAAAATCCATATTTCAAAATTCAGTTTCTACCTGAAATCCTGTTGATTTTCATTGCAATGAGGAGCTTATCATGATTGACATACATAGATACGAATAAATGGAAGTTTATTATAATCTAGATATCGACCACAATGTTATCTTTTCGAATTAAAAATAATTTGAATCATCCGGATAAAAAATAATAAGGAAAATAGTTTACTGTAAATAAACTGCTTTCACATACGGAAAAAATGTTATGTTATATTGACTGAAACACGTATGATGTTGATGGATGGAGAGGAAGAGGAAGGCCAAAGAAAAGATGGATGGATTGTCTAAGGAATGATATGAATGAAAAAGGAGTGAATGATGCTGTGACGTCTGATAGGGGAGAATGGAAGAAGAAAACGTGTTGAGCCGAACACTAGTAAAATGGGATAAGGGAAGGAAGATGTTGATTGACTCAAACACGTATTCATAATACTATGAATACATATTCACAGAACATATCTAAACCTATAATAGGGCAAAATAATAATTATAATAAACACTTTTTTATCATTGAATTTTGACAAAAATAAAACGCATCAAAACTTCGGACTGGGGGCTGACGTCAGAACTATGAAAAATTATACCTAGAAGTGACGTAAGTATTGTAAATTTTTGCAAGCTAAAATCAGCAACCCAAAATCTACAAAGATACAACTTTGTAGATTTTGGGTTACCTACGTAACAAAAGACGAGTACAATTATTATTTCTTGTAACATTTTGAACGCCAATCACTTGTATACAAGTTCGAGATTTTCGTGCCCTCAGCGCCACTACTTGATTAGAAGTAATAATAGTATAAAATAAAACGACTTTTTAACCGACTTCTAATAAAAGAAGGAGGTTCTCAATTCGGATGTTTGTATTTTTTTTTTTTTTTTTTATGTTTGTTCGGGCATAACTCCGTCGTTTAACAACCGATTTGAAAAATTCTTTTTTTGTTGGATAGGGTATACTTCTGGAATGGTCCCATTAAAATTTTATCAAAATCGGACTAGCACTTTTTGAAATATCAACAAAAATCAACAAAAACCTAAAAAGTTTTCAACTTTGTCTACACCGATTACTCCGAGGTTTCTGGGGGCCAATTCTCGGCTTTAGAGATGGTGTCGAACTCGACAAAAAATTCTAATGACGTCATTTTTTCGACAAATTTTAAAAGTTGCTATTCTGGGGTTGTCGGATTCGACATTTGTCGAAGGCTAACGTTAGAATTCATGTCGAGTGCTTCTGAGCAGTAGAGATGTAATGTCGATTGTAGAGATACGTCATTTCTGAGTGAATTTGTTGAGTTTTGGATTGTACACTGTTTTCTTTTCTTTAGTTTTTAAATAAAATACGGCTTGGCATGTCATACCTACTGGAAATTCGATAAACTCTTGATTTTTGCATTGTGTTTTCTTGAAACGACAACCTTCGCGCAAATAACAAACACTGTAATTTGTGTACCTACGATTGGATTAGAAACCACTGAAAGATGGACGAGTTTATTAGCATTTTTATCACAATAACAATAGCATTTTTGTCTCGGAGTTGTTGGAAAGTGGCGAGCAACTGGCCAATACATGAATACACGGCGACAACAGCGCACTTATCCCGCCGTCGATATTTACGATTTGAGCGAAACAGAAGTCATTAAAATAATTCCCCTCCATGTTAAAACAAAAATCATGAAATGTAAAACAGCACAGCCCACTAATGAATTATAAACACAGATTCCATGTAAACATATCAAAAGACGCAAATTCTGACACTGACCTGACAGACAATCAACTGTCAAACTGATTATTTTTACACAAAACGTTTCGTTTCATCCTTAAATAATTAGATTTAGTCAGCGTTTTAAAACAAAATCATTCATTAACCTATAGTTACCTAAAACGGAACGTGCGATTCTTCATAATGGTAACATTATCTTCACTCGACTCGACATTTTCGTGACATTTATTTCTATTTTGACTGAGAATACGGATTTCTGCTCAATTCGACATTTTTTGGTAGAGATAGAGATATTTTTAATAGACATAGAGATAGACTTACAATCTCGAACTCGAGAAAAATGGCGAAAATCGAGAATTGGCCCCCTGGTCCGATTTCGATTATTCTTTTTTTGTTCGATACAGTATATTATCTGCCATTTGGTCCCTTAGAATTTTCATTTAGTTTGGTGCAGTAGTTTTTATTTTTGGTAGTTCTCATTGTGTACATACATAATCGGCGTTGTTATTACCGGTGCTATGGATTACAACATTTTAGTGCACATGTAAGAAAATATGTATTTGACAATAATTTGGGTTGAATATTGAAACTAAAAAGGATAAAATAAAAAACTTTTTCAAAAAAAAATGTAACCGACTTCAAAACAAACACAAAAAAAGTTCAAAATAACCTACAAAAAAACTTTTCTTTCGAAAGTCGGTGACAAAAAGTCAATGAAACAAAAAATAAAGTCACCGACTTTCGAAAGAAAAGTTTTTTTGTAGGTTATTTTGAACTTTTTTTGTGTTTGTTTTGAAGTCGGTTACATTTTTTTTTGAAAAAGTTTTTTTACCTTTTATATTGTTTTTATGGAAAATTGTCCTGCTAGAAGCCATATTTTTTATCTTTTTTATCGTGGTAAAATCATCAAATGAGTACTCTCACCCAGGGTAGGGCAGGAGGGACTGTCAGACTCGTACTGACTAAAATCCACGGTGTCCTTCAATAACCCTTTACATTCCGTGGTCAAGATAATGAAATAAGTACCGCGACCAATAGGACCGACTGGAAACGGCTTGCTTCCATCGTGATCCTGTGGTCTCGGCTTCATCATTTTCTATCATAATTATTTATTCAGTCTGTATACAACAAAAAAAAAACACGTAGGTATTCAATACGGGGAAGTGAACTGGAAATGCATTTCTAAAACAACCGGATGTAGGTGCCGCTTGGGAGCGGAACATGTGTGCGGAAGTAATTCTTGACAACTGTCCACTGAACCGGATTTACGGAATTCACGGATTTCAGGCGCAGCATGCACTCAAATAGCGCGGAGATCCGGAAATTGTGTTTTCCAATGAATGTTATAGGTTGGATTGAGTGTGTTTGGAATAGTTGAACTAATTGATATCAAATTGTTTAGTTTTATTTTTGTATTATATATTTCCTACTTCAAGTTATTCCCTGAGTTCCTTGTTCCCCGAAGACCTCGTCCCTGAAAATCCCGATTTATTTTACATTGATAAAGTTAATTTGCTTAAAACAATGACTTGATCACACCTGCCGAGCATACGGGCGAGACAGTGCGCTCGGAACTCATTGAAACGAAAGACGAAAACCTTCGTCCAAAAATATGCAAGAAAGTACTACTTGCCACTACCCTTGACCGAAGTCTATCGGGCTTAGGTTTGGTGATAAAAAAAATCGGTAGGTAACAAAAAACTGTCAACCTTGAATGTTATCATAAGGGTAATTTGCGTAAAGTAAGTATAATAAGGTGACTGACCGATAGTCTCGCAAAGAGCACTCTAAAACCGCTAAGTATATTCATAATTCTCGAAATTTCCAGAAAAAAAAATCAACTGAAACCGCAACTAAACTTCCCATTTTGACACAAGTGGGGAAAGTTTCTTATTCATTTATAGCATTCGAGTCGGAATAGAGTGTATACTTTGCGTTCCAGGACCACGGTATTTTGCTGAGGAGTTCGTGGCTAAATAATTACAGCCGCACAGAATTATCTTCCGAGCATAACGAGTTTCCTCCGTGCCTCGAAAAGCACGTAAAGCCGTTGGTTCCTGCTGTCATTTGTAGGTATTTGACAGTTGTTACTGTTATTCAGAAGCTCACAAGTCTTACAGTCTTACCATGGGGTATCGTATTGCCCAGCTAATGGGTTGTGGAGGTCCGATACGCAGTCGCTCCATGTAGCGTACTGAAATTCAGCTGCATCTGGGAGTTGGGAAAAGGCTAGGCAGATGATGAACACAATATTTTGCTTAGACAATTCCGTGACCCAAACCCTGAATTTGCAGTATACAGATACACATCAAAGCATAGGTTACTCGAAGTATTATCATGACTATAAAAAGGTTATGCGTCGTAAAACTTTTTCTGACGTTATATTTGCCCATATTACTGCACATTAAAGAAGTGTTGTAGAAGTTTTACTTATTTCTAAACTTTTTTAACCGACTTCTAATAAAAGAAGGAGGTTCTCAATTCGGATGTTTGTATTTTTTTTTTTTTTTTTTATGTTTGTTCGGGCATAACTCCGTCGTTTAACAACCGATTTGAAAAATTCTTTTTTTGTTGGATAGGGTATACTTCTGGAATGGTCCCATTAAAATTTTATCAAAATCGGACTAGCACTTTTTGAAATATCAACAAAAATCAACAAAAACCTAAAAAGTTTTCAACTTTGTCTACACCGATTACTCCGAGGTTTCTGGGGGCCAATTCTCGGCTTTAGAGATGGTGTCGAACTCGACAAAAAATTCTAATGACGTCATTTTTTCGACAAATTTTAAAAGTTGCTATTCTGGGGTTGTCGGATTCGACATTTGTCGAAGGCTAACGTTAGAATTCATGTCGAGTGCTTCTGAGCAGTAGAGATGTAATGTCGATTGTAGAGATACGTCATTTCTGAGTGAATTTGTTGAGTTTTGGATTGTACACTGTTTTCTTTTCTTTAGTTTTTAAATAAAATACGGCTTGGCATGTCATACCTACTGGAAATTCGATAAACTCTTGATTTTTGCATTGTGTTTTCTTGAAACGACAACCTTCGCGCAAATAACAAACACTGTAATTTGTGTACCTACGATTGGATTAGAAACCACTGAAAGATGGACGAGTTTATTAGCATTTTTATCACAATAACAATAGCATTTTTGTCTCGGAGTTGTTGGAAAGTGGCGAGCAACTGGCCAATACATGAATACACGGCGACAACAGCGCACTTATCCCGCCGTCGATATTTACGATTTGAGCGAAACAGAAGTCATTAAAATAATTCCCCTCCATGTTAAAACAAAAATCATGAAATGTAAAACAGCACAGCCCACTAATGAATTATAAACACAGATTCCATGTAAACATATCAAAAGACGCAAATTCTGACACTGACCTGACAGACAATCAACTGTCAAACTGATTATTTTTACACAAAACGTTTCGTTTCATCCTTAAATAATTAGATTTAGTCAGCGTTTTAAAACAAAATCATTCATTAACCTATAGTTACCTAAAACGGAACGTGCGATTCTTCATAATGGTAACATTATCTTCACTCGACTCGACATTTTCGTGACATTTATTTCTATTTTGACTGAGAATACGGATTTCTGCTCAATTCGACATTTTTTGGTAGAGATAGAGATATTTTTAATAGACATAGAGATAGACTTACAATCTCGAACTCGAGAAAAATGGCGAAAATCGAGAATTGGCCCCCTGGTCCGATTTCGATTATTCTTTTTTTGTTCGATACAGTATATTATCTGCCATTTGGTCCCTTAGAATTTTCATTTAGTTTGGTGCAGTAGTTTTTATTTTTGGTAGTTCTCATTGTGTACATACATAATCGGCGTTGTTATTACCGGTGCTATGGATTACAACATTTTAGTGCACATGTAAGAAAATATGTATTTGACAATAATTTGGGTTGAATATTGAAACTAAAAAGGATAAAATAAAAAACTTTTTCAAAAAAAAATGTAACCGACTTCAAAACAAACACAAAAAAAGTTCAAAATAACCTACAAAAAAACTTTTCTTTCGAAAGTCGGTGACAAAAAGTCAATGAAACAAAAAATAAAGTCACCGACTTTCGAAAGAAAAGTTTTTTTGTAGGTTATTTTGAACTTTTTTTGTGTTTGTTTTGAAGTCGGTTACATTTTTTTTTGAAAAAGTTTTTCTAACCTATCATCATCATTATCAGCCGTAGAACATCCACTGCTGAACATAGGCCCCCCATAGATTTCCAAAAGGACCCGTTGAGCTCCTTGTGTTCTGATTCTGAGTCGAGCTACACGATAACCGACAAATGCTTGCACTGACTGTACAGGTCCACTCAAATCTGTGTGATTCTTTCCTCAAAAGACCATATCAGACACCCGCATGATCCTCGTATGACCTGAACAAAACAATGTCTGGACTTTAAAAGAGACTGTGACCTCTGAGTTTGTTTCGGCTGTTTCTTCTCAGAGTAGTCAGGTACGAAACACCGGCCCCATCTAGCTTTAAAAATATTGGTTGTGACGTGTAAAAGTGTTTTGTAGCGCCACTGTGATGTTTTCTTTCTTTCTTTATTTTCACTTGCTGGTGCGTGGTCTTCATTAGAGAAAGCAGAGCTTGTACTAAGGGTACTAGACAATATTCTACAACTATCACACAACGCCATCTAGTCCCAAGACTAGATGGCGTTGTGTGATAGTTGTGGAATATTATATTATATTGATTCAACCGACCATCATCCTGTCGGATCCTAAAAACTTTAGAGAGAATGAACTTCTGCAATTTTTCTTCGCGTGTCATCACTATGACTTTCTTTCAAATCTGTGAAGAGATTTACACGTTTATTGCATGAAATAAAAGTAGATACGTTGTACGCGTTCCATTTCCTTTGAGTTTATAGCTTAAATACTATTGTTGAGCTGTGAAAATGTATCTTTTGTTAAGGCATTTCTTTGTACTACTGCCAGCGATAAACGAGAAAGCGAGTAGCAGACATATTTTTTAAAATCATCAAATGAGTTTTTTTTTAAATCATCTAATGAGTCCTGGAACCCAGGGCAGAGCGGGAGAGGCTGTCAGACTCGTACTGACTAAAATCGACGGTGTCCTTCAATAACCCTTTATCGTTCTGGGGTCACGTTAATTCTTAAGTTCCGCGACCCCGGCAGGCTTTGGCCCTCTGCCCCGTCATTATGCTGACACTTTTTGAGGCGCGCAGTCGACCCGGGCATGGTCCATGATCAGACAGCGATTCGCCCATTACTCGCCGCCCGTCAGATGCGATTCAAACTTACAGCAAACTACAAAATAACCATTGTAGCGTCAGGAGTTAATTTTGCGTTACATTAGTAGGTGTATGCTGCCGCTACAAGTGCAGTCGGAACGTCTGAAAGGCAATTACAGCACGTAGCAGATTCACCAGAGAACTTCGATAATAGCACCTCCTAATTGGGAATTCTATAGAGTGTGGTAATACCATCAGTCTTTCAATGAAGACTATATATGCCACGCCGACACAATATGAATTATTAGGGCAGTAGAACGATGATCATCAATAAACCCCATTTTCTCTGTTCTATGAGCCACTTTTTAGGTTCGGAACGATGATCAATGCGGATGATGTCTAGTTAAAGCCGGCTGTCAATGTCTCTGAAACCTGCTCTGTGATTGCCACGTATAGGTAATGGTTTTCTTCTTCTTTTCGTTTGAGGATGTGGCCAGCCAGCATCTGGTGTCAGAGTAAATTAAGGCGCTTCTGGGAACATCTCAGATCTCTTACATAGCTTTGACCTTATACATATATTTATTCCGTAAATCCAGCTTTCCTCACGATGTTTTCCGTCACCAGTGTACACAATAAAGATATTTTGAATTTTGATGTCAACGATGTTCAAGATAAACTTAGAAAGTACATGTATACGTATGAATTGAAAAAGACAAATTGGTACTTGTCTGAGTTTGAACTCATGCATGAGAAGCGAGGTGCTAACCAACCTGTTAGATACTGTATCTAAGGTAAGGTGTAAGGTAAGGTAAGGTGAGGTGTAACAGTACTATAAAGCAGTAGTACTATAAAGTCGGCATTATCTATACTTACTCATAGAATGCTACCAGCACCTTTTGCTTTTTTTCTTATATTTCGAGACTATTTGTTCTGTACTTGCTATGTCTTGGTCACGGTCATGTTAGTCATTATAATCTTGACCTTATTTAGTTTCTCCCTCTCTTTTTCCAACATTATTTTTAGACCTGAATGTAGTTTGTTCAGAATAACTGAATCGATTCATTTTTTACTATCACCCTTTTTTACAATACTGTCACCGTACGGTTAGGTACGTCTATTGCCAAACTATTATAATTATACCAATGAGCGTACGACATAGGAGGCGCGTGAGCGGGGCTACCGGCGCGAAATTAACATGTTTTTGAACGGACAACCAGGTAACACAAGCTTATAACTTTGTGAATTTTTGAAATTCAGTTTTGAAATTTTGTATACCTTTGTATCGGGTTTCGCATAAACAAAAAGTAATGTTGTATTATAATAACGTTATTGAAGGACATCATCAGATAAAATATGCAAGAGCTATAGCAACGATAAGCGTTCAGTTTATCAGGTGCTATTAAAAGCAATTACAACACTACTGAGTGATACATAATTTTTCACGATGTGAAATTCGATTTCATTTGAAACAGGGAAAACGATTATAGATATTCGGGGAATCAGGCTACAAAACCTTGATGTGATGCCGACCATATTAGACGTACAACTGATAACCATTGTAGTGGAAGCATTATCGTCGTTCTTCAAAAGAGACCGTAAATCGGCGCCCTAGAGCTGTAGGTGAGAGTTTCCAAGAATCTAGCTAAAAATATCTAATTGGAGAGCCTTATGAACAGCACTGCTTATGCTGTGGACGCCGATGATGATGTAGTTATAACAGATAGTAAAAATTACTATAATACACACATCAAAAGTGTCTAGGGATCAAGCATGTTTATGCGGATTTCTTGAGATTGAGATGTGGCTTTGTAATAAATTTATGATTTTATAAATTTATATGGATTTTTTTGGTGCATTTCATAATTTGAATCAGGAACTGTAAATCAAATTCGAGTAAAAGATGAAAATCAGCTGTCAATATTTTCCCTATAAAAACATACAACGCATTGAAGACATTATTAGTGCTACTGTTTCCCTACTACTGATTAAAACCAACGTTGTTATGGAGCGGCGACGTCATTTAAGCAGGGAAGAAATGCTCAGAGCCGTGGGAATGATAGAAGCTGGTTCCCGGCAACGTACTGTGGCTTTAGCTCTGAATACAAGTCAGAGTGTTATCAGTCGACTTTGGACACGTTACCGAAGCACTGGTACCGTGGCTGAGCGCCATGGAGGACGGTATCGCTGCACCACACGGAGACAAGACCGATACATTCAAATCTTAACTCGAAGAGCTCCAACAATAACCGCCATGATGTTAGCCGTGAGGCTTCATCACTCTTCAGGGAACTTAATTAGCGACCAAACAGTCAGAAACCGCTTGCATGAAGTGAACCTTCATTCCCGAAGACCGCTACGGGTACCACCTATAGCAATGCACAATCGTAGGATTCGATATCAATGGGCTCTTGAACACAGAAATTGGGCAGAAGAACAATGGCGTTTCGTGTGCTTTTCTGATGAGTCTCGTTTTGGTATGAGACCGGATACAAGACGTATACGACACTGGAGAGCCCCTGGACGCCAACAGCGATTAAAATCCTGCCAGGAAGTCTATCCTTATAGTGGTGGAACCATCATGGTATGGGCGGGTATTTGGATCGGCGGAAGAACTGAGTTGATTTGGATCAGAGGCAACCTCAACGCTCAAATTTATGCTGAGACGATTGTATCAGACGTCATCGTTCCTCTACAAGTGCAAATCGGTCCCTTATTTCAGTTAATGCATGATAATGCACGACCGCACACCGCAAGAGTTGTAAGACAGACTCTCGCCGCAGCTAACATCAATGTCCTGCCCTGGCCTGCTCAGTCGCCAGACTTGAACCCGATTGAGCATGCATGGGATATGCTACAGAGAAGAGCTCTGCCGAATATGGAGGGTATCCAGTCGCAAGAAGACCTTTTTTTGTTGTTGCAACGAACATGGGCGGCCATTCCACAGCGTGATTTGGATGAACTCATTTTGAGTATGCCAAACCGATGTTCTTGTGTTGTTAGTGTTCGCGGTAGAAACACGGATTATTAATTGTTTAAGTTACCCAATAAAATTTTAAAGAAAACTGTTATTTCAGTCTTTTTTTCGAACTTTAATGTTAGTGGTTCAAATGTCAAAAATCCCTTTATTAGGAAAATGGCAAATTTCTTTATGAATGCAAAGGTGACTTGGTTTATCGTTACTGTGACAAACGATAACACTTTATTTGATGAATCCTTAAAGAACATTTTAATTAATATCAATCAGGAGAAAAGTTATTGCAAAAATATATGTTGATCCCTAGACACTTTTGATGTGTGTATTTTTTTTTTACATTCTTGATGAATAACCCGTAGTAAATGCTAATAAAAGAGTGGTATTTAAAATATAAATCATGAGATTGCAGTAATGTCCATGGACAGCGCGACTCTGTGACGCAAAGGGCAATTGTTATTAAAAATGCCTTTCGGCACACCCAGAGCGGCAATGGTCTTTCGATTATATTATTTCTCACCTCTACAATTAAGGGTGTTTTATCATCTCCATACCATCCTGCAAACATGTACTTCCCTCCATCGAGCTCCTATAGCATCAAGTTGTATATAATTTTTCAACAAGTTCTAACTAATTAGAAGTCTGCAGCCCGTGGCCCGGGCCAATTATTCTTAGTTTAAACCTCTGAAGGCGAGATGCCGATAACTTGGAAGATTTTCCACTATTTTTTATCTCATTCCAGTGAGATACGTTCCGCTTCTTAAATTAGTTTCACCTCTACGAGAAATTTTATTTTTATAAATTATTTTTATTTTAACGAAGTGGAATGGAATGGCAGACGCTTGATTCATTTTGTAAGGTTGTGTTTGAGTATATTATAAGATGGCAAGACAGCTGCGTTCACAGCTTTAGGCTAACAGATTTGCGACGTGACATATGCCCGATTTATGTCAAGGACAGTGGCGAGTAGCGACTATAGTGGTGAGTAGACACTGTCTATTTACTCGCTACTGTCTGATCGTTAACACTACTCTTCTCAATCAAAGGTGTAAAATGCATCAAGAGACAGAAAGGAAGAACTAGTACAAGTAACTGTTGCAGGGATAGCATATTTTCTTTCAAAGCGAATTATGTATAATTATCTTCTCCTTGACGTTTCAGCCCATAAGATATGACATGATGTTGGTAAGGTCATGACAAGTTTAGGTATGTAGAAATAAAATTAACTAGATAAACAAAAAAATTAAAAACATTTATTCAAAAAACATTTGTCACAAATAATTTAAAAATGACCCGATGAGGTTTTATTAAAGCTGAAAGTTAAAAACTACAAATAATCACAGCAAACCGAAAGCAACACAAGTATCTATCAACCCAGAGAGTCGTTTCTTCATGCGGCCCGTAGTTTCTTCATGCAAATCTGCCATGGCTTCGACTACATCATTGACGGTTGTTGCGAATGCTTCTTTCAATTTGCTTGCTTCTTCTGGTTTGAGGGTAAGAACACCAGTGACAATAACAGCAGTTCCAAATGCCAGTTTACCGTATCTCTTCAAGTCAGCGTCTAATTGATCTTTAGGGTACACGTAATTGGCTTTCAGACCATAGTTGGACAAGGCTTTATCAAGTTCAGAGTGGTAGTAGTCTATCCAGTCGTGGAAATTTTTCAGTCTCGTTTCGTGGTCCGTGCAGTTGAAGAGCAAGTAGAGGATGTCGTTAGCTGGGCTGGAGTTCTTACAGACTTGGTAGTCGATTAGGATTGACTGCTTCAACCTTTCATCCTGGAAGAGTAAAATGAAAATGTGTTATTGTAAGAGATTTTGATAAGAGAGCTCTCTGCATTTGGTGCAACCTATGAAGATGACAATATATTCCCTATCAAGTTGCTGCTAGTCATGAAGCTGCAGAGTCTTGTCTTCTCATACATTATAAACATTTTCTACTACGAGTTGTGAACCGTTTCCTACATCTTTTCAAATTGTGAGATTACTTGGAGCAGCTGATTTAATTTGGAATTTCCGTAGTTGGTTTCAAAGTAAAAGTTGTTAATTTTTACGAGTTTGTCAACGTCAGTATGAAATGATTGAAAAAGTAAGTTACATAATATTTCATATTTTTTTACTATCCTTTTGGGTATCATAGTATTAATCAATGATAGTGGGCTTGTCCATGATTATAGGTAAGTATTATTTAACAACATAACATAAACTTATCTAATCTGGTTACGTGAGCTCGCGGCTGATATAAACTAAGAAATGATAACAATTTTAAAAATATTTTCCTGTACTTTATTCGTCGCTCACAGTTTATGTATTTGAATTATTCTGATTGCTGTTACTACCGCTGATTATATCTTAATGGTATCTACAAAGGTGTCACCAACTTACACCAAAGAATTAGCAAGATAAAGTAAAGTAGGTATCTAAAAGCCGGCCATGTTTATCACTGAACCGACAACCGGTGGAGCAGATGAGTCAGAAAGCGAGAGATACCTCAGGGCTAAACGGATCGACGAATTTGTGGTATTAGGAGGCTCTGACGATAACTATGATTTCACCATCAACACAAATATCTAGAGTACATTACATTCGGTTTTAGGACAATTCAGAACTAACAAAGTAACATACTCGACCGATGCGAATTTTGTAAATTCGCTATTAAAAGTAAAATATTTAAAATAGTAACTTACCTCAAACTTGAACATAACATTATTGGTCCAACAATCACCATGTTGAATCACTGAATACCGGCTGCCATTTTCGTACTTCGTCATTTTGGCAGCGGTGATTACTGCGGTACTGATTTTGTTTTTCATTATGTTTTGATGCTCGGGGTCTTCGAGCATAGTAAGACAAACATCCTCGATATATTTGAAATAAGCAAGTTCTTCAGGTGTTCCATTAGCAATTGCTCCCCACATATCCTTCAAATTATCCTTGTAATATTCAAATGTATCGGGCTCCTTGCTCTTCAACACATACGAAATTGAATGGAATATAGCTAGGTTTTTCAAAACACTTTTTATACACTCATCAGTGAGGGGTGTAAATCTGTCTAACATAGAAAAACCTGATTCTTTTAAGTCTTCTAGTAAGACAACTTCATTAGGTGCTTCAACGTTTGTTCCGTAACATTTCGGGAATTTCAGTAGATCTTCTTCATCTACCTCCGCTTGTTTCTGTAGTGCCAAGAACTTCGGCAGAATTTCTGTGTAGACCAGATGCTCATTACCGAACATTATAGGAGCGTTAAGGTTCTTCCGAACAATTTCCTGAAACGGCGCTAGTTTGGCAATTAGCGACAATTTCCCATTTTCTCCTTCAATGATAACCCTTTTCACACTGGCTGCGTAATTGTCACCATCAGCTCCAACAGCTTCAAAGGTGACCTTGCTGTCTTTAAAATCTTGTTCTATCACATTTTTGATGAATTCTAATTGGGCTGGTGTTACATTTTCGAGGTTGCCTTCAAACTTGTATTGTTCCATGGTGATTTGTTGAGGTAAACTAGGAGATATTGATATTACTTCGTTATATTATATAGTACGTGTTTATCTGTACGATAAGAGCTGATGTACGATTGTTTAATTTTTATATGATAATACACATCGATGCCTTAGATACAAGGTGCGTCAATAACTTCGTGTTCGCTGTGAATTCAATTGTATATTTTGCCTTTGATGGGAACTACTTCTGCTGAGCTGCATTTTTTAAATCAAATATTTAAATTACACTTACCAGACTTTCTTCGTCGACAGCCGAGTTACAATTATTTGGACCAGAAAACATTATTCTAGACATTTTTATCTTAGAATTTCATCAGTAACTAACTTTATCTCTAAATTGGTGTGACACGGTGCATCTCTGTTTATACGCTAAGTGGTTTCAAATACGATAGATTTGAAATAGATGAAATTTGTAGCAGTTTTCAACTTCTAGGCAATATGAATACACGCAAACACACAAACTTAAGCATTTTTCTCATGGGGTAGAAACTATAGCAACAACCTATGACCCTAATTCTTTTGGGCTACATACCGTTTCATTAAAAGTTTTGTGTCGTATCCAAATTTGACTTTTAGTGACTTAAAGTTCACCCAGTTCCTCCAGTTTTTCCTAAATTATTACTGTTTATTGGAAGTCTTCAAAAAAATCTCAAAATATTCATTCTGTTAGACGCCTAAAATATTATGTAACTTTAGTGTCAATAGTAACCGTTGCTACAATAATTTGGAAAGGCGTTTAGAGCCTGTCAGTAACTTGGTAATTTGTATTACGGTTTTTTTTTAGCGTGGTATAATCATCAAATGAGTCCTCCCGCCCCGGGCAATTTGTATTACGGGATCCATGTAGGATGTAAAAGCGAGACAAGTGAATCGAATGAATTAATAATACACTATTCTATATATGTACTAAAACTGATTTGTCATGTAATCTAGTCCTAATTAAAGTTAATTATAAAAAAAAGAAAACTCCTCGTTCTAGTAGGATTCGAGAGGTGTAGAATACTGGAAACCCGCTGTAATGGCACCTGTAGCTATCGGTATCTTAAATATTCCACATACGGCTCCTGTCAACATTTTTCGCAGGTTTCAGGTGCCCAATGTGGAATACCTCGGATTCAAAGGTGAAGAAATCAAAGAATGCAATTTACCGACAGTTTAATATTTAAGTCATCTTAATCCATTTTCACACTTTAACGTTTTAATGGCGACTGCCCCTCGTTTAGGAGAGGGGAATAAATAATTATAATTATATCATTATAATTCCTCCCTCCAAGTACGTTCCTTTATTATACATAGAGTCCGCGCCACGACTGAAGCCCTTTTTACGCGACTGCGCGACGCAAAAGAGGGTAATGTGTTTATCAGTCTATGTATGTATGTTTGTTTCTATGTGGCGTTCTAGAGACCAAATATGCGTGGGCCGATTTTGATAATTCTTACGACAATCGATTTGTCTTAACCTTGCGGGTGTCACTAAAGACATAATCTAATCAAAATTCACCACAGCGACAACCAGACGCCATATCGTCAAAATGAAAAAAAAAGTCGATGAACTGTGTCAAGTGGGGTGTCGTTGAATAGTATTTTAAAGGAGATGGTCCAAAAATGTATGGAGCCTGGGCCCACTCTATGTACACCATATGTAAAAATAGCTTCTTAATACATAAACCGTTTTTAATTGTTAATTCTCTTTAATTTCACTTCGTTTAATTGCGCTTTTAAATTAACTTTGTCAAGGATAACAACACTCAACAAAAATCAAACATGGTGGATCTGACAGTAATATGTTTATTTTGACAATGACACTTGATTGACGTGTACATACCGTGATATAAATTGGTGTAAAAATCGAAAAAAAGAATTTTTGATCTCAAGAATCTTGGGTTTCGATAAAAATAATAGTACCTACAGGATATTTTACTTCCAATGCCAAGAAACGAAACGCAGGCGTGGACGTTATGTTTATCAACTCTTGCTGCTTCATTCTTCGGTGCCTATTCAAAGTTCTCTTAACCACGATAATCCATTGGAGCGCAGTGACATGTGCAGTACTTACCTAACAACTCCAAGTTATTGTTATAGTAGCTAGTAGAGAGAGAGCGGCAGCCAACGACGATATAATACTAGACTCGTAATAACAGGCGACCGATGTCTGCCAACACATTAGGCAAAAAAGTCTTATATCCGTCTCATTTCGACCAATCCTGTGAGCCGTAAACATACGTTGAGACAGAACCGACCTTGAGTTAGCCAATCACAACGCAGTACCCCGCCCCCCTCGCTTAC
The DNA here is from genome assembly GCA_954870645.1 of Agrotis clavis. NCBI lineage: Eukaryota > Metazoa > Arthropoda > Insecta > Lepidoptera > Noctuidae > Agrotis > Agrotis clavis. The sequence goes on from OX940925.1 coordinate 7,465,436, forward strand.
GTAGTACCTCAGCGAGTTGGCAGAATAGTTTTGTTCGTTAGATCGTGCAATGAGTAGTCTAGTATTATATCGTCGTTGGCGGCAGCAGATCTTGCATCACCTATCTTTTATTTCAGGGACAAGGGTCAATCGAAACGAAAGCTTGGACGTTATTTGTTTTTCAACACTGCCTTGCTGCTTCATTCTTTAATGCCTATTCATATACTTTGGATGTATGTATCATTCTTAGGAAAGCAGTGACATTGCAGTATCTGATAACTAGAGGTTATTGTTAAATGTTAACTATTCCTATTACACAGTAACAGCTCACAGCTAGGAAGACCAAACATTTTAATCCAATGAGCTGATAGACCCCCTTTCTGCGAGGGAATGCACAACATGTCAAATCATGCACTAACAATTTTTGAAACAAGTTATACATAATAACTATTATTAGTGATGTTAAAAGGATGTCAATTCAGCCATGAAGAATATTTTTAATAAAACAATTTGTTGAGACTTATGATTTATTTATTTTATACATCATCTCTTGTATGTTCTCACGGTACCGAGCCCAACTGGAATACAACACAATCATCATAATGTGGGCACAGCAATTCATTGTCCATCGTCCTTTTTGCTATGTGCTACTGTTTTCATCTTTCTACATGCTGCCACCCAACAAGCATAGCAAACCATACCTCTTGGTGGAATCTGAATAAAACAAAAGAATATGATATACATATTGGCTATTCACATAATTATTTCATTCCAAAAGTTGGTAATTAAGTTGCTAACATTACCTCTTTTTTTATAACACTGTTTGTGCTATTACGGTCTGTTTAGGACCTTTATTGATGGAGGGGCTGTGTTTCGACAGAAAACTGTTGGCACTACACACATGCATTCATAATTTTATAATGTAACTGGAGCTGGCATGTGTCCTTGTTGTTGTATTGTACTCTGAATGCACCCAAGAAGTAAAATATAGCAAGTAACCCTCGGGTACCTAAAACAAAAATAAATAAAGGTTTATTTGGACATCAATCATAAATAAATAATATTAATCAAGATTGGTTATTTTTATATCACCTTTACAGATCTGACCAAGGAAATGATAGAAGTGTGAAATGTGTGTAGATATGAATCTGTTACACACATTTCAAAACATTGATTGTATCAGTTCTTTTCCTTTCCGCAACAATGTTGTCTTGAATCATAATAAAAAGAAACTTCTGCATTTGTGCTTGCTCTGCATGAATAAAAAAGTGTTTACCTGTCGTGGAACAACAAATTGTTTCAGCAATAATAATCATTGCCCTTCCGCTCCTTTGAAATAGAGTGAGTGCGCCTCACAAAACAATGATGTCCTACGCCCAACAGACACAAACATTGCTATCATGGCGATGCTGGTCAGTTCATGATCTCCTTGTGTACGAACATTTAGTTTAATGTTAGTTATTTATCATTTTGATGCCAAAGCATTGTGGGCACATTATTTCATTTACATTAACCTAAAACAAACAAAAAATGGTTAAGTATATAGTGTTAGACGACCCACTGACCTGTTTATAGATATAATGTGAATAAGACACCGGGGAAGAAAACAACACAGAAAAAATATTTGAACAAAAACATGGATATAAGACATACCTGAAACTGAACTTGTTATTGTAAAATAACACACGACGAAATCCGAATCACAGGCGATTTAAGGCCGTGGTCAAATAATAGTATTCTGAATTGTACAAAAAAAAATACAATCATTACTAACTCCGAAAAATATGAATAATTCTAACTCAAGAAAATCTTTAAATTCTTCAAACGTCACTGCATGGGACTGTCAAAGTTGTCAAACGTCATGATAGTAAACGTCAAATAGTACTGTCATGGCCGCCCTGAAATAGGGTTATCGTGCTAAAAAACAGTCCTAATTATTATTTTTTAACAGCTAAACCCGTCTTCAAATGATTTTTTCAGTATTTTTATGAAATTCTCCTATTTTTTTCCTATTTATTGATATGGTGTACATAGACTGGGCCCAAAATGAAACATCTCCTTTAAATTAAATTTTTGTAATGACACATACACTAGCGCCGCGTCAAAGGACTGCAGTCGTGGCGCCGACTCCGTCATGACAGTCGTTCAAAAATAATACAATAAAAAAGTAAATAATGAAAAACAATTTTAATTCTATAATCGTAAGTGATAACCAGTATAAGCTTGACTCTCATTATATCAAAAATAAGTACTACGCTAGGCCAGCTCAAAAAGCAAAAAGCGTTACTTCCGAGGTGCGGTCTACTAGACACTATCAGATGGTTGCCCGTATTCATCTTGATCAGGTCGGTTTAAATCATTTACGGGTGTAATGTTGCTGGATATGTCTGAAACCAGTCTGTAAGTTAATATTGAATTAATGGTTTGTCTTGATTGGGTGCAGCATTAGGTGACTAAAGGTTGAAGAAGAAGAACAATAATTATCACGGACAAAAGACGTATCTATATGTCGCAGGGAAATGAGGATATCAGGAATTTCGCGAAATCCCTAGGGATATCACGAAATTCCGGAAGATGTCGAATATGCTTGCTTATTACGTCTTTTTATTAAAAGTATCTAGTGATCTGACAGAATACTAATATTTCTAGTAAAGTCAGATATACATATATCATTTGCGGGGCTCCTTTTTCTGTCTACAGGGTTTAAAGGAATCTAACCAAACCAAACCTCGGGGTGCCAATGAAGTCTGTCTTCTTCTTATTCAAATGCACAAAGTTATCCAGCTGGTATTTAGGTAGGAGTGAACGAAAAGGGCACTAAGAAACAAAAATGTCGTAAAAACGACTGCGGACACCCCGACTTGGACTTAGAGAGTTTTCAAATGTGTCCTCACGGCCTTGGTGGAGACGAAGGGCCTCACAGACTCCTAACTGGCTAAAAACCCATGTTGTTCCTTCAGCTACCCGTTGCGTTTCAAGACTATGGGTACCATTACAGACAGTCTCACAATGGAGTTAAGTCAGTAGCGTAAACAAAATGAAGAAATGAAATCAAATTCGAGTCACAATAGAGTTCTCGGCATGACGAAAATATATAAAGGAATAACGACAGACTCGTACTGACTAAAATCCACGGTGTCCTTCAATAGCCCTTTACGTTCTAGGGTCACAGTTCCCTGTTTTTTTTTTTTTTTTTTTTTTTTTAAATTGAGAATAATAGTTCTTTTGTGTTGTGAAACTTGTAAAATTGTAACACTAAATACTGGAAGAAGTCACTGACTCCTGAAACACAGGCATCCTAGCCTAGCTCTGGAGTCAGAGTCTCATCACTATGTGTAAAAGTTTTTTGTCAATAAATTATCTCTTATCTCTGTTTAGATAGTCCCGCGACCCCGGCAGACTTTGGCCCTCTATGGGGTCCGTCAGATTGGTGACAGCGCTTTGAAGCCCGCGTGGAACGAGACGCGCCCGCCCCGTCGACCCGGGCGTGATCCATGATCGGACTGCGGTCACCCATTACTCGCCGTCCGCAAAAACGCGTGATATGAAAAATATTTATGGTGAAAATTTGAATACTGTACCAATTAGGAACTTAGGAGCCTTGAAACAGGCCATTCTGGTGCAGAATGATGTTCCATCAGCACTGCAAACACATTTGTTGCAGCTAATCAAGAACGTTGTGAACGGCTCGCATTTTGAGTCACCGCCTGTAAAGAAACATAATTATGAATTAGTTGGTGCAAGTGAAATTAGGAACCTGTTTCACCAGTGCCAGTTCCAAGGAAAAAAAAAACAGTTTCAAAATCCTGTTTCAAAAAAACAGCGTGTTACATTGGATCCAGTGACTATTTGATGGGTGCATCCCGAAATGGTTAGCAAGAGTGACAGGTAGAGAACAGATGCTAAGTCTTGCTTCTATTACGATAAGTCAGAAGAGCAAAATACATAGCTTGTTCCAGAGAACAGATGATATCTCTTTTTATTACAATAATTTAGAGGAGAAAAGAGCTTGTTCTAGAGAAAGGATGCTTACTCTTTCAATTACGAGTACAATAAGACAGAAGAGTAGAAGCAGGAACTGTTTTTTCGGTATTGAGTTACCTGTTTGATGTTGTGGCTTTGAAACACCTGTTTCTTTTTACACGACTACGGCAAAGCCAAAAGGAGGGTTATGATTTTGACCGGTATGTATGTTTGTATGTATGTATGTTTGTTTGTTCCCTCATAACCTCTAAGCTACTTATCATTACATGACAAATGAGGTGTCGTTAGAAGCGTCCTGCGGTTGTTTCACACAATCTTCATTAGGTAGGTGGCACACGACTAGTGACCACGACTAGCACAATATCGGTCAAATGAATATTGTTCTTGTTTTATACTTTTCAGTGCGCGTTTTTTTCGTAGTCGGGTTTTAGTTATTTTAAACTTATTTTTTAACTGTTTCGATAAATACGCCTAAATCCTAATTTAATTGTCAGTCTGTTACTACCTACGCTACCAACATTAATTTACTTTTAGCATTCATCTTCCCATGTTCATGAAGCACTGAAAATGCCCAGCAGTGTCTATATAGGCAAAGGATTTTCAGTACTTTTAACCCATGGCTTATACTGGCCACTGGTCATTGGATTTGTGGTACTCAAGCAGTTAGCCAGCGATCAACATGTACGTATATTTTGATCACCAGCCATCACCGGCATTGACTACTTCAAGCAGTCTCTGTATGACCAGCCTTATGGCCTTCGTTGAAACTGACGTGATCGTGAACTGGGTGACTGGAGCCATTGCTCGCTGTCAAAATTGCCTTAGAAAATCCATCAGTCGAGCCCGATTGCTGTCCTTAGCACGCCTTAAGCCGACGTCCGTACCCCGCAGGGGGTGCCCATGCCCATAGCGTGTAGTGAGCGTGTGTTAGCGCCAGGCTGGAGGCCTTAGTCCCTAGACACCACAGAATTGACCGGTTAAGCAATACACACCCCTCTCTAGATTGACATGAGAGAAGAAATAAAACTTTGTAGCCCATCCTCGCCTAAAAGACTGCTCATACTATAAATCAAAGCAGACAGGCAAGCGGATATTCGTGCTTGCAAATGAACCTGTTTTAGCTGACGCCCTTAGTTTATAGAAGTTTTTGTAAACTGAATTAGACAAATGTTTTTAAAGTTACCTCTGTCTGTAACTAACTCTTGTAGAGACGTAACAATTATGTAAAGATAACACTGCTTATTCCATTTCAAAGCAAAACAGTAACTATAAAACTGAACTACGATTGTAAACCTTGACTTACATTCATACAAATGCTGAGATAAAACATAAAACTTGTGCTAACTCCATTTTGATCCCGAGATTATAGAAACTATGGAGATATGGTATTATTATTTTTCAATTTTTTAACCAAAGCGTAGCAGCGTGTGGTACATAACAATCGCAAATTAAAATTAATGCTCCGGAATAAAAAATAATTAATGCACTGCCTGCTCCGGAGAGCAGTGGGGTCTGCCTCGCTTGGGCATAGCCACCGTGTTCTTGCGAAGGCGTTAAACAGTGGTGACCTCTCGCGCAGGGCCCTGGTGCGCATACGCAGCAAGGGGGAATGGGAAGTAGTCACCTCCACTCTATTCGGAGTAGGACACATTTGATGACTTTACTCCCAAAAATAACCCCGCTGTTAGGACATGGGTCACTTCTCTATGAGTAGAGAGGAGCCATAACCCTTAAGCCAAAAATGAGTTGATAAACACCATTGCAATAACCCGGTTTCCCCACAATCTTTCATTCACAAGCTTTAACAGCAAATAACAGATTAGATTCACGTACATAATGTACAACTTATTTAATTTTCTATAATTTAAATGCAGAGTAGTGCACACTGTTACCCTAGTTATACTTCTGCCTCCACTTACAATGGAGGTCATAGCGCATATCACAGATCCAAGGAAACCACTCTCTGTTATTTGGACTATTTTATAATGTAATTTCCACAGAATGGGGTAGCATGCTTCGGTAGTTCGCTGAAAATGGGGTTACCCTCCTCAGACTTCGAGGTAAGAAGATTATGAGCCAAGGCTGAAAATATTCTGTCTAAAGATAAATGCAAGCAATGTTGCATGTTCTCCGAAGGATAATTCATTTTCAAGGCTACCACAAAGACATTTGTGTCGTGAAGAATTTAATGTCGGTATATTTGGCACATTGGTTGAGTAATTGCCTGCAGCGAAGTCAATATTTGTATGGATCGGACGGCGAGCCACACTACTCGCCGTCTGCAAGTCCGCGCCTACAGTGGCCAGAAACCGACGCGCGATGTCCGACGCCCTGGGCGTCTCTAGCGGCGGCTGGGTTGTGAGGTGGAGGATGTCGAAAGGTGCACAGATAGTTTGCAATCTAGGTTAACAGACAAGATACTTTTTATCCCAGTGGGATAATTTACGATCATTTCGACTTCACAGGTAAAGCCGTTAGTTAAAATGAGAAAGTTTCAACGTTTGGATGGATGGATTTTTGTTACTCAATCACGCCAGAATGAATCTTGATGAGATTTTGCTCAAAGGTTATGGACTGTAATAACGTTCCCGTGGCATATTTTTGAGATACGTACTAACGAAGGCGCCCAACAGCTATTTTATTTACTTTTTCTTACTTACTTTTTCTCCAATAGAGTAACATGTCGTCGTCGATCGAAACATTAATTGCGCTTACTACCGTGAATAACTGAAATAAATATAAATAAGAAGTTAATTACAAATCCATATAGCATCAAGGCCAAACATAGGATGTACACATTGTCTGAAACCATCATGTGACCTCCCTGGGCCTGGGTGACCAAAATCCATCGTGTTCTTTTCATTAGCCGTTCACCTTCTACGCGACGTCTGAAGCCCTGGGCATCACCCGCAGGATCTTAGCTCTATTCTTCTTCCTGCCCTTATCCCATTCTACTTGATGTCGGCGCAACACGTTTTCTTCTTCCATTCTTCTCTATCAGACGTCACAGTATCATTTGCTCCTTTTTCTTTCATATAATTCCTTAGACAATCCATCCATCTTTTCTTTGTCCTTCCTCTTCCTCTCCATCCATCAACATTCATACTCATCACTCTCTTCGTCACATGGGTGTCATCCCTCCTCATCACATGTCCATACCAATACAGACGATTCCCTTTCATTTTTTCCGTAACAGGCGCCACTTTCAAACTTCCCCTTATAAACTCATTCCTTACTTTATCCATTCTTGTCACTCCACACATCCATCTTAACATCCTCATTTCCGCTACATGCAATCGTTTCTCATCCATCTTTGCACAGCCCAGGATCTTAGTCCTAATGTAATAAATTCCTGGCCTAACTGGAGGCCGACCTCAACAAACGACGAGCCATTAAAAGAGCGGGCGCTATTCAACTAAGTTTAATTAATAATTCAACGACACGATGGAGAAAAAGATGCATCTTTTGGGACAATCCCACCGCACAATTCCCAAACCACAATTCCTGAAAGCCAGAATCAACAGTGGTGAACACCAGAAAAGCGCCAAAGACATGAAGCTCGACGTGTCCCGTAGAATGAATTTAACTCTCATACATCGATCTTTTGAAGACCACAGGATCACGCTGTGGATGCAAGCCGCTTCCAGCCGCTCCTATTGGAAGTCTATAGGAGGCCTATGTTCAGCAGTGGACGTCTTACGGCTGATGATGATGATGATGAAGAAGATACATTACATCTACGACTTTTTTGAACGTTTATCCCGGCTTTTGGAGAAGAATATGAATGTCCAGAAATGAAAATTGACTATGTAACATTTTTACCGACCGACCACGCTTTTTTATGAAATTAAAAGTAGGTAACTGATAAGACTCCCATTAAAAATTACAAAATTGCACTCACTGAAATTGCTAGATACGTTAAACCTGCGTTCATTTCGATTTACGACTACTAAGAAAAATAATCAAATGAATTGAGTTTTCATTACAGAGCCTTGTTGTAACGTTAAATAAATCGATTGTACACGGAATTGGTTTCAAATCATTTTTATTATTTTTGATATTTTCTATTAATATTTTATTCATGTTTAAACGGGCTACTAAGTGACATCATCATTGTTTTTTTTATTTTTTAAATAAACTTTACCCCGCACTAGAAATTTCTCCTGTGTCGCAGGTGTGTTTACAAACACCTGTAGGCCATACAAATATTTGTTCCGTGCGGGGGATCTAATCCGCGACACGTTGAGCAGGGGCCTTACCACGAGCTCCGCGATCCAGTTTAAGCTGTGAGAAAGAGACAGAGCTATACAAGTCGTCTAGCGCCATCTCTTTCCCACAGCCTGAACTGGATCGCGTTATGAGTTCATGTTAGGCCACCAGTAGTCGATCACTCAACCACTGCGCCAACAGTACTGTAGGGATCGGCGTGTGATTTATTAAATAAAAGATTATTTGCCAATTAAAATTGTATTCATTGACACACGCACTTTACAACTTGTTTTTCTTCTAGAACGTACTAGACAATTCTACGTCTTTATTTTAATATTTGAAATCATTGAGCGGCTTGATCCAGCCAGCGCTTACAAAACTCTCAGAGGTTAGTCCTCAGAGTAAAACCTCTACAGTACCGTCGTATTGACAGCATTTTCGTCTTTATTGGGGTGACAAGATCATCAATGAGTCCTCTCGCATAGGGTGGAGCGGAACAAATTGTCAGATGTTGTAGAAACCAATCAGGGGGGGGTATTACAACGTCTTAAAACCAGGCTTCACTAGGTCTTTCACTATCGGCCTCATCTCAAAGCTCAAAGTCGCTAAACGAGCTATGGAGAGAGCTATGCTCGGTGTTTCTCTACGTGATCGAATCCGAAATGAGGAGATCCGTAGACGAACTAAAGTCACCGATATAGCCCACCGGATTAGCAAGCTGAAGTGGCAATGGGCAGGCCATATTGCTCGCAGAGCAGATGGCAGATGGGGTCGAAAAGTACTAGAGTGGAGACCACGGACTAGCAAGCGCAGCGTAGGACGTCCACCAGCAAGGTGGACAAACGACCTTATAAAGGTCGCCGGAAGACGCTGGATGCAGGTCGCTTCCAACCGGTATGTGTGGATATCAAAAGGGGAGGCCTATGTTCAGCAGTGGACGTCCTACGGCTGAGATAATGATGATGAAACCAGGCTCGAGTGAAAGTGACAGAGCTAAACAAGTCGTCTAGCGCCATCTCGTTCACTCACTGGAACAAGCCTGGTTTTAAGACGTTGTAATACCCCTCTACTTCAAGTCGCGGTAATCTCAAAATACAGACGCCAGCACATCAACCTCAATTTGTCAAACTTTAATAGAATATTTTTTAATCGTGATAAAATCATCAAATGGGTAATACCACCCAGTGTGGGCCGGGAGGGACTGTCAGACTCGTACTGTCTTAAATCCACGGTGCCCTTTATGTTCCAGGGTCACGGTTACCTGATGAGACAGTCCCGCGACCATGATACCGTACCGCGACCGATTTTAATGTTATAGAGGGATCATTTTCAAGCTAGACGCAGGCAAAGCCATTGACGACAGCTTAATAAAATATCATCATCAGCCAATAATTTTCCCACTGCTGGGACACAGGCCTCCTCTCTGTGAGAGGGAGTGGGCCATAATTCACCACGCGGGCCCAGTGCGGGTTGGTAGATGTCACATGTCTTCGAATTTTTTGGTTCTAGGACATGCCGGTTTCCTCACGATGTTTTCCTTCACCGTTTTTGAGAGCAGTGGTGATGAAATAAATTACACAAAGTAATGCGCCTGGCTGGGTTCGAACCCACGACCTACTACTCGTAAGTCGGGACCGATACCACTGGGCCACCACTGCTCTCAATAAAATATACGAGTCGCAATATTCCCAGTTCAGTTCAGTATTCCCAAAAGAATACGCCATCGCCGTTTTAAATCACAAGCTTCCCCACTATAAATCTCATTGAAAATCAATAGATAATCCTGAAGAGTCATCTTGGAACAAATCTGTGGTTTGTTTGCTTCGCTGAAAGGATCTCAAACATTGAGCTCCATACATGAAACTTTCATGTGTTTCTGTTCTAACTTGTGAGCTCGCTTTTTGGTTGAATGTACCTACGTTTTTTTTTTTTTTTTGTAGTAATATCATCCACGGTACAGTACATACATACAGTACATACTAAAATCCACGGTGTTCCTTCAGTAGCCATTTACGTTTCAGGGTCACGGTTACTTGACATTATTTTGATAGTCCCGCGGAGTTGAATGTACGCTGAAGTGTGTGAAGCGAATATTAAGTCGTGGTAGGCGACTGGTGAGATGGGGTTACGATTCCCAGTTCATGCAAAGGTTTATTAAACTTATCCATAAGTGGCCAGTACCTAGTAGTCACGGGATCTGGAAATGTATCTCGATTGATTGAAAATGCATTTGATAAGTTTAAAAAATCAATAATGAAATTACTTACAAACTTGCTTGAGCTGTTCTTGGATATCAGTTGTGATATTATGTTTTAATAGTATGATACCATCTAGCCGATTTCGGCCACAGCGATTGCAATCGATGGCTTTTAGAGTGGTTGAGAGCTTTGATATGCCCTTTCATGTGCCCTCCAGTGACTCGCATATCCAACTTTTGTCGTAAAACTCCGAGCACAAAGTGGACATGTAAGAACACCATTGATGACATTTAATAGCATACCTTTGTAATGTGCAAAAAACTTTGACCCGAAAGGAATAAGATCATCTTCCTACCCTTGTCCCATTTTACTTGAGGTGGCGCAATACGTTTTCTTCTTCCATTCACCCATATCAGACGTCACGGTATCATTTACTCCTATTTCTTTCCTATCATTCCTTAGACAATCCATCCATCTTTTCTTTGCCCTTCCTCTTCTTCAAGGAATATAATAAATAACATATTATTTTATTGTTACAGTCATTATAAACGCCTGCACATATTGTTAACGCAACGAGTAGCTTCGCAAGTGGTTGCTATTTAAACTTACTAGGCGTCACGTGCGAAAAGATTGTTAGCGATATCAACTTAATGATGTAGTCTGTTTCACCTTAATTTCCTCGTTTCCTATTATTTAATAAATGCTTAGAATATTTGATAAAATAATGAAAAGATATTAATTTACAACAAAAAAAACAATATTTAAAACAGGCAACATTCTTCGACGTTCTAACACGCCCTACCAGTGTGCGCAGTTTCGGACTGTTTTGACGTCAGAGCCAAAAAAAATACACTGATGTTTCAAGGTTCAGCCATACTACTGATAGATTAATTGTATACTTAACAAACAAATTTGTCTATCCTTGTAGGTACAGTGTTTGTGGCCAGTGTTCGTCTTTTGTGTTGCAAAAGGGCTTTTAAAAAAGTTTAGCGAGGATTTGTTGGTGATAATCCACGGATCCAGCTATTGTCTTAGATATTACAAGGTAACACCGGGTTTACTTATGTTTTTATGGGTATTATCTTTGTTAGACCATAGTGTAAAGAAAGTATTTTATATTGCATTGTGTAGTTTTCTAGTACTTTTCACTATTTTGATATTTGAATCAAATAATCTTTTAATATTAGAAAAAAAAATCACATACATACAGCTTTGTTTATTTACATAAGTAGATTTATTAGAACCAGGATGTTCCGGTTCATTTCGTCACAATGACTTTAAAATAATCTTATCTTTTGAAGATTTCATAACTCAGATAAAGATTTATGTGTTATATTTCGGTGCAAATAAGTAATGTATAATGTTATCATAATATTGAAGAGCTGTTTAGGGTTCCGTAGCCAAATGGCTCTTTTGGGGGATTTTCTTTTGTAAAAAAAAGGCAAATACGGATTCCTAAGCGAACTACTCCAAGAATTAATTTGTTCCAGTTTTTTACCGAATTCAAAAAAAAAATCTCTTTTATCTTGTTACATTTCAAATTGTACGCGCGTACCTACTCGTCTGAACTTAATTTCTCGTTATCTAAAAAGGATTTCTTCCTGTAAATTTTTCTGTTTCTCTAAAGTAGATTGGTAGAAAATGTCCAAAGTATTAATTTCGCCTTTGTACAGTAATTTCCCTTCTGCTTTAATAATTATTAATATTTTCATCTAAATGTCATACAGCAATTCCTCATCATCACTATGTAGCTGAAATCAACATGAACAGTATGTACACGTACTTACAGTTTGGCAAATTAGAGTAGAAAACCGGAAGTTGCCACTGTGGTCTCACTACCAGCACTTTGAATGATTTGTTTTTTTTTTCACTTATTTCGTTAGTTTTACGGCACAAATTTAACAAACCTGCGTTCTTTGTTTACATCAAATATCAAAGATTTTAAAACGTTGTCAGCAAACAAAAAGATTAGTTCTGTTTCAAGACGTTCTGGCCAAGCTGTATTTGTCGTAGGCCGATAATATTTTGCTCTTTATGATGTGCCCAATAAAAAGGCGGGCGGATAAAATTGGTTATTTTTTAAACCTAGCTGCCTCTCCAATTGAGGCTCCGTCGATTGTGCCTCATTTTGTATCCCAAGGAGTGCCCCAAGTCATTTTACGACAAAAAATACGTTGTTTTCGTCAATCCGCGGGAAATTTTACTGGCATATCATAAAGTTCCGGCATATCACGATATGCCTCAGCATATATTATTGATGTGGAAAATTCAAAGATCGGCCGACGACACAGTCATTCTCTATTAATTCATCTCGTATTGCTACGGAACCATCCACTGAGAGTGAAGAAACTTACACTTAGCCGGATGTTTCTTCGGTCATGGGTATTGAAATTTCTAGACGTACTTACATATAGGTACAGCAACGCAGTGCAAATGTACTGCTATGTTCACTCTTTTCTATTTTCGACGACGGTATTGTAAACTGTTTTATGAGGCTTAGCTACTACAAAATTGTTTAGGAAAACCGAGTAAACCGAGCTTTGTTTGTTGTTTTTGTGTCCTTCAAAAAACCTCTTTACTCTCGTTGAGTTAGGGTTTAATTTTGTCATGTACGGCTTTTGCAAAGTTCTTATACACGTGTTTTTGATTATAATTGAAGACACGTGTGTCCTGGGATATCTATGCTCTTGAGTTGTATATCCATGATTAACTTTTTTTCATCGTCCTTGGTGACTGATATGGTCGTTAAGGAAAAAAGTAAACGTATCACGGCGTAATAAATCTAAACTTAAAATCCGAAATGATGTTTTTTGTACGCATGTTTGTAAGGAATACAGTCAAAAATAACTGTGCCTGTTTTCAAAATTATTTCATCAATTAGAAGCATGTAGTTTTTAAAAAGTAGATGGAAGAAAAACTGACCGAGAGAGACCTAAAAAGACAATAAAAATATACATACAGACACTGCCTTGACGGCTTTGGATTTTTCTACCAGTCTACCCATACAGTCATGGCGTCCTGACCTACCGCTTGACGCAGGTCCTCACCGGACACGGAAGTTTCGGGAGGTACCTGTGTCTGATGCGAAAGGAGGAGACGCCTGGGTGTCACCACTGCGAAGATCGCCCGGAGGACACGGTGGAGCATACGGTGCAAGACTGCCCAGCTTGGGCGGAGCACCGACGTGTCCTCACGGCTGCGATAGGCGGAGACCTCTCGCGCCCAGCATTGGTCGCGGCCATGCTGCGGGGCGAGACGGAGTGGGAAGCGGTCGCCTCCTTCTGCGAAGCAGTAATGCTCGTGAAGGAGGAGGCGGGCCGCGAGCGAGAGAGGACAGAGTCCTCCCTCCGCCCCATCCGCGGTAGTAGACGCCCACGGCGACGGACGTCGCTAGATGATCTCCGGCCACCGTAGGCGCGGGCATGCGGGCAGCGAGTAAAGGGCAACTCGCTGCCCGACCAAGGACCATGCCCGGGTCGACGGCGCGTTGTGTCCCACGCGCGCCTCAAAGAGCGTCAGCATAATGACGGGGCCCCCCTCTCAGAGGGCCAAAGCCTGCCGGGGTCGCGGGATTATTTCCTTACCGTGACCCTGGAACAGAAAGGGCTATTGAAGGACACCGTGGATTTTAGTCAGTAAAAGTCTGACAGTCCCTCCCGCCCTGCCCGGGGTTGGAGGACTCATTTGATGATTTTACCAAACTAAAAAAAAAAAAAAAAAAAGTCTACCCATACAACTGTCAAGTAATCTGTGTTCATACTAGTACACTTATCATCAATGCAGTATAATTACATAATTGTGCCTATAATAATTATTTTAATCATTACAAAACATACGATCATACATCCTGGTGGTGTGGTGTGATAGTTTATTTTAAGCCTTAGCTTATCTTCCAGATAAATAAGGACATATATAACAACGATAACAAGCAATCCAAACACCAGTTCACTGAACACAGTTAACCTCGCCACACAATCATGGCAGAAACGAAGATTGAAGGACAAATCGAAGGCATAACTCAAGGTCAGTTAGAGTTCATAAAAAAAACTGTTGAAGAACAAGGTTTCAAAGACAGTAAAATAAGCATTGAGGCTGTAGGAGGAGCAGCAGATAATTATGGAGCAAACGTGAAAAGAATCGTCATTGAAGGAGAACATGGAACCTCGACGATGATCGCCAAGATAGCACCATCGATTGACTTCCTCCGTCAGGCTATGGGCGCTGTCCTCATGTTTACAAACGAACATCTGATTTACACAGAGATCTTACCAAAGATGGTGCAACTACAGAAACAAGCAGATGTACCGGAAGAAGACCAATTGAAATTCCCAAAATGTTACGGTACGAACATGGAAGCACCAAACGAGGTTATCCTTTTAGAAGACTTGAAAGCTTCGGGTTATATTATGGAGGACAGATTCAAACCTCTCGACGATGAGCACGTATACAGTGTTTTGAGGAATCTAGCTATATATCATTCACTTTCATATATATTAAAGAATTAAAGAACAAGGAGCCTGAAACATATGAATATTACAAGAACCAGATGGCCGATATGTTGGCAGCCATGACTCAGGCGGGTCCTGAAACATTGTCTTTCTTTTACATGGTTCAGAGTATGTCTGTCAGTATGCTTGATGACCCAGAGCATCAGAACATTGTGAAAAATAAAGTCACTGATATTATTGATACTGCTGGAAAAATTGCCAAGTTTGAGCAAGGCAGCCGATATGCAGTGTTACAACATGGAGATTGTTGGACAAACAATATTATGTTCAAGTTTGAGGTCAGTATTTCGTTTGTTTTTGGGTTTGTATTATTTTTTATCTAAATGTGTTGAATGAAATCTTTTTAACTAACTTTGAAAAAAGGAAGAGGTACTGTTCCCCAATGTTTCAATAACACCTGGATCGATTTGGAAATGTTTTTGTTTGAAGTTTTTCTGATGACGAGATCTTATAGTGTCGGTGACGAAGTCGGTGGCAAAAGCCAATCGCAAAACAAAAAAAAAAAAATTGTGACATGCCTCACGATATCCCCAATCGCAACGGTAAATTATTATCTAATCAATTAGATAACATTTTAGATAGATAGTAAACGGATATAACTTTTATTATGGAATGTCTATATTACCTACGTTAACCAGCTCATGTATGCAAGCTCTTAAGGCCGCATATTCTGAGAGTTGGCAACGTCGCAAAAAGCTGTCAAATATTTACAAGTTTTAATTAATTTGGCGAATTTTCTGTATGAAAACAAGAAATATTGCTCTGTAGTGCACTAAAAAAATGATAGGGGAATGCAATTAAAACACTGAATTTCATGTTGTAACCGTTTCAGGTGTATAAAAGGCATTTGGAAAGCTTCCAAATGCTTTTTTTACATCTAAAACTATATATTCGGTGTTACGATATTAATTATTGCATTCCCTTATAAATTTTTTAGTGCACTACAGAGCCATATTTCTTATTTTCTTACAGTAACAATGCTAAATTAATTAAAACTCGTTAATATTTGACAACCATTTGCGACGTTGCCAACTTTCGGAATATACGCTCTTAAAACAAGATAAATAAAAGTTCCACTTTAATAACAAAAAACATTTAATAATTTAAAATAGTGGTCCACCGGTCAGGAAGCAGAGTCCAAGCTACCGTTTGAAAGAGCTCCAAAGATAGGAACCTCCTCACAACGTGAGCCGTATCAAGGAGTAGGTACTGCCTTCTAAATCAGACCCTTGATCCAACCCCCGAAGAGAGTTACGAAAAGTGTGCGTCAAAGCTCTTAGTTACCAGGGCATTGTCTGTTGCCAGTTTCATTACAGCACAACTATCAAAGACGTAGAGTGCAGATTAATTTAAAATGGCCATGATAAATTCATAAAAATACTATTTATAGAAAAACAAAACGAAGTATGATATTGCGCTGAGAGTCCGTACATTGGCAAGGATGTCACGTATCCCGTTATGGCGTCATGCTCATCCTTAATCATTCAATTGATGGACATCATAGAATGCGTTACATAATAGAATTTTGTTGGGACACAGTAATGTCATACGAAAGATACATGTAAATTTTGGCCATAAAAAACTCAAGACAAATGATACACCCGGTAAATACCCGGCTTATCTTACTAGTGTCTAGAGCATACGGACGAGTAGTAATTATTATTTGTTACTTCTAGACCAGCGTGCTTTACCGTCGAATACATCTTCGCTTATCTTCAGGCTAGACAGGGGTCAAACGCGAACCTGTCGTTAAAAAAACCTAGCACTAATACGTTTTCATATTCTACTTCCAGGGTGAAACCTTAAAGCAGTCAATCTTAATCGACTACCAACAAGCAAAGAACTTCAGTCCAGCCTACGACCTCCTCTACCTGATCTTCAACTGCACCGACCACGAAACCAGAGTCAAAAGCTTCTACGACTGGTTGGACTACTATCACTCCGAACTTGACAAGTCCTTGTCCAACTTCGGTCTGAAAGCCAACTACTCATACCCTAGAGACCAATTGGATGCCGATTTGAAGAGATACGGTAAGCTTGGCTTTGGAGCAGCCATCCTCATGTCTGGTACAATGACAATCAATGCTGCAGAAGCTGCTAAAATAAAGGATGCTCTAGGAGCCGGGAATATGGAAGATATGGCCGGGGCTATGGGAGGTCTGCATGCTGATACTATGAATCTTTTTAAGCAGAGACTCATTGGTTTGATTGAGAGTTTCAAACTGTTTGGTCTGTTGTGAGTTTGAAGCGCTTGTCTATGATATCGAGCATAGATTCACTTGCACTTCGGATCTTTTGTTTTGTATGGGTTGTGTGTTAAATCTATGATGTCATGGCCATTATTAATTTTACCTATTTCATTCAAATGGTATTCTTCTTTAGTCATAATTAGAGATCCTAAATAATGGGCAATTTATATTTCTGTCTAAGTATTTGTTTATTTTAGGGCTTCCACATGAGTTATTTTTAAATTTGTTGCAAAAGTTGCAAAGCTAAAGAAATTTTTTTTTGGCTAATAATGTTTGCAACACGTTGCTTTACAAATAGTAACTTCAATATGGATGGGCATTTGCATTAGCTAAAGGCTTGTTAAAGGCCAAATCAGGGAATAAATATTTAATCTCGCGTTTCCATTGATATGAAGGTATCGGCAATAAAGAACGCACAGCAGATCACATTGATATTCGCCGAATATCTCTCTCCGAACATCATCATTATCTTCCTGCCCTTTTATAAAGAGTATTATTTTCTTCTTCCAATCTCTGTCACGGCTTTATTAACTTCTATTTCTTCCATCGATGTGCATTCTATCTTGCTGGTATCTTGTACAATATTGGTTGTTTTCGACAAGTCTTGTAAAAGACCTGTCAATAAACATGGCCCGTTTATAACATGTATTCGTAGATTCAGTTAAGCACCATGAAACCACGACAAGGGTGATAATGTTTATGACTTCCATCTTTCAACTGTCTTGAAAACACCGTTTGCCAAAAAAAAGCTTTTTGCAAATTAATTGTCAAAAATATTTGCTACCTACCTACCTATTATCTTTCGGTCTTCCGATACTCGACCTTGCGTCGGTCGGTTGGATGAATATCCCGCATCCCACAGGAAAAATGATATCCATTTTCCCCTACCTGTATTTTTTTCTTACTCTTCTTCGTCTGTTGTTTGTTCTAGTTGATGGCTGATTTTGTGTTGTTTACTATCCTGTTCAAATTATTATTTGTTTAGGAGAGTGGAAGTGTCAGAAAAATGTGCATGACGTCACAAAATGGCGCTATCACAGCTTCACCCTTATCGTGGTTGCATATTATAGTTTACTATTTTGTTTACAACAAGTTAGAAACAGCTTGTTTTTGTTGTAAACGAAATTAGTATACCAATAATACATATTTTCATTATGTAAACGCTATTTAATGTAGGACTATATGGTTATTTGAAATTTCGTAATACCGAAATTATAGAAGATTTATGCGGCAGGTGAGACAACAGTCTAAGGAAGGCCCCACTTGTACAAATCATGTGGTCGGCAAGTTTAGCGCTAAACTTGTGTCCTCAACGGTAAGGCCTCCCTACTAATAGTACAACTATTAATTCTGTGGCCTCTCCTCTCATGCAGTTTGTGGTCTATTTCCGTGTAAGAACTAATGCATAATAAGGCAATAATGTGCCCACTGCTGGGACATAGGCCTTCTCTCTGAGAGGGAATGAGCTACAGGCTATCATCCTCCTGTTGAGGACACTTTGGTATTTGTAAGGCTAGCGGCTCACTGGTGACTTTTTGTTTTCCTGTTGAGTGCTATAAGATATTATATGCGAGTGCGCCCAATATCGTGATATTCGTGATCATTATAATGATTCCTAACAATGCTAATCTTCACAGAATTTGACTGGGTGACAAAAAGTCACCGTGTCATAAAAGTCACAATCAGCGCCCGGCCTTTATTAAAATGAATGTCAATGTTGACGTTCCAGAGTGTATATGTTATTTTCAACATGTTATTTTGTAAAATATGTAACACTTTAGAGCCTATGCACACCACGTTTTTTAAACGCGCCGTTGACGCCCGTTTGCAACGATACAGACGCGTTACTCACGCAAGTCAGACGATGCCTGTAGACCTTTACACACCAGCTGTATAAATTACAAACGCGCGGCACCGGCGCGTTTGTATCGAAACAGACGCGCCGGTGCCGCGCGTTTGACGCGACATAAACGACAACAAATTGCTCTGTTTGATAAAAACGCGCCGTCGACGCGTTTAAAAAACGTGGTGTGCATAGGCCCTGAATGTTATTGAAAAAGTACAGAATTTTTATTCTATTTTTTATAATCTTGTTTTTCTATTAGTTATAAGTGCATATTGTGTTCTCTTTTTAACAAAAGGAGTAGATTTAAATTATTTTGATTAAACTTGTGTATCTGTGTATGCATTTTAAAGGTGCTAAGTAATACTATAATAAAAAATGCTTTTATTGTCAGATATTATTAAAGTGTGTTAAAAATATGTGTGTGTTACATTCTTTCAAACATTGTCAGAACTTGCTCGAAATTAACATTATAAATTAATCCAAATCCTGTCCTATTTTTAACGACTACTGTGACTGTACCATACTGTACTGTACTACGACTACTGTATGTGTAACTAATTGTGATTTGAATAAGCAAATTCTGTGAAAACCCATCAAACACAACACTCGTCTAGTCGGGTTATTGTACTCTTCCAAAACGGCTGCATCGCTGATTTGTTTCGTTTTTATATGTATACTTATTATGTATTTGTATGAGAAAAGGTGGTAAAAGTAATTTTAGCTTACCTACGACCTCCCTTTTTATTAACACTTTGAGCTGAGCAACGTTATAATACGTAAAATTTGACAAACGCTATCTGACACAACGTTTAATCACGTCAGTAAAAAATATGTCTTTTTTCAAAGAACGTGTATAAACGGACGAGGCTTATACAAATTCCCTCAAGCTACGTCATCGCGCCGTATCACTTTAAATTTTGGGACTGCTAGCGCCACTCCAGGTTAGTTTTTTTGTGCACTTTACATATAAGGCTACTCGCACACATACATTCTAATTACGCATACATTCGCAACGTCGTAGTACGTCCCTCGTAAACGTCGACGTGCAGTAACGGTTGTGTCACATTTCATATTATCTTTGGTTGTGTGAAAAACAGAACGTCACTAATCGTCATTTATTTTGTATGAGAAGATAGTGCGCCGCACAACAAATATTTGAATACCCAGATGCTCAGCTGAAAGTGTTAATAATATTTAACGTTCAATGAAACAACAATACAATGTACAACCTAAATATAGAATAAAAATGGCGACCAACGGTCAAACAGTTCGTAATTCTATCAAATAATAGGCATAGTAGAGCTACTCGTTCGCCGTACGTTGTCTGCCCTTTGAGATACAGTTAACTTGATTCTCCAGAACTCAAGGAGAAACTTTTTTACCCAACGAATCTGAGAAGGACCAAAGAAACGATGAAATATTTTATATCGGGGTAATTTCATCAAATGAGTTCTCCCACCCCAGGGCGGGACGGGAGACACTGTCGAACTTGTACTGACTAAACTCCACGGCGATTCTTCAATAGCCCTTTACGTTCCAGGGTCACTACCTGATGAGACAGTCCCGCAACATCGACGAATGGATAGTGTAAAGAATGATGAGGCAAATAAGTAATTTTTGAGAGTACCTACATAAATATTGCAATGTTCCCAAATAACTGAAAAAAGACAGGAGCAAGTCAATTATCAATAATTATTGACTAGTTTTAATGCAATTAGTGGTCTTTCTTTTTACCGAAATATTGTTCGATTGTATGGTAATCGAAAACCCCTATACAAATTGTAACAGCAACCGTGTTTGCAAAGGTTAATAAGCATTTCAATGTAGCAGGCCCGATAATGGTCCCGGTTCTTTCCTCCATGTGCTGATGGTGATCACCGGGGTGGTTTTAGTGAGGTACAAATCCCACAATTCCCGGTCTTATCTTTAAAGTCTTTGGGGATGAGGCCCCGGGAGCCTTTTGAGGGTTTCCCCCAACACAACAAAATAAGGCTCCTTTGATGAAGAATCTTATGTTCTTTCTTAAATTCTTAAATATTTGGAGCTAGAGACTTTTTGTCACCGATGTCATTATGACGGCTGCGATCTGTCTGGTCAGAAACATTACGATTTTATAAAATACTCGACAATCCGAATTTTGCGGATATAATGTCTGTTGAATAATATGTTGTCGACTCGAAATCTTTATTTTTTTATGTTTTATTATTAAGGTAAGCTTGCGATCGAGTCTACCGTACCCCTTGACGAAATTATTAATATAGATAGAGAATAACCTACCAGATTTTAATTAGCAAACCCTGCCGTGGTCGCGATGGAGACCCGAGTCTCTGATACCTTACGACTTTGTTGTCCATTGATATTTGCGAAGAATCTCTATGAATTTGTATTTCAATAGTTGCCTGGATGGCAAGTTTGTAAAATATCGGAGACTTGTGTCACATTGTGTGTGGCTTCCTCTGTATATCAACAAAACATCAGAGTAAATATTGATATTCTATTTTACTAGGCGTTCCTCATGTGCTATGTTTGAAAACATTGAACATCGACCAGTGCAGCGTTTATTATTTAAAATCGAACTCCTGGTAATTATCGTGAAATATGTAACTTCAACAACAACCATCATGTTAGAATGTTATACAGTCAGCTCCTAACTTGGTAAACACCGGGAACACGTCATCCGAAACAAACTACAAATGTGGCGGTCGCTACCAGAAAATGTCCAAATAATAAACCCAATTCTGGTTTTAACTCGCCTTTGTACATAACTTACCCTTATGCAAAATGTTATTTAATTATATTATGTGTGTAGGTACAGTCAGCATCAAAAGTTGCTGACCACATTCAGATTTTAAAAATCGCTGTACACCGTATTATTACGCATTATTAGGGTGTACAGCTATTTTGAAAATCTGAAAGTGTTCAGCATCTTTTGATGCTGACTGTACAATAAAGAATAATTATGATAAAGTGACTCACGCTACGATTGACGTGGTCACATAATCGGGCCCTGCAATTGTAAATTTCGTACCAACGATGTGAAAGAAGTTGTCATGTGTTTCTGGTATTCCACCTTGGCGCAAGTCACAGTGATAACAACAAACAATATCATTAAAGGATTAAAAGCACTGATATAGTACAAGTGCAAGCAAAAAAAGCACGTACCAAAGTACTATCTATAATTCCTATTTCTTTGATCTGAGCTATAATTTATTAATCATGCCTACCGTCTAATCAAATAAACAATCACATAACCTGAGGTTGATTGTATATCTTACAGATAAACACGTACGTATATAATAAAATGAAATGATAGCAGAAGCTTCTAGTCCACCTTGTTGCATCAATATGGCACAACCCAATATCGAAGGGGCTGTTGAAAATATAACTGAAAGTCAGATATCATTCATCAAAAGTGTAATCGAAAAAGAAGGTTTTAAAGATAGCAAAGTTTCCATTAAAACAGTTGGAGAAGCAGGTGATAATTATGGAGCAAACGTAAAAAGAATCATCGTAGAAGGAAAAAATGGAAACCTTTCAATATTTGCCAAAATAGCACCAACGATTGAATTTGTCCGAAAAACGTCGAATGTTCCTCTTGCATTCCATAATGAGCATCTGATGTATACAGAAGTCCTACCAAAGTTGCTTCAGCTTCAGAAGGAAGCCAACATACCAGAAGAAGATCAAATAAAGTTTCCAAAATGTTACGGAACGTATCTCGAAGCACCAAATGAAGTCATCCTGATAGAAGACCTCAATACTTCGGGTTTTGTTATGAAGGACAGATTCGCATCCCTCTCTGATGAATGTGTAACCAGTATATTGAAAAACATAGCTATATTGCATTCTCTTTCTTACGTGTTGAAGAGCAAAGAACCCGAGACATTTAATTACTTCAGGGATAATTTGTGGGATGTAATGGGAGCAATGAATGAAGGAACTTTTGGAGAACTTGATTTTTTTAGTTACATTGAGACCCTTTTTCTTAAGGTACTCGATAATCCAGAACACCAGGACATCCTGAGAAACGCAAATGTCAATGAAAGTTTTAAACATACCGCTAAAATTACGAAGTTGGAACAAGGCAACAGATATTCGGTTATTCTTCATGGAGATTGTTGGACAAACAATTTTTTGTTTAAGTTTGAGGTCAGTATAATTTCAAACTTTTCATTAAGTGTCATTTGGTATCATGTTCAGGTTTTCTACCCCAATTTCAATTTTTTTCCCGAATTACGGTTGTGAATGCGCCGGAATAACTGCATTCAGTTGCATTCATTCACAAGTCACGCGTATTTCAGTTATATCATATTTTTAGATCCACCTTTCTTTTGGTCTGCCCCGGCTCATAAAGTTATACATTCAAAATTATACACACCATCATTCTTATTACTATGCAATGTGCCGATAATTTATTTAATAGTTCATTTTATTCTTCCAGGGTGAGACCTTGAGGCAGTCAATGTTGATCGACTATCAATTATCTAAGAACTTCAGCCCAGTCTACGATCTCTATTACTTGTTCTTCCAATGTACTGACCATGAATTGAGGATAAGAAGATTCTACGACTGGTTGGACTACTACCACTCCGAGCTTGACAAATCATTGTCAAAGTATGGTCTGAAGGCTAGCCATGTTTTCCCTAGAGACCAGCTGGATGCTGATTTAAGAAAATTCGGCAAGTTTTGCTTTAGTTCATCTGTTCTCGTCTCTGCTATACTTTTAACTAAACAAGAAGACGCTGCTAGAATAAAAGATGCACTGGAAAAAAAGAAAACAGATGAAATGCTTGACATGGTGACTGAAATGGACAATGATACGATGGTTCTTTTGAAGAAAAGACTTACTGGATTAATTGAAAGCTTCACAACATTTGGTCTACTGTAAATTATTCTTAGTTTGCTATTCTATCTGAAAATTATACAAACAACGAATTAGCTTTTTAAAATGTGATGTAATTCTAATAGATTTTTGTATACGTTGGACCTGCCTCATATCGGCATTTCCGTGATAGTCTTCAAATAAATAACGGAATTTCCCGTTAGTTTTAGTTAGTCGTGGCCCTAATGTTACTGGAACAATAATCAAGAAATATCTTCTCAGAATTTTGGGGAATACCGTAATTCGAATTGAATTTGACGGCTTTATTTGCGTTTATTGAAACATGTAATTAATTTAATCGATACTTGAAAATCTCTTATTAAAATAAATCAATTTGTTGTGAATTTGTTCCAGAATTTATCCTAACATTTTCCTCAAATTCTTTCAAAAAAACAACAAACCCGACTGGTAAAATGTAGACATTTGTAAATTGCTATACGTATAGTATTACCTACCTGAATACCTCCAGGTATTATTTAAACCCTATATTTTTACAAATTTTGATATATTATCTCATTTTTATTACATTACTAATACGCCATGTAAAAATTTATTTCGCAAAACAATTGCCGTCTAAAAACTTTACCACACTTTTGCACATAAAAGTAGTCTCCTTATGTGTAACCTTTAGTTAAAAAGGTCGAAGGATTCAAGGTTTGAGGGGTAGCAGGAACAGAGCGGAAAGTTCCTCGATACCCCATTGAAAATGGAAGGTACCTTTGACCAGACGGGAGTTTTGTCTGTAAGCTACCCGACATTCATTGTCGGATTATTCTAAACTTGTAGAGAACTTTACGGTCAGTTCACACCGAGACGCGACGCAACGCTACGTGACGCAGCAATACTGCAAATGTGTATCTATTCGGGTAGTAACAGGGTTGGCATGATTAAAACAAGTTGTTTTAAAATGCATGTTTAAAACAGTTTGAAATGTAACAGTGTTTTTTATTACATGTTTAATAAAAACAATGAGTAAAACAAGTTTAAAACATTGTATAAATAAATAAAAAAATTAAAATTACTTTTCATGGCGCATGACTGATAATTAAGGTGAAACGAGTCAACATTTTTTCCATAGAAACTTCGTTGGGGTTTTACTCCACCATTTGACAAGGTACAGTCAGCATCAAAAGTTGCTGACCACATTCAGATTTTCAAAATCGCTGTACACCATAATAATTCGGTGTACAGCGATTTTGAAAATCTGAATGTGGTCAGCAACTTTTGATGCTGACTGTATATCCAAAGTTAAACATGATATCGTTTTGTCTCATTATTAATTTTGTCTGTACGGAAGCAGAATTTTGAAATAACAAGCCATTAAAAAGTTACGAGCTTCCAAAGATTCGTTTTTATTGCTAATTTTAACACAACTTTGGGCGTAAATTAGAAATTAAAGAAGCATCAAATTTCCAAAACAAAGTCCGTACTGACACAGCGCATTTATCGAAGAATTCCATAAATTTTATTTGAAATTGAATGATGCAGTGGTTTTTTCATAAAACCCCTTCTTCCAAAGGCTGTTTCGTATTTTTTTACGCGCGCCACTTACTCTGTATGATCGTGCATCTCACTGAATAATGTTTTCCCCTGTTTTCTCCACGGGGGGATGACGCTCGCAGACACATGAACAATATGGCTCGATTTCAGGTGAAATATCATGGTTTTTGACCATGTCTGCTAGTGAGTTCGAGCTCGCGACTACCGCCGCCTTAAGTCTGCAACATAAAACCAGTTCAGTCTAAACGTTTACTTTGTTATATTTTTGAACTTTTAATGGCATTTAAGTAACTAAAACATTATTTTACGGGGACTATAATTTTTATTTAAACTTATTATGATAAGTATTTTATTCAATTAAACAAATACCTAAGTACCAGGATGTGTATGGGACAAAATAACACCTATTTTTGAACCATTAGTATAAGGTTTTATAATTCAAAACAATTAAAATTGTAACAATTCTAGTAAATAAACAACAGCTAGCAATTTTAATGGTGTAAAGGCATAGAATATATAATTGGTAAAGGTTTCAAATGTCTTAAGTACTTTTTTTTGGGACATTTCTGTTTTTGGGGATAATTGAAGAATTATATTGGACAAGTTTTCTTGTCCAGGAGATCGTGGCTAAATAATCACAGCCGCACAGGTCGATCTTCCGGGTTAAGCTGCGCTTGTCGAGGTTGGTCTGTGGATGGGTGACCATCTGACATTGCAAGTTTCTTCCGTGCCTCGGAAAGCACATAAAGCCGTTAGCACGAGTTTTCATTATTTGAGACGTAAAGTAAACTGGAACTTTGACAATTTTCAAGGAAAAAATTAGTTCCTTCTTCGCACACCAGAGGCGCTGTTCCATATTTTCATACAAAAAACGCTGTAAATACTGGAAAGACGCTGTAAAGTAAAAGAGTGAAAACTCGCGCTAAGGGTACTGTTAGTCAGAAAGTATGACAACCAGTCTTACCATGGGGTATCGTATTGCCCAGTTACTGGATTGTGGAGGTCCGATAGGCAGTCGCTCCATGTAAAATACTGATATTCAGCTGCATCTGGTTCGACTGGAAGCCGACCCCAATATAATTAGGAAAAAGCTAGGGAGATGATGATATTGGATCAGTTTTCAGCGTGCTTCAAGCACTTTCGTAAATATGCACGTAGTTCTCCAACTAGCATGTGTCTGATCCAGTGACTGCTTAGTCGCTCCATGTACACTGATATTCAGCTGCATCAGGTTCGACTAGAAGCCGAACCCAACATAGTTGGATAAAGGCTAGGTAGACAAAATCCTAAAATAGCAAGTACTTAATTTGAAAAAATAGTATTTTCTTTTGTAACCGACTTCAAAAGTTTCATATTAATTTTGAAAAAGCATTCATTGGGCTAAAAACCGTTGTAAAACACGTATAATTATATTCATAATAAACACAGAGATCTTCGAAATCACCCAATAGAGTAACATTGTCTCCTGAAAGTAGGATAAAAAATATTGAAAAAAGACCGAAATTCCGTTTGTTTTTTTTTTTACATTTTCTAACACTAGATATTTTTCCTGTATCGTAGGTGAGTTTACAAACATATAAACACACAAACACGATCATTTTTTTTTTTTTATTGGGACAAACCCACCACACTATTCCCAAACCACTGCAACTCCTGAAAGCCAGAATCAACAGTGGCAACCACCAGAAAAGCGCCGAGACAATGAAGCTCGACGTTTCCCGGAGAATGAATTTACCTGTCTTGGATCCTGCACGAAATTAATCAGAAAAGAATAGTGGAGGAGTAGGAAAAATATGTTTCCACTTCCCTCCATGCAAGCAGGAGACAGAACAAAACAAGGCCAATAGGCACAAAGGGACATTACAACTGGGAGAAGCCCAGTTGCCTAGCACCACGGGTAAAAATGACTACTAATATTAATGGGTCCTAAATTGTGAGCTGCTTATATTTGATTCCAATAATAGGTATGGCAAAAACGCTTGAACGCACGGAAGTTTGTTCGAGTTTCGACAAGGTCCGTATAATAAATGACTCCAGATGTAGTCTGAACAGCATCCAACATAATATTGCGTTCGTTTTGCCAAAGAATACACTCCCAAAGAATATGATGTGCTGATTGTTCATATTCACAGTCAGGTGTCGAACATTGACAAAAAGGCGAGGGAACAAGCTTGAAGGAAAACAATTTACTTTTAAAGTTACCATGTCCGGTGAGAAATTGGGCAACACAGTGATCCACCTCCAACCACGTCCTAGCCAGCCGCTCACGAACGGATGGAAAGAACTGGTAGAGGTGCCGTCCCTTGATAGAATTATCCCACCTATTTTGCCATTCGGATAAAAGATCCTCCCAGACGTCGCTCTGGGGTTTGAATAATCGAGATATCTTATCACGGTCACGTTGCGGTAGAAAATCAGCGTCAGTGGTCTCCCATGCGGAAAAGTACACAAACACGATCATTCAGACTCGAAACAACCACTCAAAGAATATAATAGAATTACCTTTATTCAAGTAACATGACTCAATAAATTAGTAAGACTGAAAACTATGTTAGTATAGTAACGTATACATATAATAACACTTCCCAAAAAACACATAAATAATAGTGAATCACCGCGTTGGCAACCCATGTGAGATGGCACAACAGTGACCCACGAAAATACAGTCTAGGGGACTTGAAAGCATGCCTAGGATACTGTTGGAGCTATTGATAATACACATATTTGAAACGTGCAGAGATCGAACCCGCGACACGCTGCGCAGCGGTCGATTGCTTACACCGCTAAACTGGGCTACCACAATAAACAAACTGGACGACAACTGGTTTCAAAAAAAAATTGTGCATGAACAAAATTTCACTACGATTTAACTAATTATATTATTTGCTTGTTGTAATCTAATCATATTAGGAATAAACAATCACATAACTTGGGATTGATTTTTTATCTCAGAGATAAACACGAAGCTATATAAGAAAACGTAGTCATATCAGTAGCTTATAGTTTACATTATTGCACAATCATGGCACAACACGGTATCGAAGGAGCAACTGAAAATATATCTGAAAGCCAAATATCATTCATTAAAAGTATCATCGAAAAAGAGGGTTTAAAAGATAATAAAGTTACTGTCCAAACCGTTGGAGGACCAGCTGATAATTTTGGAGCAAACGTAAAGAGAATCGTTATAGAAGGAGAACATGGAAACCTTTCAATATTTGCTAAAATAGCACCAACGATTGAATTTGTCCGAAAAATGTCGAACGTTGCTGTTGCATTCCGTAATGAGCATCTGATGTATACAGAAGTCCTACCAAAGTTTCTGCAGCTTCAGAAGGAAGCAAATATACCAGAAGAAAATCAAATAAAATTCCCAAGATGTTATGGAACGTATCTCGAAGCACCGAATGAAGTAATCCTGATTGAAGACCTCAAGACTTCAGGTTTTGTCATTAAGGAAAGATTTACATCCCTCTCTGATGAATGTGTAACCAGTGTATTGAAAAACATAGCTATATTGCATTCTCTTTCTTACGTGCTGAAGAACAAAGAACCTGAGACATTTAATTATTTCAGGGATAATTTGGGGGATGTGATGGGAGCAATGAACGAAGGAACTTATGGAAAACTTGATTTTTTCAGTCATGTTGAAAATCTTTCTCTTAGAGTGCTGGACAGTAATCCAATACATCAGGAAGTCCTGAGAAAGGTAAAAGTCAGTGAAGGTTTAAAAAGTTGTGTCAAAATGACGAAATTTGAACATGGCAGTCGATATTCAGTAATTCAACATGGAGATTGTTGGACAAATAATTTTATGTTCAAATTTGAGGTTAGTATTATTTCAACCTTTACACAATTCATAGTTTTTGTTGTGCAAATATTTCTAGTACTTACATTAGTTCTTTGACAAATATTAAGAGCAGAACGAGATTAAGGGATCTGTGGATCGCCACAGATACCTTAATCTCGTTCTGCTTAATTATTTGTCCTCAAAATTATACAGACTGCTCCACATGTATCTCTTTACTCTGAGACACACGTCTTTATCGTTTTAATAAATTTCCACCTTACTACCTTGTCAACGGCAGCATTAGTGGAAAAGTTATGTGGCCCTTTACTGATATTATTTTGAGTTTAAAAAGTGACTTTAATAATATCAAATTTTATTATTTTCAGGGGCAGACCGTGAGACAGTCAATGCTAATCGATTATCAATTATCTAAGAACTTCAGCCCAGTCTACGATCTATATTTCTTGTTCTTCCAATGTACTGACCATGAATTGAGGATAAGAAGATTCTACGACTGGTTGGACTACTACCACTCCGAGCTTGACAAATCCTTGTCAAATTTTGGTTTGAAAGCC
The DNA here is from genome assembly GCA_954870645.1 of Agrotis clavis. Classification (NCBI taxonomy): domain Eukaryota; kingdom Metazoa; phylum Arthropoda; class Insecta; order Lepidoptera; family Noctuidae; genus Agrotis; species Agrotis clavis. Next base: position 7,495,156 of record OX940925.1, read on the forward strand.
AACAACGTTTACCCAAGAGAGCAAATGGACGCTGATTTGAAAAGATATGGCAGGCTTGGCTTTAGTTTTGCTACTCTCATTTCTGGTTTACTTGTAATCAAACCAGAAGAGGCTGCTCGAATGAAAGATGCGATGCAAAACGAGAGAGGTGATGAAATTGTGAACATGGTGGGTGAAATGCACGAAGACAGTATAATTCTTTTAAGGAAGAGACTTATTGGAATAATTGATAGTTTCACTAAATTTGATTTGCTATAAATTATTATTAGTTTGTTATTTTAATCTAATGCAAAGATGAGGATAATTTCATGCTCATAGTTTAAGATCCTGAATTTGTTAATAAAATAATCATCCTTAATTTTTTTTTATCCTGCACTTACCTGGAAGTACAGTTTTTCAAACAAAAGCTTCATAAAGGTGCACCGACTGGACGATAAGCTTATATGAATCTTTTAGCTAAGTACAGACTTTGTAGTCTCGATTATGGTTAATAAAAGTTGTTTTACTATCCAAGAAAAGCTGGCCAACATTCTTTATTCTTAGCACTGCAGAGATCACGGGGGTCGGGGATACGGTGAATACCGTTTCCCTGGCCGTCCCCTCGGTGGTTCGGTGAGTTTTTTAAAGTTGAAAGATACCACCAGTTAATATTATGGTATCACCAGAGTCACTGACATAGCTCATAAAATTTACAAGTTGAAGTGGCAATGGGCAGGCCACATCGCTCGTAGAACTGACAACCGATGGGGAAGAAAAGTTCTCGAGTGGCGACCACAGACCGGAAGACGCAGCGTAGGCAGGCCTCCCACTAGGTGGACCGACGACATCGTGAGGATCGCGGGCAACCGATGGACGCAAATGGCGAATTGTCGTTCGGCGTGGTGGTCTAAGGGGGAAGCCTATTTTCAGCAGTGGACGTCTTCCGGGTGATGATGATGATGATAACTAGCTAAAACTGCTTCTGACGACGACTTTTTAATTTAATAATTTTATTTGTGATGTTATCTGCACCTCCAGCCACCGTCTGAGCACAGCCTACTGTACTATGAAAATAAATGTTGGTAATAATTTGTAGTTGATTGTAATTTTCCAAATGCGTGACTAACACATATTTCTTTTTTTTTTATAATTTGTAACTTTTGTTATCTCAGTAATGTAGTCATTGATTATTTTATTCTTAACTTCTTTTTTTAATAAACTCAATACTTTGAGTATCTCATTGTTCGCAGTAACTGCATTCTCGCTGACGTTTATTACTTTTGAAGTGACTACTACAGATAGTGGTATCGTTTAACTTTTACATTAATTCTTAGCCAAGTCGTCTATCATAATTTACTTGTAATAGAAACAATATTACATATCCATCAATATAATGGAAACATTTATTCCTAATCATCCACTATTCTTTTCTAATTAACTTCGCTGCAGGAGCCAATTCATTATTTCGGTGCTTTCTGTGGTTGCCACTGTTGATTCTGGCTTTCTGGAGTTGCAGTGGTTTGGGAATAGTGTGGTGGGTTTTATTTCATCCATCAATAATAATTAAATTGTAAAAACAAAGATTAATTAGAAAAATACAGATAAATACATTTATATTTTAATAAAAAAAAAAAACCGGCAAAAATAAATATGTATTCATTCTACGGATTAATAATAGAGTGCGGAAAGCAAAATCAACATTCTTATTTTTTTGCCTTTCATCCAGTTTAAAAAGTCGAGTTCAGTCTCTTACAACAAACCGAATTCTGTGAAACTATCAATAAGTCCAACAATTCTGCTCCTAAGTCGGACCAAGGTATCTCCCTGAAAGCCTTGCGTTTTCATTTTTTGCATCGCTTCATCCAAACCTTTATCCTTCAAGTCATCCATAATCTCACCAGCTTCTTTAGAATCTCTCATCAACATATTTGACAATAATAGACAAAGACCAAACATCAACTTTCCGTATCTTTTCATATCTGCATCTAACTGGTCTTTGGGGTACACAAAGTTGGCTTTCAGACCAAAGTTGGATAAGGATTTATCTAGTTCAGTATGATAGTAGTCTAACCAGTCATAGTAGTTCTTATGCCTGGTCTCAAAGTCAGTGCAATTGAAAATCATGTATAGGATGTCTACCGCTGGACTGCTGGTCTTCGATGCTTGGTAGTCAATCATTATTGATTCCACTGTATCGCCCTGGAGACAAAAACAAAATATTCTTAGACAAGTGATGTCGTTTTAGCAGTTATTTACCATCTTGTGTAGAAGCACAAGCTACTTTATTTCTAAATAAGTAAATATTCCATTTGACCTTGAGTTAAATAGACCATTATTAACTTATCTGTAAGAATCTTAAATTATTTAATCCCTTAATCAAAACTGGTAATGACAATGATAAGCAAGTTAATTTCTTATCTTCCATATCAAAAAACGTCACTTCTTATTCCTACAAGTAAAGTACTAAAATCAAATTAATTACATAATACTTGCCTCAATTTTGAACATCACATTGTTCGTCCAAGCATCACCTTGTTGAATAATAGAATATCTATTGTCTTCCCTCGATAACTTTGCTGACAGCCTCATAATATCTACAGCTTTATTTTTAATTATTTTCTTATGATCCTCGTTGTCCATAATTGACATAATTTCATTTTCAAGTTGGTCTAAATGTTGTACAAAATGTGGCATCTTAGCCATCAGTGACCATGCATCTATCAATGTACTTTTAAAGAGCTCGAAAGTCTCTGGTTCTTTTTTCTTTAACGCGTAAGAAAGAGAATGTAGTATGGCAAAGTTTCTCAAGAGGCTTTTGACACATGCATCTGAAAGGGAATCAAACTTGTTCAACATGGAAAAACCTGTTTCAGCCAGATCTTCTAAAATGATGACTTCATTCGGCTCGTCACTTAGCGATCCGTAACATTTCGCAAATCTTAGTTGTTCCTCTTCTGGAACTCCAGCGTCTTTCTGTAGCTGAACAAACTTTGGCAATACTATTGTGTACATTGTGTGCTCGTTGAGGAACATTGAATTTGTGTTCGTTGTCTGCCGAACGATTTCGACTCCAGATGCAATTTTCACAATCAATTTTAAACTTCCATTGTCACCTTCGACGCTGATTCTCTTAACGTCTGCCACGAAATTATCACCTGGCCGGCCAACTGGACTGAAAATCACCTTAGTTACTTGTAATTCTTGTTCTTGAATGACTTTATTGATAAAAGCCAGTTGTTGTTCGTTTATATTTTCAAAATCTCCCTCAAAGCCGTATTGGGCCATGATTGCTTGTGATACTAAGCGTAAATTACTGTCGTATTAAAATTTATAGACAATATGTTTATCTGTATCAGAGTGACGGTGAACGCTGTTGGTCGGATGTATTAAGATTAGATAATTTTTATTTGTTAGGCAAGTAGGTATCGACTGACTTTAATAATCTCCATGGTAATCGTGTACGAAATAATCGAGTTATAAAAGTATAATTACCTGACACACTCCGATAATACCAAGAACAGTTTATCAACTTTTAGTGATATTTTCGAGAATCGACATTCGCGCCACTTTTTTTCCGTATGATTTTTTATTGACTAGTATTAGTCATTAACACATTCCTCAATATTAAGTTTTCAAATTCATATTAATGTGTAATCAGCGTTTGTTTTGTCTGCATGAAGTCTATTTAAATTCGTTTGCAGTATTAACCTGTGCCTTACAGTAGGGTTACAAAAAGCTTCAGTAATAATTTACAAAATTTAATTACAGTACTTGGATCTAAATTTTACAATAAACCAAATTGTGTGAAACTATCAATAAGTCCAATAACTCTTGTTTTGAGACGAACCATGGTATCATCGGGTACTACGTCCATTTTCATTGCATCTATCACGTCGCCGATATCTTCACTCTTCCAGCTTTCCTTAAACTTGCCAGCTTCCTCAGTACCTTTTGACCAAACGCTAGCTAACATTATGCATTGACCAAAAAGTAATTTGCCATATCTTTTTAAATCTGCGTCCAACTGATCTCTAGGGTAAACGAAGTTGGCTTTAAGACCGAAGTTCGATAAGGAATTGTCTAACTCAGTGTGATAGTAGTCTAGCCAGTTGTAGTAATTTTTAAACCTGGCCTCGTGATCGGTGCAGTTGAAGATCATGTAGAGGAGATCGACCACTGGACTGGTGCTCTTCGATACCTGGTAGTCAATCATGATTGATTCTGTTAACTCATCTCCCTGGGGACAAAAAAAAAATCACTTTAATTTATAATAAATAAATAATTATTTAGCATAAAACCACTATGAGTTAAGTGTAGATTTAATTATGAATAGACGCTCTTCAAGGAACGAATAAATACTAAGCATGTGATGAATTGGTGGAAACTGTTTCGCGAAAACTATAAATTGTTTGGCACTACATTATTAATTTAAAACACCCAAAACTACATATTATTTATAAAGAAATACTTACTACAAATTTGAACAAAACATTGTTTGTCCAGGCATCACCTTGCTGAATAACTGAATACCTATTATCACCGTTCTTTGCAAACTTTGCTCCCAGTTGAAAGATAGATGTAACTTTATTTCTAAGTATTTTTTTATGTTCCTCATCAAATACTGATATAAGGTCATCTTCAAATTGTTGCATGTGACTTGTCATTTGATGATTCTCTGACATAACTATCCATACATCTGTTAATTTATGTTTGAAGAGATCATATGTTTCTGGTTCTTTTTTCTTTAAAGCGTAAGAAAGAGAATGAAGTATAGCGAAGTTCTTTAAAATACTTTTTACGCACTCGTCAGAGAGAGACTCAAACTTGTTCAACATAATGAAGTCTGATTCGGTAAGGTCTTCTAAAATTATAACTTCGTTAGGAGCTTCAGTTAGAGATCCGTAGCATTTGGCGAATTTTAGTTGTTCTTTTTCTGATACACCAGCGTCTTTCTGAAGCTGTACTAATTTAGGTAATACCTCTGTATACATTGTGTGTTCATTGCCAAACATGTATTCTGTATTGGACATCTTCCGAACCATTTCGAATTCTGGTGCGATTTTGACGATCATCTTCATGCTTCCATTTTCACCTTGTATGTCGATCCTCTTAACATTGGCCACAAAATTGTCACCATCCTTCCCAACTCGACTGAAGATCACTTTATTTACTTTTAAATCTTGTTCTTGAATCACTTTATTAATGAACTCCAGTTGACGTTCACTAGTGTCATCCAAATCTCCCTCAAAGTTAAATTGTGCCATGGTTACACGTATAATATGCTCCTAACTAATGAATTATTCTGATTGTTCTTTAATTTATAAATGTATTTTATCTTTATATAGGTAGCGTTGTGGATTTTTGTGTAAGATTAGATAATCTACGTCAGTATTTGTTTTTTTTATTTAATGTGCAGTATTAATAAATGATCAAGTATTTAAAATACAAGCACCGGGGGCTCTAAGTGTGCAATTAAAACGGCGCGGGCGGGCAATGGGAGCGGGTGGCGGGTCACGCGGAAAACGCACTTTTTTATGGATGAACACAGTTATTGCAGCGGGGCGATTGAGCGGTCCGGACGAACCTACCTCGTGCGATATGTCAGATTATTTGGAAGCTAGTGCTTATATAAAGTGGGACCTTTTACTAATTTAATTACCAGAATCTGAATCTTCGCTTATTATTTTCATTTCTTCCCATAGTTTTTTAATTACTTGCCGATTCGAATAATTTGAATCAGTACAATTCCATAAAAGTGGCCGAGCAGGCCGAGCCAATACGGCACTTATTAAATCTTCAGTCGTCAGCGGCATGTCTGAACAATTGGAGCGGGAAACGCAAACTGACTTGCGTCCACCCGCCCCGCTCGCACCACCCGCCTGTACCGCTGCGATTTCCGCTCACCCGCCCCGCCTGCACTTGGTGCACCTCAGTCAAAAACTAGTGTTTCCGTTACCCGCCAGCGAATTCCGCTGCCCGCCCCGCTGCCACTGTAGTTGCACGCTAATGCTTTCGTTCTATTTTTTTTTTTATTTAAAGGATTTTTCGAGGTTAATTACTAGAAGATGGGCCCTTCTACCTCCCATCGGTAAAGATTGTGAGTTAATTGCTACGTTTCGAGTTAGGAAAGCAATATTTGTTCGTAAGGTAGTCAAAAAGTCTATGTGCAATTACAGTGGCAGCGAGGCGGGCAGCGGAATCCGCTGGCGGGTAACGTAAACACATAGTTTTTTACCATTTTTTTTTTTTTTTAGGTGGTAAAATCATCAAATGAGTCCTCCCGCCCTGGGTGGGGCGGAAGGGACTGTCAGACTCTTACTGACTAAAATCCACCCGTGTTCCTTCGGATGCCCTTTACGTTCTGGGGCCACGGTATCCTGGGTTAAGAAAAAACCCGCGACCCCAGCAGGCATTTGGCGCGAAACACGACGCGCCACCGACCCGGGCTTGGTCCTTGGTCGGACGGCGAGCTACCCATTACTCACCGTCCGCAAGCCCGCTCCGCCGCTGTGCCCTCTGCTATTCAGAGGGACACGCGTTGGAGCGTCCACCTGACAGGCTATTCGCATACGGGCAAAGAGACCCCTTAGGCACACAGTGCCTAAGAAAGAGTTTTTGCCCGGATCCCAGGGTGCACCGGCCCGAAAAACTGGTCTTCCCCCCGGACGTATCCGAGAGGGAACTCCAGTCCACGGGCGCACGTGGAGGTTTCCTGTCTTAGCACCCCATAGTTTTTTACCATAGTACGATTATTAATTCGAGTCAGTAAAATGACAGTGTAACTGTCACTGATACAAAGAAATTTAGTACATTTCATTCATGTTCAAATGTCATTTTACTGACTGGAATTAATAATCGTACTTTAAGGTGCACCAAGTGCGGGCGGGGCGGGTGAGCGGATCTCGCAGCAGTACAGGCGAGTGCCGCGAGTGGGGCGGGTGGACGCAAGTCAGTTTGCGTTTCCCGCTCCATTTGCTCAGACATGCCGGTGACGACTGTAGATTTAAAAAAAAAACAGTGTCTCTATGATTACTTTTACTACTTGCAAAATGTATTACGACGAGAACGATTGTCCACGCGAGCCTACACACTGCTGGATGGTAAAAATGTGAAAATGACAAAATTCTCCATGTCTATATCGATCACTATTGATATTGTGGCGATTGCTTTTAGAAAAAAAAAGGTCCTACGCTTTGTTTAAGCACTAGCTTCCAAAATATTCTAACATATTGCACGAAGACGTACGTCCGGGCCGCTCAATCGTCCCGCTGCTACTGTATTCATCCATAGAAATGTGCAATTTCCGCGTGACCCGCCACCTGCTCTCGCTGCCCGCCCCGCGCCACTGTAATTGCACACAGCGTTGTCGACAGTCAGGCAGGCAAGGCACTGCATTGTCAGTCGAGTTGACATTGATTTGCAATTTGATATGCAATCCTCTAAAATTAATAAGTCATTCACAGATCTTCTACTTCATAGATGTCGTATAGCTAGCCAGTTTATTTGTTTAATTATTTTTTAAGTATTCAAATGACTATCGTACTTCTAAAATGTCATGCTGAAAAGGCAGTCTTACCGTATCGATTATATTCATGATTAACGTATTTAATCAAAAATCTATTGATAACAAAAACGATAAACTCATTGAGGAACGGTCCACGTGAGAAAAACATGCTAACCTTCACGTAAACGAAACTTAAAAAGATAAAGAACGTTAGCACTTTACACCTTCTTATTTATGGCTTATGCGATTCTTACACGATAAAGCGCGATGGGAGGAGACGGTGAAATAAATGTTTTGACGATGCTCCGCGCGGAGAGGTGTCGATAACCAGGCGTCCGCGCTGACGATGACACACCAAAAGCATGTGTTGGCATGCATTGGCATCGGGTCAATTATCCAATAATATGATACCATACAAGCTAATGCGACGTGTGAAAGTTGGGTTATCAAAAGAGTTGTCATTAAAAAAAAAACATTTATTTCATTAACTCACATTAAACCAAATTCAGTAAAACTATCAATAAGCCCAATAACCCTCTTTTTGAAACGAACCATAGTTTCATCAGGCATAGCATCAATTTTCATTACTTTTAGTGCGTCTGTCGTTGACTTCTGCCTAGCTTCCTTAAACTTACTAGCTTCTTTTGCATCCCTAGTCAAAAGATTTGCTAAGATTAAAGAAAATCCAAATAGAAAATCAGCATATCTTTTCAAGTCAGCGTCCAACTGTTCTCTAGGAAACACGGAACTTGCTTTCAGGCCAAAGTTTGACAAGGACTTGTCTAATTCCGTGTGATAGTAGTCTAACCAGTTGTAGTAGTTCTTAGACCTTGTCTCATGGTCAGTGCAGTTGAAGATCATGTAGAGGAGGTCCACCACAGGACTGTTGTTCTTCGATGCTTGGTAGTCAATCATGATTGATTGTTTTAACTCGTCTCCCTGAGAACAAAAACAAAATGTATAAGTGAGTACTTGCAGTTGTAAAGATTGTGATAAATCTTGTACATATTATATTTAAATGGTTGCGGGACTCACGAATTACCGTGACCAAGTAACGTGAAGGGCTATTGAAGGACACTGAGAATTTTCTCTCTGAGTCACAGTCCTTCATGCTCTGCCCTGGGTGGGAGGACTCATTTGATGGTTTAGCTTGGTAACAAGCTAATCTTAATAAAGGCGTTGTTTAAATATTAATAACCACGTTGAATGAATAATAGAAATGTCTAAGACACCTCTTACGATGTTAAACATCGTAAGTACAAAAAAAAGACTGAACTCATAAATTAATAATTATTTACAATAATTATTTACAATAAAATACTTACCTCGAACTTAAACATAATATTATTTGTCCAAGCATCGCCTTGTTGAATTACTGAAAATCTATTGTCAACGGTCTTAGAGAAGTGCACTGCCCATTTTGGGATATCCGTCATTTTATCCTTTAGTACTTTTTTATGGGTTTCATCGTCAAACGCCGATTCAATTTGTTTTTGATATATTTGCAAAATACTAAGCATTTCTTCATTATCAGCTATTAGTGCCCATCCGTCTGTAAGTTTACTTCTGAAGAGTTCATAAGTCTCCGGTTCTTTATTCTTCAGCACAAAACAAAGAGAATGAAGCAAAGCGAAATTTTTTAAGATGCTTTCAACGCATTCGTTTGGCAGAGACTCAAACTTGTTCATCATGACATAGTCCAGCTCTTTCAGGTCTTCTAAAATGACAACCTCGTTCGGTACTTCATTCAGGGACCCATAGCATTTGGCGAATTTTATTTGTTCTTCTTCTGGCACTCCAGCCTCTTTCTGCAGCTGCACTAATTTAGGTAGTACCTCCGTATACATTGTCTGTTCGTTCTTGAACATTAATGCAGTGTTCGACATTTTACGAACCATTTCGACTGGAGATGCGACTTTGGCAATCATTTTCATGCTTCCATTTTCACCTTCTATACTGATCCTCTTTACACTTGCCATGAAATTATCGCCTGCTTCTCCAACTGCATCGAAAACTACTTTTGTAACTCGTAAATCTTGTTCTTGAATCACTTTATTAATGAATTCTAGTTGTCGTGGACTAATATCTTCGTAAACACCTTCAAATTTGTACAGTGCCATGATTGCGTGTATACCAACTACTGGCTAAGAACGGTTTTTAGTTTAATTTATAAAGAGTATTTTATCTGTTTCCTGTTTTCATTGATTAGTGTTGAGATTAGATATTGATTCTGCAATCTTAATACTTCCTTTGTCTGGAACACTACGCGATCAAACGGAAACGGTATAAACGATAAAACAGCTTTACAGTTTGACCTATCATGCTGACGATTGTGTTAAAATAATTATCTTTCCATTTCCATTCATGCCATCAGGGAAATATTATCTACTCTGCCATATTATCTACTTAATTTGACAGGTCTCTTGGTCTAGTGGTTAGTGAACCTGACTGCTATGCCGGAGGTCGTGGGTTCGATTCCCACCCAGGACAAATGTTTGTGTGATGAGTACAATCATTTGTTTTGTGTCTGGGTGTAATTTATCTATAATATTTATGTATTTATAAATATATAAGTATGTTTATCAGTTGTCTAGTACCCATAACTAGAGATGTGCCTGATGGCAATATTCACACTGCCGGCAATATTCCCAATATTGCCACTGCCGGTAAAATACCAAAATTGCCGGCAACTTTGGCAATATTCTTGTTTGTTGTTTTATTGAATAACTAGCTGTGCCCGCGACTTCGTTCGCGTGTATGTCGGAATGCGAAGCGCTTAACACTCGCCACGTTTTTCATATAAACCCTATATTTAATATTTTCTTAGATTTTTCAAGAACATTTGACGTGTTTGTAATAAATGCCCTCTGTCGTTCAAAGGCAGTAAGTACCATTGAATTGCTACTGGATTATAGTAGTTTGTTTATCGATTTGAATTTTCGATATTGTTTAATGAATTAAATAAATGTTGGTACGGAAAAAAAAAATGATGGAACGTACTCTAAATCCTATTCCAGAGCGCGTGAACGTAAAGCGAAAAAAAGTGTTAAAACTTCAAAACAAATAAAATAGATCCCATTGTCAAAGAAACATGTAAGTACTTAGGTTTTTGTATGACTATTTTCCTAATGCCGCTCTATGCAAATAAATGATTCTGTTCTATTCTGTTCCATTCCAATTCCTCCACTCCACTCCACTCCCTCCACTCCCCTCCCCTCCCCTCCGCTCCGCTCCGCTCCGCTCCCCTCCACTCCACTCCACTCCACCTCACTCCACTCCACTCCACTCCACTCCACTCCACTCCACTCCACTCCACTCCACTCCACTCCACTCCACTCCACTCCACTCCACTCCACTCCACTCCACTCCACTCCACTCCACTCCACTCCACTCCACTCCACTCCACTCCACTCCACTCCACTCCACTCCACTCCACTCCACTCCACTCCACTCCACTCCACTCGACTCCACTCCACTCCACTCCACTCCACTCCACCCCACTCCACTCCACTCCACTCCACTCCACTCCACTCCACTCCACTCCACTCCACTCCACTCCACTCCACTCCACTCCACTCCAACTCACTCCACTCCACTCCACTCCACTCCACTCCACTCCACTCCACTCCACTCCACTCCACTCCACTCCACTCCACTCCACTCCACTCCACTCCACTCCACTCCACTCCACTCCACTCCATACCAGGTTTTCTTTTAACGCCATCTGCCGTGCGTTGGAACATTCCAAGTTTAGATTTATTATTTGAATATGTAGTTTTTCTATTCCAAGCTAGATCGCGCTACTGAACTACGCGTCTCGGTGTGAACTGACCGTAATTTTTCTTCTGGAACACTTTAAATTCGAATAACTTTTGATAGACTGAACCGATTGCAATGAAACAAAAACTTAATAAGTCCTCAAGTTACGCTCGATCGTTGTGTATAAAGGTTATCTACATTGCCATCGTACATTTTACGTGATAGTGGAACAAATAAACAGACAAACCGACAAACAGACAAAAATTCTAAAAATGCTGGTTTGCTTTTTTTTTTGGATTTTATTTTGATGTACAAGCTAAGCAGAGCTTGTGTTATGGGGGCCATAACACAAGCTCTGCTTAGCTTGGGACTAGATGGCGTTGTGTGATTGTTGTGGAATATTAATATTATTTGTGGAATATCTATACATATAATAAAACTGTAGAAAAATCGTTTTTGTACATCAAAATAAAATCCAAAAAAAAAGCAATCCAGCATTTTTAGAATTTTTGTCTGTTTGTCGGTTTGTCTGTTTATTTGTTCCACTATCACGTAAAATGTACGATGGCAATGTAGATAACCTTTATACACAACGATCGAGCGTAACTTGAGGACTTATTAAGTTTTTGTTTCATTGCAATCGGTTCAGCCTATCAAAAGTTATTCGAATTTAAAGTGTTCCAGAAGTAAAATTACGGTCAGTTCACACCGAGACGCGTAGTTCAGTAGCGCGATCTAGCTTGGAATAGAAAAACTACATATTCAAATAATAAATCTAAACTTGGAATGTTCCAACGCACGGCAGATGGCGTTAAAAGAAAACCTGGAGTGGAGTGGAGTGGAGTGGAGTGGAGTGGAGTGGAGTGGAGTGGAGTGGAGTGGAGTGGAGTGGAGTGGAGTGGAGTGGAGTGGAGTGGAGTGGAGTGGAGTGGAGTGGAGTGGAGTGGAGTGGAGTGGAGTGGAGTGGAGTGGAGTGGAGTGGAGTGGAGTGGAGTGGAGTGGAGTGGAGTGGAGTGGAGTGGAGTGGAGTGAGGTGGAGTGGAGTGGAGTGGAGGGGAGCGGAGCGGAGCGGAGCGGAGGGGAGGGGAGGGGAGTGGAGGGAGTGGAGTGGAGTGGAGGAATTGGAATGGAACAGAATAGAACAGAATCATTTATTTGCATAGAGCGGCATTAGGAAAATAGTCATACAAAAACCTAAGTACTTACATGTTTCTTTGACAATGGGATCTATTTTATTTGTGTTGAAGTTTTAACACTTTTTTTCGCTTTACGTTCACGCGCTCTGGAATAGGATTTAGAGTACGTTCCATCATTTTTTTTTTCCGTACCAACATTTATTTAATTCATTAAACAATATCGAAAATTCAAATCGATAAACAAACTACTATAATCCAGTAGCAATTCAATGGTACTTACTGCCTTTGAACGACAGAGGGCATTTATTACAAACACGTCAAATGTTCTTGAAAAATCTAAGAAAATATTAAATATAGGGTTTATATGAAAAACGTGGCGAGTGTTAAGCGCTTCGCATTCCGACATACACGCGAACGAAGTCGCGGGCACAGCTAGTTATTCAATAAAACAACAAACAAGGAAGTGGATTCGTATCCTCTTTTCCACCCCTTGGGTGCAATCCCGTGATTTATAAATGCCAGAGGTGTTGCCCCTGCCTTAGTTTCATGTTTATTGTTTTATCCTTGACCAGATTTAGTATCAGCTTGGTTCTATTATTTTGTAAAAAATGCGTGACTGCCTCGTTCTTCAAGTGGTTGCAATGCTGATCATGAGGTACCAATTTCTTGTCCTAGGTCGAGCAAACCTTCAGGGGTCTTTTCACTAGGCATTTCGCAGTATCAGCCACCGTTGTTGACAATAAGGTTGTTTCCTTATTCCTATAACAGGAGACCAATAAAATGTGTAGTTTTAGATATAGCCTTGCCTAACTGGTACTTTCACAGTTTTTATGTCTTGTGACTGGGACCGTAGCACCATAACTATTTTTGTACTACACACATCAAAAGTGTCTAGGGATCAACATATATTTTTGCAATAACTTTTCTCCTGATTGATATTAATTAAAATGTTCTTTAAGGATTCATCAAATAAAGTGTTATCGTTTGTCACAGTAACGATAAACCAAGTCACCTTTGCATTCATAAAGAAATTTGCCATTTTCCTAATAAAGGGATTTTTGACATTTGAACCACTAACATTAAAGTTCGAAAAAAAGACTGAAATAACAGTTTTCTTTAAAATTTTATTGGGTAACTTAAACAATTAATGATCCGTGTTTCTACCGCGAACACTAACAACACAAGAACATCGGTTTGGCACACTCAAAATGAGTTCATCCAAATCACGCTGTGGAATGGCCGCCCATGTTCGTTGCAACAACAAAAAAAGGTCTTCTTGCGACTGGATACCCTCCATATTCGGCAGAGCTCTTCTCTGTAGCATATCCCATGCATGCTCAATCGGGTTCAAGTCTGGCGACTGAGCAGGCCAGGGCAGGACATTGATGTTAGCTGCGGCGAGAGTCTATCTTACAACTCTTGCGGTGTGCGGTCGTGCATTATCATGCATTAACTGAAATAAGGGACCGATTTGCACTTGTAGAGGAACGATGACGTCTGATACAATCGTCTCAGCATAAATTTGAGCGTTGAGGTTGCCTCTGATCCAAATCAACTCAGTTCTTCCGCCGATCCAAATACCCGCCCATACCATGATGGTTCCACCACTATAAGGATGGACTTCCTGGCAGGATTTTAATCGCTGTTGGCGTCCAGGGGTTCTCCAGTGTCGTATACGTCTTGTATCCGGTCTCATACCAAAACGAGACTCATCAGAAAAGCACACGAAACGCCATTGTTCTTCTGCCCAATTTCTGTGTTCAAGAGCCCATTGATATCGAATCCTACGATTGTGCATTGCTATAGGTGGTACCCGTAGCGGTCTTCGGGAATGAAGGTTCACTTCATGCAAGCGGTTTCTGACTGTTTGGTCGCTAATTAAGTTCCCTGAAGAGTGATGAAGCCTCACGGCTAACATCATGGCGGTTATTGTTGGAGCTCTTCGAGTTAAGATTTGAATGTATCGGTCTTGTCTCCGTGTGGTGCAGCGATACCGTCCTCCATGGCGCTCAGCCACGGTACCAGTGCTTCGGTAACGTGTCCAAAGTCGACTGATAACACTCTGACTTGTATTCAGAGCTAAAGCCACAGTACGTTGCCGGGAACCAGCTTCTATCATTCCCACGGCTCTGAGCATTTCTTCCCTGCTTAAATGACGTCGCCGCTCCATAATAACGTTGGTTTTAATCAGTAGTAGGGAAACAGTAGCACTAATAATGTCTTCAATGCGTTGTATGTTTTTATAGGGAAAATATTGACAGCTGATTTTCATCTTTTACTCGAATTTGATTTACAGTTCCTGATTCAAATTATGAAATGCACCAAAAAGGATCCATATAAATTTATAAAATCATCAAAGCCACATCTCAATCTCAAGAAATCCGCATAAAAATGCTTGATCCCTAGACACTTTTGATGTGTGTAGTTTTATTTTATGTAGGTATTTTGATAATTCAAAAGTGCCTGTAATTGGTTTATTTGATTAATAAACGATTAGGTTTTATTTGATTTAATTAACACTTTGAAGACTACAGGCATGACGTTCCGAGGTCGCGGGACTGTCTCACCTGGTAACCGTGACCCTGGAACGACGAACCCAGCTATTGAAGGACACAGTGGATTTTAGTCAGTACGAGTCTGACAGTCCCTCCCGCTCTGACCTGGGTGGGAGGACTCATTTGATGATTTTACGACGATAAAAAAAGACGTGACTATACGTAACATAGGACGATAATCCACTTTGATCCTTTGAACCGCTAAGCCAAAAATGAAGATCTAGTTTTCCCATATCTCTTTATTCATTTATGTCAATATTTATAAGATCTCTGAATAAAAATATGGTAAAATTCCCATTGGCCTTTTCCTTGACGATAAATAAAAATATTTTATTTCATACCTGTGTCGTCAGTAATCCAGACAAAGACCGGGGGCAGTCTCTAGGGTGAGGCCCGAATCATATCAGAGGAAACTCTTCAGAGAGTTTCTTTTGCTTACCTTGTTCTTTTTTGCTGAATCCGTTGTTCCTATTAGTTTTTGTCCTTTTATACTTAGCTAGCTTATTATTTATGATTACTATCGTGGAATCTTTAAAACCAGCGTCCAGTACTAGCTGTTCGACTTAAACAACGAATCTTTACTTTTGCCTATTTTTAATACTCACAAGTTTGTATCCTATAAGATGATTTCTTATTTAAATTCCGAAGTACTGATCCAGGCTGTAATCTATCACGTTCAAAGTTACCGACATACCCCAATGAATTAACAAGTTGAAATGGCAGTGGGCAGGCCATTTAGCACGCAGAACTGATAGCCGATGGGGCCGTAAGGTTCTCGAATGGAGACAACGCGACAAGCGCAGCGTGGGACGTCCACCCACAAGGTGGACTGACGATCTTACGAAAACTACTGGTTCGCGCTTGATGCAAGCCGCTTCCAACCGGTCCTATTTGAAGTCTTTAGGGCCTATGTTCAGCAGTGGACGTCTTACGGCTGATACGATGAATATACCACGTAAACATGTAATGGGGATGATATCCTGAAATATCCTGTCTGGGACTCCTCTTTAGATTGACACCTGTAAATGTGAATACTTCTTCTTCTATTTTATTCTTCTATCTTCTATAATATAAAAAAACCGGCCAAGTGCGTGTCGGGTCACGCACAGTGTAGGGTTCCGTAGTTGCCCATCAAAATACTTATGCGAACTAACTAAACTGATTCGCTGAATTTAATTTTAAAAAGAAGAATTTTCAAAATCGGTCCAGGCGTCTTTGAGAAATCGGGGAAAATACATAAAAAAAAGATTACGACGAATTGAGAACCTCCTCCTTTTTTTGAAGTTAGTTAAATATAGTTGACAATAAAAACCTACCTATCCCCAAAACATACCCACCTAATATAGCTGTAAAAATAAAGTTGACAAACTTACATTTGCAGTTGAATAACATGTTCTCCGATACATTTTGTTTAGGAAAATATGTTATCCGAGTACGTTTTATAAGATGGTCGACTATTACTCGTAAACTTGTAAAGCCTACTTAGTCATGATAATTTTCTTTTAAATTTCGTTACATATACTACTATTGTGAATTTTTTCACACCCTCAAACATAACCGTTTAGCTGGTAGAGGGGGGGGACACTCGAGTCGAGCAAAAATTAGCACTTTAAAGCTTAATATTTCACAAACGAATCTTTTTATCAAAAAATTGTTATCAATATTTTTTAAAGCCCTATTTAATGATACCCCACACTAAGGGGCACGCGAGAAAAAAAAAACATCCCCACTATATGAGTAAAGGAGGTGCCCTAAAAAAAAATATTTTACGAGATTTTATTTTACCACTTTTTCGGCGCAACTAATCCGTATATTTACACCAAATTACAGCTTTCTAGTACTGCGCGTCTCTGAGCTAAACTGCGGACAGACGGACGGACGGACGGACATGGCGAAACTATAAGGGTTCCTTGTTGACTACGGAACCCTAAAAATGGATCGCAAAATGTGTTGCTAAGCTCATAACTCCAAAACAGCTGGACCGATTCAGCTACTTCTTTTTTTGTTGTGTTTGTAACCATCAGCGCCAGATTTTAGAAAATCATCATGTCCACCCGTGCGAAGCCGGGACGGGCCGCTAGTTATTAATAAATAAAAATTTAATACAAAATTAATATAAAGAGTTGTCAGAGTATTGACCCTGACTAAACCTAAATACCGGACCAGAAGACGCAGCGTAGGCAGGGAGGTCTGCCTACGCTGCTAGGTGGGAGGCAATCGATGGATGCAAGTGGCGAATTGCCGTTTGGCATGGCGGTCGAGGAGGCCTATGTTCAGCAGTGGACGTCTTCCGGCTGATCATGATGACGAAACCTGAATTAGACAAAACATCATGTTTTCAGTAGTAACAATAATATTTCCCAATTTTTTACACAACATAACGGTTCTAATATAAAACGAAAACTATGAGATGGCTGGACTATAATCAAATACTATACCCTAGAGTCCAATGCGTCGTCCGATCGACAAACTTAATTTTTCCTTCCACAAACTGATTGCCACGCCAAAAACAACTGTATGGCGGTGTGAAAAGGTATAGCTTATTTTATCACAGTAGAAGAGGTGTCTTATGTATTGCGTGATGAAGGTGCATCGCACATATAAAAGGTATCGTAAAAGTAGAGTGACCAGGTTTGCGGGTTTGTCCCTGAGGAGTTAGTAGGTGTATTTCTAGTAAGTAGTACATCCATATTATGGCAGTTATTTTTAAGTCTCAAGCACCCGATGGCGGTACTATTAGCATGAAATGGGAAGCATTAAATGGTGGCTGCTACTGACAAAATCTTGATCGAAACACCCATTGACACTGTGTCTAAGAATCGTTCAGTAGTTGCATTTACAACCACTTTTGTTAAACACTCCATTTACATAATCTCTCTCTCTCTTTCTGTATAATAACTATCTGTTAATAAATATGGTTATTGTGTTAGCACGCGTAGCTTGATATCATAGAAACGTCTTTTGTCGACGAAAGAATAGACAAAATTACAGAATAATGTCGTAGCGCATAGAAATAGCTTTGTCTATTCTCAGTAAAATACAGATATAATAAGTAATTGGTTGGGCCAAAAAATTTATGCGTTATTGTGGTCAAATACAAGCCTATCACTAAAAATGAAAAAAAAAAATTGTTACTCCAAGTGACATCTGTCACTTGTATAATTTAATGTCATTCATTGACTGGAAATCTTTACTAATGCCACAGTATCTATCTCGATGGTCTTTTCAAATTATTGTTAATTCACAAAAAAATATAGCTGCAGGAAATCCCATTTTTCCATGAAAACAATGGTCACCCTACATAAGACTATTTGAGTTACGTCTTTGCAGGCATTATGTTCACATACAGTTGTTTGGGGAACGGTGTTGACCTATAAAATATCCTGGACTTACATCGTTTATGGACACTTTACAAACATTACTTTTAGTTTAATGCCATAGACACACACCATCATGGTAACTTTTCATTTCCCAGAATTTCAACAGATATTTCTAAGAAAATAGATATCGTGTAACCCAGTCACTAGATTAGATATTTACTTTATAGTTACTTCTTTTAACTCTATTATGACTAGCTCTTACCCTTGGCTTTACTCATGTTCATTTAGAATTCAGATAATAACTGTGTGCCATTTATTATAGGTTAATTTATGGATAATTGACCATCTATCATTTATTTATTTATTCAAAATTATGTAAATCATAACCAGTTTGTCCGGTTGGTCCCGGCTGTCATTTATAGATCTTTGACAGTCGTTACTGTTGGTCCGAAGTCCGAAAGTTTGACAATCAGTCGGCAGGTATCGTATTCACCCAGTTACGGTTGTGGAGGTCTGATAGGCAGTCGCTCCATTTAAAATAATTATGTAAGTATACCTACAGCTGCACCTGGTTCGACTGGAAATCCACCCGACATAGTTGAGAAAAGGCTAGGCAGATCATGCCGTAGTACATCTAACAGGGGCGCAAAACATTTTTTTTTTCTCAAAATAAAATAGCGAGAATTCTTTCTGATAAATCAACAGCCAGTCCTGAGGGAAACAAGTGAACGAAATCGCAAAATCGTCTCAAATGAAATTTCTTACTTCGAGGCATATAACATACTCGAACATTTTTAAACAACATCAAAATAAATCCAACTTTACCTACCAACAAATAGAGTGGAGTTTTCTTTAATGATGCAGTGAGGGATTTTGCCTGAAACTTTCACGCGTAAGATGTATTCGAGAGAGCAAATTGTGGCCTAAATATAGTGTAAAAGAAGTCTCTTCGGGTACAAGTGACAAAACTAGGAATAGAATTCTGAAAATGTAAAAATATGGCATCATATTTTAAATATTTAGTACCAATTTTTATCTGAATAGAGTTTATTATTTGTAAAATAATGGAATGGAACACATTGAGCAGATTAATCAACAATTACAATACAATTTTAGAGCGGACATGCGGACGGCGAGTAATGGGTGACTTGGCATCCAATCATGGACCATACCCGAGTTGACTGCGCGTTGTGTTGCACCGCAAAGAGCTGGCAGCAATCTGACGGGACTCCTTGGAGAGTCAAAGCCTGCCAGGGTCGCGGTCCTGTCTCATAGGTAATCGTGACAGTGGAACGTAGAGGGCTATTGAAGGATCACCGTGGATTTATTATTATTGAGAGTCCTTCCCGTCCCACCATGGTTGGGAGGACTCATTTGATGATTTTGCCACGATAAAAAAAGTATTGACTAAATGTTTGACAAGCGTGCACTGTAACCATTACCTAACCAGTGTGCAGTGGTGACGTAATGTGCACTGACCTAGGTTAACAATTATGTAGCGAATAGCGAACTCAACCACCCGAAACCCTAATGTTGTATGCGCTTAACTGTCGGGCCACTACATCAGCGGGTATTGGAGTTGGCAGCGATTTGATACGTATAAGTCCGTCGTGTCGTACACATGGCGACACAAGTCTCCTACAATTAATTAAATACCTCACGAACTTGGTATACATTGACACGTACCTGTGTGCGAACCTCTATGGATTTGCATTACGATAGTCGCCTGGATACCAAATTCGTAAGGTATCGGAGGATTGCGTTTATAGTGCCCCTAAAGTTATATATTTATACGCAATAACGCCTGCGTCGCGTTTTCGCAAATACATTTTTGAGGAACGAAAAATTCAGCTGCGAGCAGGGTTCGAACCTGGGTCTCCTGGATAAGTACTCAAGACGCCGCTGCTCACGTGGGTCTGACAATAGTCAGACCCACGCTCAGCAGTGGCGCTTGCGACCACGATACCAACGGGGCAGTTATGTTATACCTATGTAGAATAGGGCAGGCTATGAGTTTCAGTATCATCATCATCATCAGCCGGAAGACATTCACTGCTGAACATAGGCCTCCCCCTTAGATCGTCACGCCGAACGACAATTCGCCACTTGCATCCATCCGTTGCCCGCGACCCTCACGATGTCGTCGAGTTTCAGTATCTCAGCACCAAATTGAATCGAAAACCACATCGCGTTTACAATATTGACAACATGTCTGTCTGCGAGTCTACTCGGTTTCGTTTTATTTTTTTTTTGCGGTTTCGGATATGCCCTGGAAGAATAAAACAGGTTATTTACTATGTTTATTGCTGATTGCGAATGTTGTAAGCGCCAATATTATCACCTGTAATTTTCGTAGGTGGGGTGCTTATGGCCAATGATATTATAAAGTCATAGATATGTTATCACGTACAAAAACAACGGAAAAAAGTGTTCCGAGCACACATACACACTTTTTATTTACACACATTACATTTCACGACAAGTAAAAAGGATAGCTTGATAAAACCAAAAAGAAAAAAAGTGACAGCTAGATCGCCACGCGTCATCAATCCCCCCGCACGTCAGCGTCTCCTCTCACTCGCACCCGTGCTCGCACTCTTTCTTCTACGACGCCATATTTATAAAAACGTAATGTTTTATTTGTGAAAATATTAAAGATAAATAGTATATTTACGAATGTTATGTGATTCCTTGACTTTTAGAAGTCTTGCATGTTTAATTTGTACAATATCTCATCACACACGACGGCATTTTCGGTAGTTTTGAGTCACTTTTACTTTTGATTCAGTCTGTGGTACGTGAAGTGCCGCTGGCAACGTCGCACTGAGATCAAGGTGTGTGTACCAGCCTCATTTGAGCGCATACGTTATTGAGCGCGTATGACGTATCTACACCTTTTTTACTTATAATATCATTGCTTATGGCAGACAAAGTGGTCTTACCTCTTCTTTATTAGTGATCACGTTTTTATCATGGTAAAATCATAGATTGTAGAGTCTGACGTGTAACTCGTACTGACTAAAATCCGCGGTGTTCCTCCAATAGCTCTTTACGTTCTAGGGTCACGGTTACCTGTTTAGACAGTCCCACTACTATTGATCACGTCAGTTTAAATAACATATGTTTGAAAAATGTTAAAAACACAGATTTTTCATTCTAACACTACAATACGACTACTTTCACTACTAATACAATTTTTATTTCGACATTGCGCACCCGTGTAAAGAATAAAAAAGATCGCTACATATGAATATTCCTCTCGCCAGTTTAGGAGCCCCACACTATCATTTCGCGCTCGCGTCACTTACCGGTCGTGTCTGCGCTAACTCTCACTGGAACATTACAGCTGAAATACACACATCAAAAGTGTCTAGGGATCAAGCATTTTTATGCGGATTTCTTGAGATTGAGATGTGGCTTTGTAATAAATTTATGATTTTATAAATTTATATGGATCCTTTGTTACATTGTTTTTGTGTTCCTAGCTCAGGTTGCTATTTCGCGGCTGCGTTTCTAATAAACAAAGTGTCAAGTACCTGCATTCATTGGTCAACCATTCCTATGTATCGTTGGTTTCATTTCCCAACAATAAATCACTTTTCTAAATTCTTTTACACAGTTTCACAATAATATTTTGATCAAAACTGACATTGACATTCATTGCGTCCAACGTCAATTTTGACAGTCCGAGGCGCCCCCTGTCGCATTTCGAGCTAACAACCATAAAATAATCGATATTTTAATCTAAGGATCACAAATCTTTAAATAATATGAACTAACTCATTTTGTAATAATTATCAATTTTAAATAGTAAATAAATAAAAGAAATTAATAATAAACTAAATATCCATAAACGGAAATGATTTAATTTTTTCAATATAGACTTTATTCGAGAACCTTCGACCGAATCGATACATTTTTAATCTGTGGACTTTTGCGTGGATTGTCTCTGGGAAATGTCAACTTTAATGTTGTCAGGTGGAGCTCGCCTCTTTCCCCGACAATGTTGTAGGAATGGTTTCCCTGATGGAAACTATTTGGGTGATCAATAATTGAGAGAGATGAATAGGGAAGAGCGGAATAGTTGGATCTAGTCTCGCGTGATTCATGGCCGACTGTGGCAAGTGTCGTTCCACAGTTTTCAAGGAGAATTTTTAGAGTGAGGTGTTTGTAGTTGATGCGGGGATATTAGTTTCTCCATGGAATCCGGGAGTTAGACATGTGGTGGTCACCCGATCTTGGGTTGCTTCCGGCCGGCGATTTGCAATGTCTTTGCGAGGATGGCGAGCGTCACTGGCCGCCAGCCTCGCCGAGGAGTTACACATAGTTTTTGGTGCGCAGTCGCAAAAGGTAAGTCGGTGTCCTTAGTGGAGTGAGCGTGGTCTGTGCGTCCACCCGAAGGGTGTGTGTGTGAGGGAATAACGTCGTGCTAATCTTAACGATTATTTCAGGATTCCTAACAGCGCCTGTCGTCGCGGTTCTGCCCGGTGGAACGTGCAGCAGCCCGCAGCCCACGCCGCCTTCCCCGGCAATAACCGTGAGTAATAAACCAGCTATTTCCCAATCGTATGCCGTAGGCAATTTCTCAGGGTTGACCTAGGTGTTAAAGTATTGCCCAGGAAAACGGCATAAGTCCTTGGCGTAGTGGACGGACGCCACGCGTATTTCATTTTGAATAACGGCCATGAGCCTGCAGAGGTTCTGTCTGATAGGTTACACAGCTCGATCACATCGAGGATAACGAATAAGTTACACTTTTATTATTTGGTCTCCGTTTGTCAATTGCAGTGAGGTGAGGCCCCTCGAGTAATTCGATCCGCCGCCGAGATCTTAGCCCGTCTCATTAGAAGCCGGCTAAGAGCTGGGACGTGGACCCCGTTCCTCGACACCGCTGGGAGCCTAGCCGAGGCTGCTGTACGGCTGGCAGACACCGCCTAGCGTGAGCGCAGGCGTGACGGTTTTTTTTTTCTTTATATTTATTTTTGTTATCACCGCACCTTGGAACACCGGTGTGATTTTGGTACCCGGTGTTGATGTCGGTACTACACCGAACTTTATGTTGAGAATCTTGAGCTCTTTCTGCATGCCTCCGGAAGTGACAGTAGATTTGAGGATATCTTCAGCTCCAGGATTCGGGACTCTCCAGGTCCCTGGCGCCCATTAATTAAATTATTATAATTGTTTTTAACTGGAAGGTTCCGGTAGTTATTTAGTTCTGCTTTAGTTATATTAATGTAACCTTGTTAACGGAACAGTACTCGGTTTATCTCCAACCCCCCACGACCCCAGCTCTTCTTTAAACCCCTAGGTTACAACTGGCTAGCTTTAATTAATTAGAAAGGGTAAAGAATCTCACCACAGTAGTTTTATATGAATTTTATTCCCGGACTGTTGTTAAGGTTAATACAGTAATAGGTTAATTGAAATTCAATTTAAATGTAATCAATTAATTTAATCGAATAATTCTATTATACGGGAGATTGTTACTCGCAGTAATAAACCGGTTTATGTTATTTTGTGGTTTTATTTTAGTCCGACCCTCAAAGGTTAGGGACAAAATATTTTATGTAACAGTGGCGACCAACGTGTGTATTAGTTGGAGATAGAGGTTACGTCTGTCGCTGTAACTTAAAAACCGGAGTACTGTTTCTGGAACCTTCCATTTATTTTAATTTTAAGAAGAAAAAAACCGTCGTGCGGAATCCTTTGTTTGTGTTTGTATTGTTTTATACAATTTATATTTTTTTTTTTTACATTTTACAATAATGGTACAATGCACATAATTATTATTTACTTTGACATTTTTTGCATACTTATGGCTGCGTTATACAGTTCTTTTATTTTGTTTTACCTGTGCACCAGTAGATTGTACCAGGACATTTGTCCTTATAAGTAAAGCCGAATATTGTATTACTCTTTAATACGGCTACTCCTGTAACTACGTTTACTTTATAATATCTTCGTAAATTGTGACGGCCAGTTTTGACTTCGGATTTTTTTTTTAACTTTTAATGGAACTACCCATTAAATTTAATTTAGTAATGAAAGATGACCTTTTATGTAAAGTACTGTTCCGTGACGCTAAAACCGTAAAGTTTAAAAATAATAGTAAATCATAATTAAATTTTTTTTTTTAGATAAATTAAGTACTACCATACCGTACTATCCAACCTACCATTGCTTTTGTATACTTTTGGTCTATTGTGTAATGATGGCTTAAACCATTCATTGCATTTTATATATCTTAAACCTGTCGAGCATACACCGACGGTTTTTGAATTGATCATGGCGCTATTCCATAGATCATTTTTACTTAGGTAAAACATAGCTAGTTCTTACGAGCGGACGCAACTCGTTAAATAAGCCTTTGCGGGAGCGGTTGGTGACTCCTTAAATAAGCCCTACACTAAAGAACAAAGCTTGTTTACCTAATACTATTATTATACACCATTAATGGTGTTTCTTACGAGCGGACGCAACTCGTTAAATAAGCCTTTGCGGGAGCGGTTGGTGACTCCTTAAATAAGCCCTACACTAAAGAACATAGCTAGTTCATTTACGAGCGGACGCAACTCGTTAAATAAGCCTTTGCGGGAGCGGTTGGTGACTCCTTAAATAAGCCCTACACCAAGGAACATAGCTTGTTCGCCTTATACTAATGGTATACACCATTCATGGTGTTTCTTACGAGCGGACGCAACTCGTTAAATAAGCCTTTGCGGGAGCGGATGGTAACTCCTTAAATAAGCCTTACACCAAAACTTATTTATCTTCAAAATTTAGATTCGACTACATTGAATTTGTAATTGGTAGGTGGATAAGTATTGGTTGGTAGTTGGTTAGGAGGCTTTAAAATCTTCAGGTGTCCATTATTAATTTTATTGTTATAAATGTAATTTAATGGTTTTTGTTTATTCATGGGTGGATTTATTTCCACGGTGCTAGTTTACAGTTGGTTAAAGGTATTTTCCACTGTTTTTAAGGTTTGTAGTGGTACACAGGTTCCTACTGTGTCCGCGTTTGTTGACCATATTTGAAAGTGGTTGTTGCATGTTTAACAACCCAGTTGGGTATCCAAACCTCCGGACTGCTGATAAGGCAGCAAACTGATAGTCCTGAGATAGAAGGCCGTAATGGCGGGCGTGTAGGCTGCATTGATGGAATACGTTCTTGATAGTATTTTTTTTTTTGGCAGGCCAATGGCCGGTACTTTCCTTTTCAATGTATTATGTGGATTCTAGCTCAGCATGATTGTCGGCAGTTTACCCATTTGGGGTGTGAAGGGTGGTGTACGATTGAATAGGGTTGTCTGTCCTACATAAACATAGTGGGTCAGACTGGGTCAGTTCGTAGAGAGTTACTTACGTAATTTTTTTTTTAAACTCTTTGGAGCTTGTCTTTTACATGTTTGTAAATGGATTAGACTCGCACCGGGAAAAAAAAATTTATTAGTTAATATATTACAACAAATAATAATACTAATCGTGCACCAGCATTCATATACCTATTTAATTTTTACTTCTTTTCGTTCTCCATTATTCTTTTCAGGCTCGAACGGAGTGGATTTGGAAAGCGAGCTTGGTACTTTGGAGTCTGCTTTAACGCTGGAGGGCCAGCGTCGAGATTTGCCCTAGTGGGTCAAATCTCTGGTGGTTGGGGAGGTACTGTTACATTGTTTTTGTGTTCCTAGCTCAGGTTGCTATTTCGCGGCTGCGTTTCTAATAAACAAAGTGTCAAGTACCTGCATTCATTGGTCAACCATTCCTATGTATCGTTGGTTTCATTTCCCAACAATAAATCACTTTTCTAAATTCTTTTACACAGTTTCACAATAATATTTTGATCAAAACTGACATTGACATTCATTGCGTCCAACGTCAATTTTGACAGTCCGAGGCGCCCCCTGTCGCATTTCGAGCTAACAACCATAAAATAATCGATATTTTAATCTAAGGATCACAAATCTTTAAATAATATGAACTAACTCATTTTGTAATAATTATCAATTTTAAATAGTAAATAAATAAAAGAAATTAATAATAAACTAAATATCCATAAACGGAAATGATTTAATTTTTTCAATATAGACTTTATTCGAGAACCTTCGACCGAATCGATACATTTTTAATCTGTGGACTTTTGCGTGGATTGTCTCTGGGAAATGTCAACTTTAATGTTGTCAGGTGGAGCTCGCCTCTTTCCCCGACAATGTTGTAGGAATGGTTTCCCTGATGGAAACTATTTGGGTGATCAATAATTGAGAGAGATGAATAGGGAAGAGCGGAATAGTTGGATCTAGTCTCGCGTGATTCATGGCCGACTGTGGCAAGTGTCGTTCCACAGTTTTCAAGGAGAATTTTTAGAGTGAGGTGTTTGTAGTTGATGCGGGGATATTAGTTTCTCCATGGAATCCGGGAGTTAGACATGTGGTGGTCACCCGATCTTGGGTTGCTTCCGGCCGGCGATTTGCAATGTCTTTGCGAGGATGGCGAGCGTCACTGGCCGCCAGCCTCGCTGAGGAGTTACACATAGTTTTTGGTGCGCAGTCGCAAAAGGTAAGTCGGTGTCCTTAGTGGAGTGAGCGTGGTCTGTGCGTCCACCCGAAGGGTGTGTGTGTGAGGGAATAACGTCGTGCTAATCTTAACGATTATTTCAGGATTCCTAACAGCGCCTGTCGTCGCGGTTCTGCCCGGTGGAACGTGCAGCAGCCCGCAGCCCACGCCGCCTTCCCCGGCAATAACCGTGAGTAATAAACCAGCTATTTCCCAATCGTATGCCGTAGGCAATTTCTCAGGGTTGACCTAGGTGTTAAAGTATTGCCCAGGAAAACGGCATAAGTCCTTGGCGTAGTGGACGGACGCCACGCGTATTTCATTTTGAATAACGGCCATGAGCCTGCAGAGGTTCTGTCTGATAGGTTACACAGCTCGATCACATCGAGGATAACGAATAAGTTACACTTTTATTATTTGGTCTCCGTTTGTCAATTGCAGTGAGGTGAGGCCCCTCGAGTAATTCGATCCGCCGCCGAGATCTTAGCCCGTCTCATTAGAAGCCGGCTAAGAGCTGGGACGTGGACCCCGTTCCTCGACACCGCTGGGAGCCTAGCCGAGGCTGCTGTACGGCTGGCAGACACCGCCTAGCGTGAGCGCAGGCGTGACGGTTTTTTTTTTCTTTATATTTATTTTTGTTATCACCGCACCTTGGAACACCGGTGTGATTTTGGTACCCGGTGTTGATGTCGGTACTACACCGAACTTTATGTTGAGAATCTTGAGCTCTTTCTGCATGCCTCCGGAAGTGACAGTAGATTTGAGGATATCTTCAGCTCCAGGATTCGGGACTCTCCAGGTCCCTGGCGCCCATTAATTAAATTATTATAATTGTTTTTAACTGGAAGGTTCCGGTAGTTATTTAGTTCTGCTTTAGTTATATTAATGTAACCTTGTTAACGGAACAGTACTCGGTTTATCTCCAACCCCCCACGACCCCAGCTCTTCTTTAAACCCCTAGGTTACAACTGGCTAGCTTTAATTAATTAGAAAGGGTAAAGAATCTCACCACAGTAGTTTTATATGAATTTTATTCCCGGACTGTTGTTAAGGTTAATACAGTAATAGGTTAATTGAAATTCAATTTAAATGTAATCAATTAATTTAATCGAATAATTCTATTATACGGGAGATTGTTACTCGCAGTAATAAACCGGTTTATGTTATTTTGTGGTTTTATTTTAGTCCGACCCTCAAAGGTTAGGGACAAAATATTTTATGTAACACCTTTTTGGTGCATTTCATAATTTGAATCAGGAACTGTAAATCAAATTCGAGTAAAAGATGAAAATCAGCTGTCAATATTTTCCCTATAAAAACATACAACGCATTGAAGACATTATTAGTGCTACTGTTTCCCTACTACTGATTAAAACCAACGTTATTATGGAGCGGCGACGTCATTTAAGCAGGGAAGAAATGCTCAGAGCCGTGGGAATGATAGAAGCTGGTTCCCGGCAACGTACTGTGGCTTTAGCTCTGAATACAAGTCAGAGTGTTATCAGTCGACTTTGGACACGTTACCGAAGCACTGGTACCGTGGCTGAGCGCCATGGAGGGACGGTATCGCTGCACCACACGGAGACAAGACCGATACATTCAAATCTTAACTCGAAGAGCTCCAATAATAACCGCCATGATGTTAGCCGTAAGGCTTCATCACTCTTCAGGGAACTTAATTAGCGACCAAACAGTCAGAAACCGCTTGCATGAAGTGAACCTTCATTCCCGAAGACCGCTACGGGTACCACCTATAGCAATGCACAATCGTAGGATTCGATATCAATGGGCTCTTGAACACAGAAATTGGGCAGAAGAACAATGGCGTTTCGTGTGCTTTTCTGATGAGTCTCGTTTTGGTATGAGACCGGATACAAGACGTATACGACACTGGAGAACCCCTGGACGCCAACAGCGATTAAAATCCTGCCAGGAAGTCCATCCTTATAGTGGTGGAACCATCATGGTATGGGCGGGTATTTGGATCGGCGGAAGAACTGAGTTGATTTGGATCAGAGGCAACCTCAACGCTCAAATTTATGCTGAGACGATTGTATCAGACGTCATCGTTCCTCTACAAGTGCAAATCGGTCCCTTATTTCAGTTAATGCATGATAATGCACGACCGCACACCGCAAGAGTTGTAAGACAGACTCTCGCCGCAGCTAACATCAATGTCCTGCCCTGGCCTGCTCAGTCGCCAGACTTGAACCCGATTGAGCATGCATGGGATATGCTACAGAGAAGAGCTCTGCCGAATATGGAGGGTATCCAGTCGCAAGAAGACCTTTTTTTGTTGTTGCAATGAACATGGGCGGCCATTCCACAGCGTGATTTGGATGAACTCATTTTGAGTATGCCAAACCGATGTTCTTGTGTTGTTAGTGTTCGCGGTAGAAACACGGATTATTAATTGTTTAAGTTACCCAATAAAATTTTAAAGAAAACTGTTATTTCAGTCTTTTTTTCAAACTTTAATGTTAGTGGTTCAAATGTCAAAAATCCCTTTATTAGGAAAATGGCAAATTTCTTTATGAATGCAAAGGTGACTTGGTTTATCGTTACTGTGACAAACGATAACACTTTATTTGATGAATCCTTAAAGAACATTTTAATTAATATCAATCAGGAGAAAAGTTATTGCAAAAATATATGTTGATCCCTAGACACTTTTGATGTGTGTAGTTAAACACATCAGTTTGTTGTTAAAAAGGTCACGAGAAATGGTCCAAGATATTAATTACTAAGGCTTTATGTTGCCAGATCCATAGAGTCCTTAGAATACTATTAAATAACCGACTTCTAAAAAGGAGGAGGTTATGTTTTACTTAATTAAGACAGCAGACAGATAAATTATGGGATACTAACTACTCCTCGTTATTTAGCCCCCACTGCACAGCTTTTATTGGTAGCAGTTTTATAGCCTTCCCTGGACTATCGGTTGAGCTCCTTGTGTTCTGAGTCGAGCTACACGATAACCGACAAATACTCTACTACTGACTGGACAGGTCCACTCAAATCTCTGTGGCTCTTTCCTCAAAAGACCATCTCAGACACCCGCATGACCCTCGTATGACCTGAACAAAACAATGTCTGGACTTTAAAAGAGACTGTGACCTCTGAGTTTGTTTCGGCTGTTTCTTCTCAGAGTAGTCAGGTACGAAACACCGGCCCCATCTAGCTTTAAAAATATTGGTTGTGACGTGTAAAAGTGTTTTTTATAACCAACTTTCAAAATAAATATCATTTATCATTTATCCAACACATAAATAATTTGACGGCGCGATTGGCGCAGTGGCTGAGTAATTCGCGGTATCCCAGTAATTCGCTGTATCCCAGTAATTCGCGGCATCCCAGTAATTTGCGGTATCCCAGTAATTGCGGTATCCCAGTAATTTCATTGTCTTGTTTCATAATGGACCTGGACTGCTGCGCTGCGTGTCGCGGGTTCGATTCCCGCACGGAGCAAGTATTTGTATGATCTACAAGTAGTTGTTCCAGGTCTGAGCGTTTGTGTATGTGAGATTATGTGTTTGTAAACGCACCCACGATACAGGAGAAATTCATAGTGTGGGGAAACGCAAAAAAAGAAACTATTCGAACCCGTAGTTTTTTTTTTAATGTGAGATTGGTTTGTTCTTGACCTTAGTCTAGGTCAAGAATGGCTAAGACAAGGTCGACGATGGAGCGAGCTTACCCAGAACATACAGCCCAGAAGAAGCCTGTTCACTCTAACTTTGAAGAGATTTAAGGGTTGTATGCGTTCGGAAACACAGACTCAGTTCAGTTCCTGAGATTAGCGCGTTCAGCCACAAACAAACTCTTTAGCATAAAATATATAATTATTATATTTGAAGACCATACTAAGGATGTTATTGAAAATTCGGGATACGGATTTAGGCCTTTGTCAAACAGACAGGCGATAGCGAACCGAACTGAATCATGTCATATAAAAATGCGAAAGCGATCCGATAGTCTATGTGACAGACTTCAAACAATTCCATACATTACAAACAAAAACGCTACGCCACGCATTCGGTTCGTATGTCAGTTTGACAAAGGCATAAGGGTGAGTAGGGACGGTGTGTGATTTGAAACTGTTTCTGTCTATCTGTTGCCTTTAATGCATACACGTCTATACTTCGCCAACAATAGACCTTGATCTAAGTACGACATAGGTTTGTATTTAACCCTGTAACAAGTTCCTGGGGGACAACACTGACCTCCATGCTGGAAAAAGTTAGAAAAAAAATATTGTCGATATGTAAATCTTGTATGTAAAGTTACTGAACTGAATAAAATAATACATACAAATATTTTGTTTGTTTTAAGAAGATTTCTCTTGAGAACTATTGGCTGAAGCAATTCTTTATCGTAGACAGTAAAGTTCTTTCTTACATTGTTGTTTTTACATCTCTATTTGTACTTTGGTTGAGATCTCTTTGACTTTAGAACTAAGTTTGAGATTTTATTTTGTACTTCTTTTGTCTGGCAAATCTTGATTTTTCCCCTTTATTGATCATGCACGTTTTGGTTAACTGTTTTTTTTTTGTTTAATTTAGTAGACATTATTGCTCTTTTTAATTTTAGTAATATTATTATTTTTTTTTTTTATAAGCCTTCTTCATTAATATTATTCTTGTTCCTCCGCATCAAAATATGTCCATTGGATAAATAATGTTATCTGATTACAACTTTTTACTCAGTTATTTTTTTTTGAAAAGAAATTTAAAAAAAATAGCCATTTGTAATTATTCCCATTTAAAAACTGTGAACTCCCAAACTATTAAATTGTGTAATAATTAAATAATAATACTGAAAAATTTAAGCAATTCGTTTCCGTTAACGAATAAAGATAATGAAATACAAATGGTTAAAATACTCATTTATTTCCATAATATTACGTACCTACTTAACCCTATGAATGCGAGCTGTTGGCACGCGTTACCCCATGCACCTAAATCACCCCCAATACCCCACAGCAATTGGAATAAAACCAATTGTGTGAAAACATCGTTTTGAATTCCGAAAAAAATAAAAAAAAATATAGGTATTTTTATTAGTATCAACAAACAGTTCCATACAAAAGAATATAAACTTGATAATCAGTCTATGATTCCCACAGCTGGGACACAGACCTCCTCTCAATTGTTATCATCATCTGTCTGCCTTTTCCCAACTATATTGGGGTCGGCTTCCAAACGAACCAGATGCAGCTAAAATATCAGTATTTTACATGGAGCGACTGGCTGTCGGACCTCCACAACCCAGTAACTGGGTAATACAATACCCCATGGTAAAACTGGTTGTCAGACTTTTATAGCTTCTGACTAACAGTAACGACTGCCAAAGATCTACAAATGACAGCCGAGACCAACGGCTTTTTTTTTTCGAGGCACGGAGGAAACTCGCTATGACAGATGGTCACCCATCCACAGACCAACCTCGGCAAGCGCGGCTTAACCCGGAAGATCGGCCTGTGCGGCTGTTATTATTTAGCCACGACCTCCTCTCAATTGTTGTAATCCAGGTATATTGCTGTAGTCCGCCAGGCAGACCCAGTACGGATTGGTAGATATCACGTGTCTTCTGAATTTTGTCTCCTCATGAATTTAAACAGAAAAACAACGGTTTCCGATTAAAGTAATCAAGATTATTGTTTTGTAGAAAGTCGTTAATAATTTTTATTTAAGTTATCAAGCCACATTGATTACCGTTGTACAGTAATTGTTACCTTGTGATAATAGCTCTTAAGAACGACAAATTATAATCTTTATTACTGTGATAAAATTGAAACGGAAATGCCTGTAATAATTTTGTTTGTCTGTTTACGTTATCAAATTATCATGCAACAATCAGGTACTTAAATTAGATTTATAAAGACTAGACTGAGTCGCGAACACAAGTGGTAAAACCATAATTCCATTTTAATTTCATCGAAACATTTGGTTGAATCGGCGCCTAATTTATTACTGCTAAATCGTATAATTATGTACTGTCTATGGTTTAGTTTAGTATTGCAAAAGAAAAAATACGAAAATAGCACTATTTGTTATCTTTTTGTGCCTTAACGGATGAATGGATTGTGATGACATTTGAAATGGCAAGTAAATTCATAATAATTATGATGAGTGAAAAATTCCTAACCCATCATGGCTTAAAATATTTTTCACCGCGACAGTACAATCTCTAAAATTTGAGACCTACATACGAACACAACTACATTTTCAGTTGAAACCCTTTCCTGTTTTTTAAATCGAGTGGTATCTTATTGGACTGCCTCATAGAGTAACAGTGACCCTGGAAAGTAAAGGCTATTGAAGGAACACCGTGGATTTTAGTTAGTATGAGTCTGACAGTCCCTCCCGTTCCGCCCTTGGCTGGAATGAATGAAGCATTTAATGATTTCACCACGATTAAAAAAAAAACATGTAACCGATAAATCAAACACTTTCCTATTTTAAAATCCAATGGTACCTTATTTAAGAATGAAATCAGTATGAACAGTAACAGTAACTTCTTCAAAAATTTCAATAAAACACTCAACCCTGCGAATGGCAACGCAGTGGCAATTGGCACGCGCCACCCCATTCCTCACGTTCTCACGGGGAATTCTTCGCACCGGAAACGATTCCGTGTGAACCGCAAACGACTTTTATCATAAAAGGATCGTTAGAAATTCGTGAGAATACGAAATATGAAGTGATTTATTGATCTTATAAAAGGATATTTGTTATTAGTCTTTAGATGCATTTAAATAATGCTTATGTAAGAGACTTTCGTAGAAAATTTACTCGTGAGATAAGTAATAAATATTAAGAACAGAATTAAATAGCTAAAAAAAAATCTCTACCGAACCAAGCAGATTTATTATGCAGGCTGCATTATAAATCTGCTTGGTTCGGTAGAGATTTTTTTTTACGGACTTGTTAAGAATCACTGAAAAAATCATTAATAAACTTTTTAATATAGTTGAAAAATTCATTAGTATAAATAGAAAAACATATTTTTTTCAGTCAAAAACAATAATTATGGCAAAAATTCACAAGCGTTCCCCAAATTCCCATCAAGATTTGTTTCCGATGGGAATTGTAGTGCTATTCTGTGATGTTCGAGAGCTTATTAAGTTCATCTAACTTAGTTACTTGTTTTACAGTGATTGCAGATTCTATCTTCTAAACACTACGTTCGAAATTCGAACGGTGTCTCGTTGAGAATTCGAGACGATTTGTTGAACGTTACAGAAAAAAAATTCTTTACTTACCATAAAAAGAGATGATAATAATTTTTTTCATTGGTTTTTTATTTCATTCCGTACTATGTATATCGCAATTGAATCTGGACCCCAATGAAATATACAAAACAACCGTTAATACGTATTTGTTACTAAAAAAACCACTTAACCCTGCTAATGCGATCCAATGCGCTATTTCCCATTGACGTGACGTGACAACCAACATCGG
Organism: Agrotis clavis; assembly: GCA_954870645.1. Taxonomy (NCBI): domain Eukaryota; kingdom Metazoa; phylum Arthropoda; class Insecta; order Lepidoptera; family Noctuidae; genus Agrotis; species Agrotis clavis. The sequence goes on from OX940925.1 coordinate 7,529,424, forward strand.
TCTCGTCTCGTCATCGTCTCGTGTGAAATGTCAACGGAATTTAACGAACAAGCTCTATTGGAATATTAAATGAAATGCACACCTTGTGCGCAGCGTGCCCATTGAAGCATGGTTATTTATGAAAAAAAAAAAATGTTTTCATTTTGAAATGTGAAAGAAGAAAACATAATATTCATTGGAAAACTCAAGCTCAATAGAGGTAGGATAGAAAAAAATATGGCACGTCTTTTGACCAAAAAACCTTTACGTAGTTATTCTTTTAGGTTTATTCCATTAAAATGCCAAGTGATGACTTTTAAAGTTTTTATTTGACAGTTTATTAGTGAGTCCCAAATAAGCATGATTTATTTATACTTTTTTTTTTATTCAATTGGCCACATAACCCTGCAACCGCGATCTATTAGCACGCGCCACCCCAATTTCCCATTGACGGGGCGAAGGGACCCAATTTGTTCTTGTGTGAACGAAATTCGTCTTGTGTGAATTCTTAACGGAATTTAAACGATAATCAGTATTTTATTTAATCGTGCGAACAAAGGCGATGAAAGGAGACATTAAAAAAATAAGAGATTTGTATATTTTTAATATTTTTTCAGTTTAGCATATCCTTAAATGTGACTTAAAACAATCATGTATAAAATAAAGGTAAAAAGAATTTACATAATAAACAGTGTAAAGAAGAAATTAAATATTTTCTTGCTGACTTAAAAAGTTAATCGCATTCATTGATTGTTTTAAAACTACTATTTCACTGTGACTTTCTATCTGCAATTTTATGAATGAGGAGATTGTAATCATAATAAATAGTAAAAGTACCCATGATTCATAAGGTATTATACTTTTTGTTCTAAAAATCATAATGAGTTGCAGTTTATAAATATTCATGACTGCTGGCACGCGCCACCCCAAATTCCCACCAAACGTGACAACGACTTATCGTTCCCGTGAGAATTAAAATCATGGCGTGTGAATTTTTAACGGATTTTAAAGCATGAAAGCCTCGTTTGGTTTAGCTGTCGCAAATGAAACTGCTGAGTATGACCGTGACATCACTTTATGCCCTACTAGAAAACCAGGGCTGTGACAATTAAATGTCGCAGCACATGCTGAGGCTGAGCCTTTTGGCCTCTCACAGGACTAAATTGTTTTTTTTGTTGTTTTTCTTTTATATAATTTTTGTTTTCCTTTGTTGTTTTATTCATGTAATTCTGTTTGTTCTGTCCTGCTGTGTGTGTCAATAAATCTCTTTTCTTTCTTTATCTGAGATTCGATTCTCAAATAAAGTATTTTGTTTATCCCTTTGATTTTATTTTTTTCGGTAGTCGCCCAAAATCTAACTAGTGAGCGTCGCGTTGGCTCAGTATATTACTTCAAAAAATGGCCTGTGTGAATTTTTAACGGATTTTAGATGGTTACTTTCATTATTTTCGTAATAATTTTAGATTTCATTTGAAATCTTTGTTATTTTATAAATTCAAGAATATAAACTATTAAATCGTATTATTTATTTGTGACCTCAATTAAACACACAAAGGAACCATGTATATATTTTGTTTACTATAACAGCCACTTAACCCTACAAATGCGATCTATTGGCACGCGCCACCCCAATTTCCCATTGACGTGACGAAGGGACATATTGTTCCTGTGTGAACGAAATTGAACGTGAATTGTTAACGGAATTTAAACGTCGAATGGTTTATTGAATATTATTGAAAATGAAATAGAATGGTATGCTGCAGTAAACTTCTTATTTTATAAATGTTCTTTTGTAAAAGTTTTTTTTTAAATTAACGTATCCATAACGATTTATTTGTTTTATATGGATAGGTATTTACATTTATTTAAATACTAAATTAACAAACCTAATAATTATTAAAATAACTTACAAAGAGTACAATTCAACCATGATATTTATTTTGCAAAAATATAAAGGTTGAGGAAGATCGTAATTAAATAGCCATTCTCGAGTCAATTGTTGGAACGTATTGGTGATGACACTTGCCGTTTGTTTGCAGTGGGAAACTGACAGCTATGGTGGACGGTGGTTTTGTGTGAAATTCCAACGGACTTCATCCAATGAACCCCTATTAGAATCACCCCGAAGTATTTAAACAGGGTGGGAAAGTAAAAAAAAATTTGAAAAGATCTTATCTTAGGCTCTACTTTAAATGAATGAATATTAAATCCATAGCTCAGCTTAAGTACCTACTCAAAAAACTAAGGGTACAGAGATTTTTATTAAAAAACTGCAAGCAAAAATAGTATTCCAAAGGTCAATTAAAATGAGTAATTAAGACATACAAAATTGGACTTTAAACTCATAATTTAAGTCTCGACTTTGCCCTCCTTAAATGTGGAAAATAATCTAATTATTTCATCATTGCGTCGGTCCAAATAAATCAATAACAACATGAGCAACACTTGTTTGATTATAAATATATTAAACACTTGCGATATTCAACCGATTAGATACTAATTATTAAAAAAATCATAATGAGTTGCGTTTTATAATTTTAATGACCGTCGGTTGGCACGCGCCACGTCAAATTCCGACCAAACGTGACAGCGATATTATATTGTTCCTGTGTGAATTTCAATTATACATATCTTGTGAATTGTCAACGGATTTTGATTAAGAGTATACACCGAACAGAATCTATACGATATAATTATATAATATTATATTTATAATTATAAAGCTAAAGAGGTTGTTTGGTTGAACGCGCAAATCTTAGGAACTACTGGTTCGAATTCAAAAATTCTTTTTTGTATTGGATAGTCCATTTATCGAGAAAGGCTATAGGCTATATAACATCGCGCTACGATCAATAGGAGCCGAACAGCGTAAGTGAAACCACGGGGAGCAGCTAGTATAATAATAATGGCTCCAAATGGTTCGTGTAATATTACTTATATTACACACTGTGAGCGCGGATGAACTTGGCTGGCCACGCTCTCGTGTGTCTAGATACAAGCTTCCAAGTATTTATTGTAGTAACCCGATTTTAATGAAACTTCACGCACCTAAAAGTAAAAAAAAATTGCATGTAACATGAAAAAGTAAACGATTAAAGGAACAATACTTATTGTCCTCTAAGATATTTAAATAGGGTGAGAAAGTTTAGACGTGAAGGTCGCACTTAGCACAACAACAAAAAAAAACTTTGAATGACAATCAATTCTTACCCGTCCTTTTGTCGTGTATCTTAGGGTGTCTTGGAGTCGATGCAAAAAAAAAACTTTTTTCTCCCCTGTCTTTTAAAAACATAAATATCGTCAAATACATAAATTAAATGGCAAAGCTGCCAGTCTTTTTTGTGGGATTCCGCGTGACAACGATGTGGAGAAGTAACTTACTTCGACGCCTAATCACCTCTACTATTTATCCTGTTAAATACTGTATCAAATATTTTCTGTGGCCTTATGACAAGGTTTCAGTGTTTTTTTTACAACGAATTCAAATATTTACTGCATTTTTTCTTTCAAAATTAAAGAACACCTCTAGTGTACGATTCAGGAACTAACTTTTTCCTTCAAATTAACTTGAAAGCTTCACTTTTCGTCACTTATTAGTACTTTGAAAACACGGAAAATATTAATAGCTAGCCAATAAACTTATTAAGTATAATATTATTTTTTACTGCAAGTTAGAATGATATTTAATAAAATAATAACAGGATATTTTATTGATTCATAAAATCCTAAGATTAAAAAATCATTATGATTTGCACTGTTGAGTAATTATGCGTCTGATTGGTTTATGATAAGCTATAGATTAGTATTTCAGGATATTACTACCGAGTTCCAATCTTTGTATTATCTAGTCATACGCAGATAAATTAATTATAATATGATTCATTATATCTAGGAATATAGGCTATAAATTATAATAATCTGTTTAATTAATAGCACTTAATAGCTCTACTACTCGTATAAATTACTATATTTTATATCACTACCACAAGTTGTATATTACGGCGATAAAGCAATAGAGTATTCACTCATTTACTCAGGCATGAAAGAGGAGGTGGGATGTGTGAAGGAGAGGATATCCTCCAGCTCACGCCCTAGCCGCCCGCGCGAGAGACACCTAGGGCATCTGACTTCACGACGCGATTTCCGACCACGCGAAAAACGGCAAATAATAGGTAGCTCGCCATCAGACCCAGAACGGGACCCAAGCCAACAAAGCTTGTTCCTCACGCGCCTCAAAGAGCTGACAGCAAACTGACGCAGCGTCCATTCTGAGTATTATAGGTACAAATTGTCGGAGAATAACTGTAGATACAAGCTAAAAAATCTGAGGAATCGAATAGTCGAATACAATTTTTCCACAAAATCCTAAACATTAAAAATGTCCCAAAAACTTTTAACTCTGCGACTGCGACAGGATTATAATCTGGGATACGTGCGGCCCCAACTTCCCACCAGTGCACAGTGCCTTTCTATTGAGAACTGTCAGATTCACGTGTGAACGATCAACGGACTTTTAGTTCGGTACAATTATCGTGGGACCAGAATAGGGCTGACTTAATTAAGGTCAGGTAAGGTCATTCAATAAGTAATCGTAGCTGCCATTTAAAATAATAACAAAATGATTATTCATATACATAATATACACATACATATTGAGGAATACGAGCGCAGAGGAGGACTTTAGAGAGGTCGCATCAGTAGGACTGATTAGACTATTAATTCGAATAGATTTGGACTCTTTAATGAGGTGCAACATTTTCTGCTTTTACTTGTATTAAGTAAACTTAACCATTTAAAAAAAATAGAAAGTTATGCTTCCATTACTAATCCCCAACAATAATGCTGAAACAAATAAACCTATTGTTTAAAAATTACTGCAGAACAATTTCACAGCTACTTAACCCGTCAACCGCGACCCATTTTGGCACGCACCACATTTTTCCCACCACAGAACTTTCCAGTGGGAACCAGAGTGAACCGTGTGAAACATCAACGAATTTTGCGGGTTAAAAGGTCCGTTGAAATTTGTGTGGGAATTAAAACGGAATGTGGGATATCAATACGCATTAAGGTGATTGCTTCGATGTAGCCCGCGAAATTCAATTTTTTTTACGTTTTTTGCAATTTGCAGGCCAGTGACATGTTGTAACTTTATAAATATTTGTGTTGCGCAAATAACAAGTATAATTTTAAATATAAAAAATATCAAAAAACTCGCTCCATCAGCTCTCACATAGAAAAGGTGCATCGTAGTTAGATTTCGGAGATTTTAACATGATGCACCTTTTCTATGTGAGAGCTGATGGAGCGAGTTTTTTGATATTTTTTATATTTAAAATTATACTTGTTATTTGCGCAACACAAATATTTATAAAGTTACAACATGTCACTGGCCTGCAAATTGCAAAAAACGTAAAAAAATTTGAATTTCGCGGGCTGGTTGGAGCATCCCCCTTAAAGGTTTTCGAGTAATTTATGTACTTTTGTGGTTTTAGCAATGTTTGTACTTACGTGGGAAAATTTATTGGATTAGATTTTAATAAATATTGGAGGAAAGTTACAACAAAGAGTAATTTGATGAATTTTCTTGTGAAATAGAAAATGAAATGAAAAATGTATTATTTTTTTGTTATGAAATATTGAAAATGCTTAGTAACCCATAACTTTCCTACTGCTGGAATATATTCCATCTGTAGATAGAATAGAATAATATCAAGAGAAAAATTCATCCCAACATTTTTATTTAATTTTTGCTGACATATAAAAAAAAATACAATATGTAAAAGTCAGAGAATTCACCTGTACTTATATAATTTCATGGCTTATTAACCCTATGGATGCGACAGGTATCGCCACGTGTCACGGTGCTACCCCAATTCCCACCCTAATTCCCACACCGATTAATTTCCTGTGAGAACCAAAGGGATCTCGTGTGAAGAATCAACGATTTAACGGAAAAAAAATATGAGAAACGAGATGAGTAAAATCTTAATTTCAAAAAAAATAATTACGTTAAGGCAGAAATTTTTTTAAAATATTTTTTTACAAAAATATTGATGAAATAATAATGAAGACAAAATTTATGCTTCGTTTTGGTAGATAAAAAAATATATTATAGGTATATCAATTATATATATTTAGGTATACCGCGGTTAAAATGGCGGCAAATATAACGTTAAGTGCAAAACCAAATTATTATTCATTATTTTTTTACTCCCAATTAACGCTACAGACATGTCAAGTACAGGCACGCGTCACAATGTCACCCCACATTCTGTCTCCGATATTTTTCCTGTGAGAAGCAACGGGGTCTCGTGTGAAGACTCATCGAACACTACATTGAAATAAATATTGTTTTTGTTATTTGAGTGTTAAAACTAGAAATGCATTATAAATAAAGTTAGGTTTAAAAAAAATTAAATAATGTTTCAACTGAAGTTATATACCTATCATGTTTTTTTTTGAGAATTTGCCTTTTTTGTTTAAAACTGTAATATAGGTACTGATAACTGACAAAATAATAACTGTTACAAAATATTGGAATTTAAATAAAAACAATATTTTATTGTGATCTATTAATTTTTCCCATCAAATTAACCCTACGGATGCGGTCAGTATAGGCACACGTCGCGGTATCACCCCACATTCCCACCCTAATTAATATATTTCCCTGTGAGAACCTACGGGTACCCGTGTGAAAGACAAACATATATTATTATAAATTGGAAGGATTTCTGTCTGTTTATACATTTACAAATAATAATTAGGTAAACCCGCAAACAGGTTTGATTTCCGGTCGGAAACAATATGACCTATAAGTTGTTAGTTCCAGGTGAAGGTGTGTATGCTTTTATTAGTGTGGTTAAATCATCAAATGGAACATCCCGACCTAGGTAGAGCTAATGGGACTGTCAGACTGACAAAACCCACAGTGTTCCTTCAATAGCCCTTTACATTCCAGGGTCACGACAATTCCAGTTCCGCAACCCCAGCAGGTTTTTGGCCCTCCATGGGCTTGGGAGACCTTTGTGTAACTCCAAATATTAATAAACGCACCCACCGAATTCCTGGCACAGGGAAATATTATGAGTTGAACGTAAATGTGAGAACGACAATAAATATTATAAAGACTAGCTTCTGCCCGCGACTTCGTACGCGGATCCTGTTGCTTATGCCAGCGACGACGGGGTCGTCAAAATCGAAGATCTGAAACGTCTGATGTCGAATTCTAAGAGCCTGGGGACGGGAAAACAACGGGATGCGCGAGACGATTCCAGACGTTCCAGATCTTTCATTTTTGTAAGTCAACAGGAAATGACCATCAGACTAAACAACTCTTGCTAAGACTTCATTCCTATGTATGTATATTAAGTATAGTGTAGCTGGGCTCTTGGAGTTCCACATCAGGTGTTCCAGATCTTCAATTTTTATACGTCAATAGAGAGTGCTCATCAGGCTGAACAACTCTTGCCAAGACGTCATTCCTATATATGTTATAGTGTAGCTGGGGTCTTGGAGTTCCACACCAGGTGTTCCAGATCTCAATTTTCATACGTCAACAGAGAGTGCTCATTAGGCTGGACAACTCTTGCTAAGACGTCATTCCTATATATGTTATAAAGTAGCTGGGCTGTTGGAGTTCCACATCAGATGTACCAGATCTTCAATTTTTATACGACAACAGAGGTTGCTCATCAGGCTCAACAACTCATGCTAAGACGTCTTTACTGTATATGTTATAGTGTATCTAGGCTCTTGGAGTTCCACATCAGGTGTTCCAGATCTCAATTTTCATACGTCAACAGAGAGTGCTCATTAGGCTGGATAACTCTTGCTGAGACGTCATTCCTATATATGTTATAAAGTAGCTGGGCTGTTGGAGTTCCACATCAGGTGTACCAGATCTTCAATTTTTATACGACAATAGAGGTTGCTCATCAGGCTCAACAACTCGTGCTAAGACGTCTTTACTGTATATGTTATAGTGTATCTAGGCTCTTGGAGTTCCACATCAGGTGTTCCAGATCTCAATTTACATACGTCAACAGAGAGTGCTCATTAGGCTGGACAACTCTTGCTAAGACGTCATTCCTATATATGTTATAAAGTAGCTGGGCTGTTGGAGTTCCACATCAGGTGTACCAGATCATCAATTTTTATACGACAATAGAGGTTGCTCATCAGGCTCAACAACTCTTGCTAAGACGTCTTTACTGTATATGTTATAGTGTAGCTAGGCACTTGGGGTTCCACATCAGGTGTTCCAGTTCTTTAATTTTTATACGTCAACTGAGAGTGCTCATCAGGCTGAACAACTCTTGCTAAGACGTCTTTACTGCATATGTTACAGTGTAGCTGGGCTCTTGTAGTTCCACATCAGGTGTTCCAGATCATCAATTTTTATACGTTGACAGAGAGTACTCATCAGGCTGAATAACTCTTGCTATGACGTCATTCACTTATATGTTATAGTGTAGCTGGGCTCTTGGAGTTCCACATCAGGTGTTCCAGATCTTCAAATTTTTATACAGCAACAGAGAGTGCTTATCAGGCTGAACAACTCTTGCTAAGACGTCGTTCCTGTATATGTCATAGTGTAGCTGGGCTCTTGGTGTTCCACATCAGGTGTCCAGGATCTTCGAATTTATTCTCTCAGCAGAAAATGCTCATCACGTGGAACAATTTTTGCTATGGCACCATTTCTGTATCTCTTATAGTTAAGCAGGTCTGTTGCGGTTCTGCATCAGGTGTTCAAGTTTCCAAGATAAATTATAGCCTATATGTTAACGGGACTTAATACCTATACAACAAAAAAAAAATATTCAAATCCGTCCAGTAGTTCCGAAGATTAGCGTGCACAAACACACATACAAACAGACAAACAGACAAACAGACAAACAGACAAACAGACAAACAGACAAAAAAAAATTTAACTACATTTTCGGGTTCGGCATCGATATACCAACAACCCCTGCTACTTTTTTTTTATATATTTCCATTGTACAGACACCACTTTTCTACAAATTTATTTTATGTATAGATTATAATTTACGAGGTATGATTAATTTAAAGCTTATCATACGTGTCGTGTGCCATTAATAAAACAATTATCATGTTGACTAAGGATTTCTTTGTATTTAAAATTGATAAAAGCTTTATATCTAATTCTCGTGCAATAATTGGCTGATTAATGCAATCATTATTATTTTTAGACTATTACTTGACTGGTTTGTTACTAGTTCTATACTTATCAGAATAATCTATCTTTCTGCTTACTTTTCCAATAATATATTTATTCGTGATAGATTTGTGTTGCTTATTATTTATATTATATATATTTATGCAATTGTTAAATATTGAAATTAACGCTTTTGTGTTTAGTTAATAAAGTTGGACAGGTAAACATATAAAATGCGATCAAATTCTAAATCTTACCAATACTAAAACACGAAATTTTCTATAGATGGATAGATGTTTGTAACTCAACACGACACAACGGCTGAAGGTACAGTAATGGGCTTATAGATACATCATAGTCTAGTCATAGGCTACACGCGGGTGAATTCACTGGCTACAGCTAGTTATATTCAAAATTTTGCATTTCAGGTACCATTCTTCACAAAATATTGCTGAACTAGTAAGTTATATACTCAAGCCAGAAGCAGACAGCCAGGTTCTTACACATTTACGATATAAGTATGGGTATATAATTAAGAAGTATTTCAGTAAACAAAACATGTATAATCAGTGAAAGAGATCACTATGAACCCCATACTTATAGTACTCACTTATACCAGAATTAACACTTAAATACTGTATTTATCCCAATAAAGCCACAAATATGGTCACGTGCCAGTTAACCCCAAGTTCCCACCCCAAGATATTCCCATTTGGAACCGACTCCAGTTCCGTGTGAACCATAAACGGACATTATATGAGAAATAAAAGTTCGTGAGAATATGACAAAATAGAAGCAGTTGTGCATTGTGTTTTTTTTTTGGTTTTTTAAAAATTAACGGGAACACTATAAACGTAAGATCAGAGATGAATCTAGGTACTTGATGTTATGTTACGTTTATATAAGATGCTTCTTGATCAATGATATTATAAGTAAAAAGGTGTAGATACGTCATACGCGCTCAATAACGTATGCGCTCAAATGAGGCTGATTCACACATCTTGATCTCAGTGCGACGTTGCCAGCGGCACTTCACGTACCACAGACTGAATCAAAAGTAAAAGTGACTCAAAACTACCGAAAATGCCGTCGTGTATGATGAGATATTGTACAAATTAAACATGCAAGACTTCTAAAAGTCAAGGAATCACATAACATTCGTAAATATACTATTTATCTTTAATATTTTCACAATTATAACATTACGTTTTTATAAATATGGCGTCGTAAAAGAAAGAGTGCGAGCACAGGTGCGAGTGAGAGGAGACGCTGACGTGCGGGGGGATTGATGACGCGTGGCGATCTAGCTGTCACTTTTTTTCTTATTGGTTTTATCAAGCTATCCTTTTTACTTGTCGTGAAATGTAATGTGTGTAAATAAAAAGTGTGTATGTGTGCTCGGATCACTTTTTTCCGTTGTTTTTGTACGTGATAACATATCTATGACTTTATAATATCATTGTTCTTGATGTACAACGTTTTGATCGTAGGCAGACAACTTACAGTTAGGTACACGACAGTAGTTCACAGATGGGTTCAGTACAGTGCAGTGACGGAGTGAACGACCGGATCCATATCCATAGACTCCAGATATATGTCATAGACAATCAATAGTGAGGTGCATGCTTACTAAAATACTAATTAGTGATGTTACAACACTTGGATGAAGGATGGGTAGTGTTTAGAGACGTATGTGAATGAAATATGAACGGTGTGAATTTGCAAGTTTCAATTTTTTTATACAAAAATGCCGTGATAAATAAAATGTTGAAAACTTTATTTGTTGGTTAAAAAAAAGCGGTGGCAATTACAAAAGTCAGTACAAAAGAATTTAAAAATTTCCATCACTGTATAAAAATCTACAAAATCCAATGCGGCTAATTGTTTTTTATTTTTATTATAACTGGTCTCATTTCAATTATTATCTATCAGAATGAAAACTCTCTGCCCATTCCATCAAATCTCTCAACTGGTCGTTAAATAAATAAACACCCACTTAACCCCATGACCGCCACGTGCCAATGATAGTCGACGGCCGAAGTTCACTCAGTTCCCATTCCCACCAAAAATATTTCCTATGGGAACCGACAAAACCTCATGAGAACTAAAACGGATTATATTACAAAAGTCAGTAGAAAAAATGCCGTGAGAATAACGAAGGGATGGAGAATCAGAATTAATACCTGTTTTCATGACTTCTTTAACAAGTTATGTAGGTATAAGGTAAGAAAAAAAGTATTGTAACTAAAGTGTTAACAAAAAAAAATGTTAATTCGTGTAATCTTGTCCCGTATTAATACCAGCAATTTATTTGGAAGATTACTTTTGTTTTACCACTAATCTCTCGATAAGGACCGTTAAATAAACTCACACCCAATTAACCCTACGACCGCCACGTGCCGACCGATAGTTACTAGTTCCCATTCCCACCAAAAATATTTCCTATGGGAACCGACAAAATCTCACGTGAACTAAAACTGATTTATTATTAAACGTCAGTAGAAAAAAAAGCGTGAGAATAAGGAAAGGGCGAAGGAATAGAATTGCTACCTGGGTTTATCACTAACACGCTTAATTAACTTCGAGTTCATTAACAAACTATTTAACGCTTTTTATGACTACGTCCCCAAAGAACAAGGTAACAAATAATAATGTTTTGTTTTGAAAACAAAAGGAATAAACACATAAAAAACTTCGTTGAAATACGACTTCGTAAACCTTGTTTGAAGTAACAAAGTGGGAAATAAAAATGTATAGAAATTAGGTACAACAGTGGCACTAGTACTGTAAAAACTAATAGTAAGTGCTGTGTAAACCAGTAAAACAAATATTTGTGAAGGTATTCTGGTGGTAACGGTTGGAACCCCATGGTTCCCCGCAACCCTCGACCCATTGTGATAATTGTCACGAAAGCTTTGGCACGCGACATTGTTGTCCTTGTATTGTGGGGCAATAAAATGTGCGGGAAAGGAAAGGTACAGGTAGCGGGAGTTTAGATTAGTCATTTTGTTCAAAATACAAAATGAAATATAAGGACAAGCTACCTACATTCTTAACATTTTTTTTAACGGTAGGTACTACATTTTTTTTAAATAACCTTCATGACAATAATATAGACCCAGATTTTTTTTTTTATATTTATAACTAGCTTCTGCCCGCGACTTCGTACGCGGATCCTGTTGCTTATGCCAGCGACGACGGGGTCGTCAAAATCGAAGATCTGAAACGTCGAATTCTAAGAGCCTGGGAAATGGAAAACAACGGGATGCGCGAGACGATTCCAGACGTTCCAGATCTTTCATTTTTGTAAGTCAACAGGAAATGACCATCAGACTAAACAACTCTTGCTAAGACGTCATTCCTATGTATGTATATTAAGTATAGTGTAGCTGGGCTCTTGGATTTCCACATCAGGAGTTCCAGATCTTCAATTTTTATACGTCAATAGAGAGTGCTCATCAGGCTGAACAACTCTTGCTAAGACGTCATTCCTCTAAATGTTATAGTGTAGCTGGGGTCTTGGAGTTCCACATCAGGTGTTCCAGAACTCAATTTTCATACGTCAACAGAGAGTGCTCATTAGGCTGGACAACTCTTGCTAAGACGTCATTACTATACCTATATGTTATAAAGTAGCTGGGCTGTTGGAGTTCCACATCAGATGTACCAGATCTTTATACGACAACAGAGGTTGCGCTCATCAGGCTCAACAACTCTTGCTAAGACGTCTCTACTGTATATGTTGTAGTGTATCTAGGCTCTTGGAGTTCCTTATCAGGTGTTCCAGATCTCAATTTTCATACGTCAACAGAGAGTGCTCATTAGGCTGGACAACTCTTGCTAAGACGTCATTCCTATATATGTTATAAAGTAGCTGGGCTGTTGGAGTTCCACATCAGGTGTACCAGGTCTTCAATTTTTATACGACAACAGAGGTTGCTCATCAGGCTCAACAACTTTTGCTAAGACGTCTTTACTGTATATGTTAAAGTGTAGCTAGGCACTTGGAGTTCCACATCAGGTGTTCCAGTTCTTTAATTTTTATACGTCAACAGAGAGTGCTCATCAGGCTGAACAACTCTTGCTAAGACGTCTTTACTGTATATGTTATAGTGTAGCTGGGCTCTTGAAGTTCCACATCAGGTGTTCCAGATCTTCAATTTTTATACGTTGACAGAGAGTACTCATCAGGCTGAATAACTCGTGCTAAGACGTCATTCACTTATATGCTATAGTGTAGCTGGGCTCTTGGAGTTCCACATCAGGTGTTCCAGATCTTCAGTTTTATACGACAACAGGGAGTGCTCATCAGACTGAACAACTCTTGCTAAGACGTTATTACTGTATATGTAATAGTGTAGCTGGGCTCTTGGAGTTCCACATCAGGTGTACCAGATCTTCAATTTTTATGCGACAACAGAGGTTGCTCATCAGGCTCAACAACTCTTGCTAAGACGTCTTTACTGTATATGTTATAGTGTATCTAGGCTCTTGGAGTTCCACATCAGGTGTACCAGATCTCAAATTTCATACGTCAACAGAGAGTGCTCATTAGGCTGGACAACTCTTGCTAAGACGTCATTCCTATATATTTTATAAAGTAGCTGGGCTGTTGGAGTTCCACATCAGGTGTACCAGATCTTCAATTTTTAAACGACAACAGAGGTTGCTCATCAGGCTCAACAACTCTTGCTAAGACGTCTTTACTGTATATGTTATAGTGTAGCTGGGCTCTTGAAGTTCCACATCAGGTGTTCCAGATCTTCAATTTTTATACGTTGACAGAGAGTACTCATCAGGCTAAATAACTCTTGCTAAGACGTCATTCACTTATATGTTATAGTGTAGCTGGGCTCTTGGAGTTCCACATCAGGTGTTCCAGATCTTCAAATTTTTATACAGCAATAGAGAGTGCTTATCAGGCTGAACAACTCTTGCTAAGACGTCGTTCCTGTATATGTCATAGTGTAGCTGGGCTCTTGGTGTTCCACATCAGGTGTCCAGGATCTTCAAATTTATTCTCTCAGCAGAAAATGCTCATCACGTGGAACAATTTTTGCTATGGCACCATTTCTGTATCTCTTATAGTTAAGCAGGTCTGTTGCGGTTCTGCATCAGGTGTTCAAGTTTCCAAGATACATTATAGCCTATATGTTAACCGGACTTAATACCTATACAACAAAAAAAAAATCATTCAAATCTGTCCAGTAGTTCCGAAGATTAGCGTGCACAAACACACAGACAAACAGACAAACAGACAAACAGACAAACAGACAAACAGACAAACAGACAAAAAAAAATTTAACTACATTTTCGGGTTCGGCATCGATAAAATAACAACCCCTGCTACTTTTTTTTTGTATATTTCCATTGTACAGACACCACTTTTCTACAGATTTATTATATGTATAGATAAATATTGCTTTTGTGTTTTTTTACTGGAACTAAATCATGCAACATGTTTAAAAAAAAAGGATTTTATGTCAAATACATATGTCGTTATGTGTGTAATAATATTCTCTCAATATTTCAATATAAAACAAATCTGGACTTGTTATCCACTAAGGGAGAAAAGTACAACAACAAAATGAAAAATTAATATTGTTCACAAACCGATATGTAAAAAAGAGGTATACCTACTTATGTGTAATCGCCGCAAAAAATACCTCTTCCGCTTTTATCAGCAAACCGCTATGTTAGTGGCCTGAATAACGATCCCTTGAAATTATCCCACGCTATCCTTCCTAAAGTGTAGTTCGCAAGAGAACCACAAGCTATGGGAACTAAAAGTTATGGTGTTTTGACAAAAAAAAACTTAATAGGGTCCTGGGAAAATATTTTTAGAACGCAGTAAAAACAGGTTAAGTTCTGGGAAAGTTGTTTGACAGTTATGTGGTTATTATTTTAATAAGCCATAATTTGTTTTGTTAAATTAGGGCAATTTTTTATTTGCCTATTATTTTTTTAATAAGCCTCAAGTTTCTAATTTATATTCTACTCGTTACTTTTTTATATACATTTATTTTTACTTTTTTAATTTTATAACTTCTTATTTTATAATTTACATTTTTTTAAACGAAAAAACGCCTTCGTCCTCTCTCCTATCACCAACTAATTTAACTTTGCTGTGCCCGACAGGGTCCAATATTGATTAAAAGTTTTAACATAGCAACTGTTTTATTTAACATTATGGAATGCAATAAAGTATTGAATATTGAATTATAATTTAAATTAATGATGGCGGCCAACGATCAGAACCATACCCACTTTTTTTTTTAATTTAAATTCATTTATTGCATTAAAACATGGTATGCACAATGCACATTGAAAGTAGGTTTAACTTTACTACACGTTTTTTTAAGAGGAAACGGAGCCTCGTCCTATGTGCTGATGGGGTTCTTTTAGAGAGATCCCCAAAGACCAGTCACAGATAAGACCGGTAGCCTTGTGAAGGGTTAATAAACTTTCGATACAAAACATGCATGGTGTTAATAAATTATTGATTTGGAGTAAATCTGGACTCTAGTATACCTAATAGAATATTAATTGTTTAAAAGAATATAAAAAAATGCGCATCCAGCCATTTATAATTATGTACTTTCCTATTATTTGAGTTTAAATTCTTTTCACATAGGACAGTTTTTATCCCGATAAATGACGTTCCCGTGGGATAATTACTGAGTATCATACGAGTTATAGGTCATGGTGGGTTCGAACCCAGTCAGGCGCATTACTTTGTGCACTTAATTTATTTCATGAGCACTGTTCTCGAAACGGTGAATAAAACATCGTTAGGAAACTGGCATGTCCTAGAACCAAAAAAAAACGTAGTAAAGTTCTGAGATAATTATGTGACATCTACCAACCCCCACTGGACCCGCGTGGTGGATTATGGCGCACTCCCCTCACAGAGAGGACGCCTGTGTCCCAGCAATGGGAACATTATAGGCTTATGATGATGATGAACGTCGCGGACTTTTATTAGTCTTTAAATAAATAAGTTAGCCGATCAAATGCATTTTCCCCTAGTTAACAACCCTTCATCAACCAACGAATTAAACCAGGTAAGTTGTATTATAATGCAAAGATAAATACCCCTTCAGACCCCAAATTACTATGATTATGACCCCCTGACGTGTATATTTACATACCAAAGTAACAACATTGTTAGAACAAGACACGCGACTTTTAAATCCACCCTAATTTTATAACCCATTAAATTAATTTACGAATAGTGTGACTGTGAAAAGGGTTTTTAAACCTGTTTTTTATTGTAATGAATAAGGGCTCCCGCACACGGGCCACCGGCCGCAACCACAAAGTAGTTTTCATACATTTTATATATGGACTCGCCGCACACGGTTGACGCCTGTGGCCGCCACATGCTACAATCATCGCTGCTTGCTTCTTGTGGCCCGCACCGGCCACTAAACACCGACACAAAACGCCGCCTACGCCATTCCGCAGCCCTCTCTCCCTTACCTCATGTAAACCTGACTGCATGCATTGGTTAAAAAAAGTAGCAGCCAACGACCGCAAGTATTGACCACCAGCCACAAATGCGCGCTTCAGCTACTTCTGTAGCCGCTTCTAGCTTCTCGTGGCGGCGTTTGTGGCTGTCGCAAGTGGCTCGTGTGCGGCGACTCTAAGAGCAGTGTTGCTCACTTCAGGTTCGATAATCGTCTCACGGGAACGTTGTTTTTTAGGTTAATCCTGGTTGTAAGCTGTGGGCAATTGTCATGCGAATGACGAGTAAGTCACTCACCGTCCGATCATGAACCATACCCGGGTCAACGGCGCGTCGCGTTCCAATCGCCCCTCAAAGAGCTGTCAGCAATCTTATGGGGCCTTAGAGGACTAGGCCGGGGTCGCGGGACTGTCTCATCAGGAACGCAAAAGGCTACTGAAGGATCACCGTGGATTTTAGTCAGTATAAAGGCGGACGCACACTTATCCGAGCCGAACGCGTCGAAGGAGTCGAACGAAACGAATTTTAGAATTCTGTCTATGAAATCTCATGAAACCTCGCACACTTATCCGCGCCGAATCGTCCGAATCGAAAGAAAGGATTTTTAGATTTCTTATACAGAATTCTAAAATTCGTTTCATTCGACGCGTTCGGCTCGGGTAAGTGTGCGTTCACCTTTAGTCTGATAGTCCCGGGCGGAGTCATTTGATGATTATATCAAGATAAAAGGTCTAAAAACGCCATATTAGCAGAATTATTATGAATTGGGTAAAGATTATTCTTCATTTGTTTTAATCTACTTCATTGCTTGAGCAACAGAATAGAGTATACCGTTTTATGAATTGTATATTTTTTTAAACCCCTGATATTATTTTGATAATGCCTTAAATGCGTACTTATTATGTTCCATGTTTACAAAGAGAAAGTACTAGATTATTCCTTTTTTAATTTAAACTTTCTTCAAAAGTTTTTTCTATTAAACTTTGGTAGGTAACAAAAAAAATCAGTAGCGAGGATTATCCCAAACTTTTTATCGGTGGACACCATACCCTCCTTTTGAGTAGGCAAGTCAAAAAATCCAGTGAAAATCCCGTTTTTTGTTACATTTCCCACAGGAAGTGAAATCAGACCCTTGCGGTTAACAATAAGATTATAGTTTAATAAGATAAGTATTGACATGACATTAGAATATATTGTCATAATTATCTGAATAGATTACTATGATGATAATATTATTAGAGTAATGTGGGTTGCGGTAGCCCATTTTAAGACCAATATGTAAGGTAAATTGTTAATTAAGGTAAATTGTAAGTTGTTGGCACTGTCGTCACAGTTATCGATCGATCAACTGCTGCGCTGTGTTGCGGGTTCGATACCCGCACAGATCAAATATTTGTACGGTCTTCTGTAGTTTTCCGGGACTGGCTCTTTGTGCATGTGAGTTTAAATTTTTTTAAACGCATCCACGACACAGAAGGAATTCTTAGTATGGGATAGCGTTCTCATATAAAAAAAGAAAATGGCCAGAAAAAAAAACATGTAAAATTCCTCCTTTTTTTTAGCGTTGTAAAATCATAAAAGGAGTCCTCCCATCCAGGGCAGGGCGGGAGGGACTGTCAGACTCGTACTGACTAAAATCCACGGTGTCCTTCAATAGCTCTTTACGTTCCGGGGTCACGGTAATTCGTTAGTCCCGCGACCCCGGCAGGCTTTGGCCCTCTGTGAACATTGTTAACCTGTTAATGGTCAAGGGTATCATTGTAAGTGTTCATTCTGGGGTCATGTGCTTTGAACCAAAAATCCAATACACGGCGATAACTTCAGTGTACTAGAAGTGTGCGTGACTTGGAACTTTTATTTGTAGTGTTTTATTATTATATTAACTGTTGATTTAAAAATGTTGTTACGTTAATTATTTGCTGTAACGTCTGACAGGGGAGAATGATAGAAGAAAAGTGTTGCGCAAAACGCAAGTACAGTGGTACAGTGTCACTTTATACATATAATACAGGATGATTTTTTAGTCACCATCCAAATTTTAATATATTAATCTTTGGCGAAAATCATTGAATACGTGTTTTTTCTTTTTGTATCAATCAATACAAATACATCGAGATATCACGTCTCAATGTTATCTATAAAAAGTTGATGATGTGATGTGTCGCTCAGGTGTAGCGGGGCGGGGCGGGGGGTCAGCGGGGTGCGTTCTGCCCGTTTCATGCGTCGGCAAGTGTATATTATTAACGTTTAGCTTAGTGACCACACAGAGCGGATGAGAAAATGATTTAATATGACAATTTGACGTATCGATTTTTTTTCAAAAATGGGTTTAGTGATTGATACCTAATGCATAGAAAAATTTTGGACGGTTGTAAAAAAGTCACCCTGTATATTTCTGTATATTCTTAGAACGGCGACAGCAATCTAAACTGCGTCGGCTTGATGAACAGGAGCCATACCACGAGCTTTTAACGCGATCCAGTTTAGGCTGTGGGAAAAAGACAGAGCTATACAGTTCTTCTAGCGCCATCTCTTTCCCACAGCCTAAACTGGATCGCATTTAGAGTTCATGATAAGCCACCAGGTGACGTCTTAAAGCGTGACTAGTTCTGCTCAGGGACCAAGATGGCGCTAGACGACTTGTTTAGCTCTGTCCCTTTCTCACAGCCTAAATACTTACGTTTAAAGACATTATGGTAGGCCACCAGAGCTCAGAGTTTGACACGTACGGAATCACCATATCATTGCTTGTAATGAACAATTGACGCAAAATCATGCGATGCAGAATGGATTAATCTTCCATATTTACCACTATTATTTACCAGGACAACATGATTATAAACACTTATTTAACAATATACATTTTTAAAGTATTGTACCTAATGTACTTGTACCTACCTACCTGGATACCATTTTTACAGACGCGAAGCCGTATATTCATATAATAAATAGGCAGCACACAAAAAAAAGTTTATTTTTATTTTTTACAAAGACTCTCTCCTACCCTAACTATTACTTACAAAATAATGTATATTCTACCAGAAAAATTATAAATTCCACTCAAAAAAAAAAGTTTCTTTTTATTTACATTTACAACGAAATCGAATATTCGTCTGGCGCGCGGGAATTTTTATTAACAGACCGACATTGCGGCACGAGAGGAGGGTTAACATGTCTATTACCTACCTACAAGGTCAAAGGTTACAAATCTGTCTGGAGATACTTTTCATACTGTGCTTTACATTATTATTTTTTGGTAGACCGAGGTGGTTACTCTTTTTTTTTCTTTTTTACGCGACTGCGCCAGGAGGGTTATGTTTTTTTCGTGGTAAAATCAACAAATGAGTCCGACCCTGGGCAGGGCGGGAGGGACTGTCAGACTCGTACAAACTAAAATCCACGGTGTCCTTCAAATAGCCCTTTACGTTCCAGGGTCACGGTAATTGGATAAGTCCCGCGCCCCCGGCAAGCTTTGGCGCTCTATAGGGGGGCCCTGTCATTATGCTGACACTCTTTGAGGCGCGCGTGGAACACAACGCGCCGCCGACCCGGGGAGGTGGTAACTCTACAGAAATTAAGAGTAGGCATACTTTCGCGGGACTGTACAGTTGTATTGTAACTTATAAGGACACCGTGACCCTAGAACGTAAAGGACAACCGAAGGTACAGGGCAGATTTTTAGACAGAAAGAGTCTTTACAGCGTGTGAACACTATCTCGCCCGATGATTAAGGTGATTGCTTCGATGTAGCCCGCGAAATTCAATTTTTTTTACGTTTTTTGCAATTTGCAGGCCAGTGACATGTTGTAACTTTATAAATATATGTGTTGCGGTAATAACAAGTATAATTTTAAATATAAAAATTATCAAAAAATTCGCTCCATCAGCTCTCACATGGAAAAGGTGCATCGTAGTTAGATTCCGGAGATTTTAACATGATACACCTTTTCTATGTGAGAGCTGATGGAGCGAGTTTTTTGATAATTTTTATATTTAAAATTATACTTGTTATTACCGCAACTCATGTATTTATAAAGCTACAACATGTCACTGGCCTGCAAATTGCAAAAAACGTAAAAAAAATGAATTTTGCGGGCTGGTTGGAGCATCCCCCTTAAGCGAAACTGTGGTCGACGGTAAAGCACGCTTGCCTAGAAGTAACCTATTGACTCTTGACTTGAAGACCTCAAGGTTATAGCTATCAATCAAGCAACACAGAACCCGGTAGGGAATTCCACACCCTCTTTTCCTTCGTACTTCTTGTTTTTTTTTTTTTTTTACGTGGTAAAATCATCAAAATATGATTGTTCCAGCAGGCTTTGCCCCTCTAAGGTACCTTCTTGGAGGCACCATTCAATTATAATTTTGCTCTCTTTTTCTCAGCCCTCTACCCAACGCTACTTCTAAAATACCAATCGCTTATCTTGTCCCAAAGGGATTTTAACATCTATATACAGGGTGAATTTTTCAACTGGGCGTGGATGGCTATATCCGAAACTATGAGGAATATCAAAAAACATTGAAAGGAAGAAAGGAAGGAAGGAGTGTCTCGAGGCCGATTTTGAAGAAAACTAAAACTGCATCATTAAATTTTCGAAAAATCGATAATCCGGGCCGGGAATCCATCCCGCTGATTTTGGAAGAAAACCACATCCCGTATTAGTCATCCACGCCCAGTTGAAAAATTCATCTTGTATATGGAGACTGGTTCTAAATACAATGTCCTAAAGTGTTAAATTAGGTTTCAGAGATTTTTGCCGAAATACAAATCAAAAACTGTGCCTCTTTTTGACCCCCAGATAAGACAACATGACGTATGCTAATGTATAAAGTGTCCTCCATCTAAATATACGAGTATAATTTCCTTGTGCACCGTAATTAAGATAAAAATGGCGGGCGAGTGAACTAAAATCTTCAAACCTCGTCACACTAAACAAAATCAAACATCAAGTCTTCGGAAAAACTAAACCCTAGTTCCGGTCAAATAAGGTCATAAAAAATTAAATTCCCATGACGATACAGTTCACATAGGAAACAGTGGTCTCCCATGGGAATCCCGTGACCTTGCTGGTTGACCCAACAATGACATGATAAGACCATCGTTCAGGGCAAAAAATAATAATGGGGCCTTTTGAGTTTACATTTAACACAGGAAGGAATTTTTTGTGTGAATATTTTAGCTGGTTGGCGTTGATGGAAAAAAAAGTGTTTTTTTTTTATATTCTCAATTTCTCATGTTATTTAAATTCTAAATAGGTATTATGTTTTTTAACATTTCTCTAAAAAAAAATGCCAATTAGTGTAATGAAGACTTGAAAACTTCAGATCGGTGATTAGGTGCCTGCCGAGATCGCGGGCCTGTAGTAAAAGGTTACTGAGTCCCTAGAACGCAAAGGACAATTGAAGGAGCATGTTTCAGCAGTAGACTTTTTTTAATAAAAAAAAGAGTATGGCGACCTACCCCTATTTCGCATTCAAAATAAGAATTGATCCAACAGTTCCCGATTTTTGAGCCTAGCAACAAATTTTCCTTTTTTTTGTAAAAGGTAATGTATTTGGTCCAATCATTATTTTAGTGATTACAATCACCCCTTAAATTACAAAAATATAATTCCCACATGCCTAATTGATGAATATTAAACACTTATCCCTCTAATGCGCTTCGATAACCCCTCGGCACGTGTCGGGCCCTCAAATACCACAAATGTTCCCACAAAATTTACATTCTCATGTGAAAAATTCTCTGTGGGAATCCTTATAACCACAGTATCTGTCTTCGAGTTGAAGGAAAATAGACCTTACATTTTAACAAATAGGGTAGGACACTATTTGTATATTTTTTGCATACTGCAAGGTTGTATTGATAATTGTTTGATAGTATGGCATACAAACGTCATCTGTTATCTATGAATGTTTGTTATGTTGGCATATTATTTACTTGGTCAGGAAATATCAAAATTTTATTTTTACATTTGCAAATTATACAGTTACGGCACATTTTTGTGCAAAGCCATAAAAAATATGATTTTGCATTATAAATAATTTACACATTTCTGCCCGAAATTAATATTTTATCTCAATTCATTAATCAACAAGAATTACATATTTTTGCAATATTTTCTAAATGAAATATATGCCCCAGCCGGATAAGCAATTTCTATTTAAAAATATCAATAAAGGTAACACTATACATTAATTTTAACAAATACTATTAGCAAAACTTTTCTTTCGCACAATGTATGTTCGTTTGGTTCTCACGGTCGCCTGATACTTTCACACGCGCCAGTAACTTGCCCATCACGACCTTGACGCTTACACTGGAATAACAGATGGGAAGGCAAGTTCGATAGTTTTCCTTTCTTCGTTTTTCTAATTAATTTAGTAATTGAGCATTATGTGGTTGAAGTCAAAAGCCTCAAAAAAATTGAAAAAAATCGTATTAGTAAATTACCACAAATATTGAATAAAGACGAATTAAAATATTATAAAAAAGGCGAACGAAAAAAAAGGAAATAAAATTTGTTTTTATTAATTACCATATAATTAATGAAGTCGAATTTCATTTCTTTTTTTATGTAAGTAACTGAGCATTGAATTAATCTAAACACGAAATGCATATTTAACACAGTGTCAATGCCACAATGTAACATTATCATAATATTAATTAAAAAAATAAGGCCAAACTTTCTCTCAATAACGTTCATTCATTTCTCTCAATAGTTCACACGCTCGCCTGGCAAGTTCACACGCCCCAGTAACTCGCACATCACGACCTTGAACTTACTCGCTCTCACACTGGCATAACAGATGGGAACTTTGGGAAAGCAGGTACTTCGTTTTTTTTTTTCATTCCTTTTTTATTTATGGGGTAAGTCTTAGGATTATTTTTTCTTAATAAATAAAGGATTAATTATTATTACTTAATAAATTAATTGTAGTGTAAATAAAATTTTGTTAAAAACTGAATTAGGTAGTAATTTTGTTTTTTTTTTTTTAATGATAAACGTTAAAAATAACAGATAAATAGTAACATCTTTTGGAAGTCAGTTTACTTTCTGCGAAATTAAAATTTGCGAGGCAACTATAACGAAAAACAACTTCAAAAGTAAAATACTATAATTATAATTTATCGTGTTCATATTTCATTCTTAGACTTATCTGTAACTAATAGCCGAACATTAAACTTTCTGGATTCTGAGCAAGCAATTAAAAAGGGAGCTTCCTATCTTAATCACCCAACTGTCCTCTATAGCTAATTGTGCTGAATGATCGGTTCTCACGAGCGGGCGAGTTCACACGCGCCAGTAGCTCGCCCTTCGCGGCCTTGACTTGAATGAACTGTGCTAGTGCAATGACCCTTAACGGTTTTTTTAAAGTAATTTTTGCACTTTGTTGTCTGTACTTACGCGCTGTATTTCATGGGGTTTGAACTAAGCACGTGCGTAACTTTGTATAATTTTATAATTATAGTATAATGTCTTTGTATAATTTATTTCATTTTTCACTGCTCACAAAATGGTGAAAAAAAAAATTGTGAGAAAACCGGTACCTATGTCCTTGAACCAAAAACTGAAAAACGGAATAAATAACTTCTTACTACTATTATATCTCCTTCTCTACTATATTATGTGTTCAATGATTTTATTGATGAATCGGTTCTCATGGGTATAAAGGCAAGTTCACACGGTTCCCACGCTTGAGGTGGGTTATCGTGACCTTCACCTTGATCGCGATAGCACGATGAATCGAGTGTTCTTCGCTTTTTTACTTGCTAACTAGCTTTTGCTACCGACTTTGCTCACCCCCTATTGCCAGTACCTACCTAAATTATAATCATCTCAAGAGTCGCTTTGTGCAAAAAACAGTTAAGTCGTGAAAGCATAACAAACAAATAAATAAACAAACAAACTTACGTTTTCTTTTATAACTAAAATAATAGTTAAACCAGAATAATTATACTGTGATCTAACTAATAAACCCCGAATTAAAAATAAAAAGGATTTTTTATTTAAAATATGAACTTGATATTGACATAAATGTACTCTGAAAAAAGTTTAGTCTACACAAAAGGTGACACTTTTCGTTCGGCTGTAACACAAACGTGGATTAATCTGGATGTCACGACCTCTGACCTTCATTGACTCATCCAGATTCGACGGTGACCTTAAGTGCGACTCACACAGTGACTTTTAGCAGCGGTGTAGACGCTTTAAAGGGTGTACCCAATATTCAACGAGTAGTACACCCTGCGTCACGATGTACCGTTAAATTAAAGAAGGTAGCTGGCAGCGGATGCATGCGGACTGCCCAAGACTGGGATGTTGACGCTTAGGTCGGTGTAGAGGCTGAGCAAGTGAGTCGCCATGAGCGACCGCCCTAACAACTGACTGGCGACTAAGGGTTAAATATTTGAATCAAACAAAAGTATAAATTACTGAGGGATTTGAGGTACAATAACGATTTATAATATATAAGTAATAATAATTATAACAATCAAAATGTGGGAATATTATAGCTCGCATTTTTGCGGGGGATGAGGTGAAGTTGTACAGTACAGTGTGTAATCTACACCCTACACTTTACTGCAACCTCGCCTTACTTAAGGGTTAGTACACACCGAGACGTGACGCGACGCGTTGTAACGCAACGGTCCTGAAAATGCGTATATTTTGTGTGGTAAACAAAGTTAGATATTAAGTCGCTCTATTGAACTGTGCGCGAGGCGTCGCGTCTCGGTGTAAATTGACCCTAATACACTACATCTCACTTTCTCACGCACAACCAGACTTTGTTTTCGTTACGTCTACCTTTTCCACTAGATAACTTATAACTTCTAAATTCACACACCGCAAAAAACGCACCCCTTGTAGTAATTTCCCACGCACTCAAATTCCCACGGTCACGTCCTGAGACTGCGAAAAAAATGATGCAAAAACCCGTTTATCACGGTAAATTCAACCTTACCCCGATATGATAGAGGTTAAAATTTTACCGGTTAGTAGCAAAATGATACTTGTAAAGTTTTAACAGAAATTCTCACGGTATTTTTAGTGGAAGCAGAAAGGGAGCGTCTAGTCGATATATAAATAGAACCCGGGTACATTTTATACGCATTTGGTCGCAGTGCGTCGCACTCGCAGGTATAAGTTACGTCTTTTTTAGATTTTTGCTTAGTCGATAAAGGCTAGATCGTTTTGACGTAGAAATAGGTGTCTTGTTTTAATATTAAAGGCTTGACTGTTAAGACTTAGAAATAGGTGTCTTGTTTCAATACAGATTATTTGGACTAGATAATTCAACATTTCTGGAGTCTGAATTATTTTTCGCGAAACTACGAAGATACGGTCACGTTTTGTTTCTAAAAACTTATGTGTGTTTGTGAATTTATTGATTTAAAGAGGCTTTAGCTTGAGGTTTGAGGCTCTCGTAGAACACGACGCGCCGACGAACGTATCGGGTCTGGTCATTGATAGGACGGCGAGCTACCCATTACGTAGGCCACAAGCCCGCACCTGTAGCGGCCGGAAATCTTATCGTGGAGGATAGCTAGCATTACTGCAACGCAAGAAGAGATTACTGCTTCTTTTTCCGTCTCCCTCCGTAACGTAACTCGTATCAGTGCTCGTATGAAATATCGGAGCACTGCTCGGGGTAAATTCGTTTAATAGGAATCTTTTTTTTTTGTTTGTTTTGGCCTGCGTTATGAGATCGCTATGAAATAAATCTTATTTCTTCTAGTCTAGTTCCGTCAAAGACAAAAATAAAATAAAAAATATTTTAGCACAATACAATCAGCGTTTCTAATGGTTCATAGTATTTTGGGATAAGAGACAATCCTGTGAAACACTCAAAATAATTCCGGATTTGGGAAGCGAACCCGTGACCTATAGGATCATAATAAATTATGGTGATGCGCAAGATTAACTAGTAACAGTCTAAACAAAAAAATAAACATAAACCTTAAAAGCATGAATTCACAACCAACATAGTAAAATATAATGGACAAGTGCACTTCGAAACAAAACACGAAGCAACATAATTCCATGCAATGAACAGGGAATTTAAAAAGGCCACGTTGCTAAAAGAATTGCCATAAAATTGTACTCTATTACTTGAACAATAGAATAGAAGATACCATTTTACAAATCTTATCGCAATGCATATTGTGATGTTGCTAAAGAGGCCTTTTAAGACAGCAGGTACTGAACTGCAACAATTGACCACTGTCGAATCTGCGAAAAAAAACTGTCCCTTTTGAACAATAGAGTTCTACATCGCGCTATTAAAGTTTTCTTCACTTGTAACACTAGTACGATATTTGAAGCATTCTTTAGCAGGAGTCCGTGTCTACTCAGTGAGCTAGAGATGATGGCAAAATTTGACCACCTCTAGTAACAATGTACTGTTAGAGTAATTGTAAAACACGTGCAGCTGAGTGAATTCGATACAAATGCCCCTGGAGGGTACCGCCTATCCGGCCAAAGTGATGACTGCAATGTGAACAGTCATAATGTACGGCTTATCAGGCCACTTTACAATGACTGCGTTGTAACCAGTCAATAAGTGATGGTTCTCAGCATATTGTTAAGCACGTAAAGGAGGATACGTCCTCCATACCACTGTAGTAGACGATTTGACTCCCTTTTTTGCGATTATCTTTACTACGAGCATTATATTATATTTTAATAAATCCGCGCGTATATTTTTAATAGCTACTCAAAATCTAACTTCATTTATTACACGGATCGGTACACAATTCCGTATAATAAATAAATAAATACATAATAATCCATAGTATGAACTGTGTGCACTGACCCTAAGTTTCAAAGAAAAGCGACAAAATTGTATTTTTTGGCGTTAAAATTTAAAACTAATCAAAGTCAAAGTTTAATGTATAGCTATTTTTTATTTGTGTACAGCGCTGACTCAGCGTCGAAATTAAAGTTTTTACTGACGTTTACTGACACTGTATTAAGGCAATCTCGACGACGTACTCGTCGAAGCGTAAGCCCATAAATTGTCTTTAATTCTGGCTTTAAAGATTCTTACAATACCTAACAAAAAATACCTAAAATAAAACTACCAAGTGTAAACATTATTTTTCATAAATTACATTTTACACTTCATTTTCCTTTCCAATGTTCATGGACACGATCTGTATCTGGGTAGTTCCAATAACGGTAAAAGTACCGGTAAAAAATACCGGTAAAATAAAAAATAAGCAAACTGTCGCGGCGAGGTTGTTTGCTGTGTACTTACTTTTCTCCGCGTACTGTATGATTGCTGGGAAAATATTTCCGTAGCGTACCTAATGAAAAATTGAAAACCTGTAATGGAGTTTTTATTTTAAAAAGTTCGTGCAACGTGTTTGTTGGTGTTTTTAATTGAATATAGGATATTTGGGTGTGTATAGATCTCTTTTCATTGAATAGGCACTCTTTTTTCAGTTAAATGTTGTCAGCCAATTGCCGTCCACTACTGAACGTAAGCCTCCCCCGAATCCAGGGCCGCGGGACTATCAGGTAACCGTGGTCCCGGAACATAAAGGGCTATTGAAGGACACCGTGGATTTTAGTCAGTACAAGTCTGAAAGTACCTCCCGTCCTGCCCTGGATGGGAGAACTCATTTTGATGATTTTACCAGGTAAAAAAGGCCTACCCCAAATAGCGCCGTCTCTCCCGATCCTGGGCAGTTCGCATCCATCTGCTGCCAGCTACATTCTAAAAATCTTCAATCCATCTTGCCGCATGGCGTCCTACACTACGTTTGTCCATTCACGGTCTCCGCTCTAAACCCCATCGTTCACAAGGCGACGCAGGTCTTTTTTTGTTTGTTTCAATGCATACATTTAAGTTCTAGTCAAAGAAGATATTTAGATCATTCGATGAATTAAGGTATTATTAGTGCCTACTTAACTATAGAAATTATATTTCATAGAAACAACCTAAATCTAAAAATGTAAGCAATTTATAGATAATAAAGAAGTCAAGTACTCCTACTTCGCTCAAAAGCCTATTTTAATAAAAGTTCCAAATTGCTCTCGAAACAATACAAAAATGACAAAGTTGAAAAGTGTTGTATTATATTCATTATCTAGATAATATCACTTCGAAATTCCAATCAGTTGGGATTGCTGTGTTCATTTAAAATCAGTTTCACCTTACTATAGGGTGACAATAAGGTATTTTTTTTATTTAGGACTTGGATCGACGCAACGACGCCGACCGGCGCGTTGTGTTCCACGCACGCCTCAAAGAGTGTCAGCATTATGACGGGGCCGGGCTTTAGAGGGCCAAAGCCTGCCGTGGTCGCGGGACTCACGAATTACGTAACACCGGAACGGCTATTGAAGGACACCGTGGATTTTAGTCAACTTACGAGTCTAACAGTCCCTCCCTCTCTGCCCTGGGTGGGAGAACTCATTTGATGCTTTTACCACGCAAAAAAAAAGGGTTGGGCTGAACATGCACCATGATTAAACGCAAGCAATTAAGGAGTAGCTGAAAACGGAATGTTATAATATAACATTCTTTGCTTATTCTTTGTATAAAAGTATGTTGTATGTACATACTAATGGCATGTGTCAATATACGTTTTTCTTTCATTCTTTCTTTCAGACCGCTTAATTACACGCACGGCGGTTGGCGGTTTGTGTAATTTTATTTCAATTACTTCCATATGTTTTTGGGACACAAAAAGATCGCGTTTTTATAAAAAAAGGATTGCCCCACACCAGGAATTTCTTCCTGTGTCTTGGGTGTGTTTACAAACATGGAAACTTACGTACAGAAACACCCGGACCCGGAACAACTACTTGCAGACCATACAAATATTTGTTCCGGGCGGGAAACGAACCCGCGATACGCTGCGCGGCAGTTCAATCGCTCAGTCTTTGCGCCAAACGTGTAATCACGTCGCCCACCGTCACCCACGTTCTTGGGTCAATTTTGATCCTTCTTCTTGCATGTTCTTCAAAATATGGCTACCCTACTTTCAGAAGGACTTCCAAAAGGCAGAGAGCTTTTTCAATAACGCACAGAGGGTCCATAAATTAGGGTAGGTTTCCAAGAAAATCCACTCAAAAAAGAAAAGTGAATTTCGTCACTCTTCTCAATGATTAAATCCGAGAAGGGCCAGCCAAGGTATTTACTTTAAGGCGGGCTTACAGTAATTTTTAAGATTTTCAAACGTCTGAAAGTCTCATTAACAATGATATTTTTAATAAAAAAAAAACATAATATTAAAGTTGAACATATCCTCGAGTGAATGGTAAAGATAGAAACACGAATTGGAATAATTGGCTCGATAGAAAAAAATCTCAAACATGACACTAAATCACAATTTTCAAACATCCACTGCTTAGAGATTTCACAATGAATTTATATGAAACTTATAAAAATGAAAACAGCTCATTATTTAGAAGTGCATGGTAAAAGCAAATTTTAAAATCTATATACATATATAAAAGCAAAAGGTCACTCACTCATAGGACACGAAATCTCGGAAACTACCAGTGCTAGGGGTTTAAAATTTTGCATAGGGGTTCTTTTTAGGACGTAGGTACTCGCTAAGAACGGATTTTGCGATATTACGCCCCTAAGGGGTTGTTTTTGGGGTTGACAGTTAGTATGAAACTTTGTTACTACAAGTACTAGAAGTTTTAAATTTTGCATGCGGGTTCTTTTTAGGAAGTAGGTAGGTGTTACTTACGAAACGGGTTTTTCGAAATTCGACCCCTAAGGGGTTGTTTTTGGTGTTGAAAGTTTGTATGAAACTTTCGTTACTACAAGTGCTAGGAGTCTCAAATTTTGCATGGGGATTGTTTTTAGGACGTACACACTACCTAAGACGGGGTGTTTCGAAATTCAACCCCTAAGGGGTTGTTTTAGGTGTAGATAGATAGAGGTCTAAAATTTTGCATGGTGATTCTTTTAAGGACGTACGCGCTACCGAAGACGGAGTTTTGCAAAATTCGACCCCTAAGGGGTTGTTTTTGGGTTTAATAGTTTGTATGAAACTTCGTTACTACGAGTGCTAGGAGTCTCAAATTTTGCGTGGGGGTTGTTTTTAGGACTTAGAGTCTTAGATGCTCACTATGAAGGGGAGATTCGAAATTCGAACCCCAAGGGGTTGTTTTTGATGTTGATAGATACAGGTTTCAAATTTTGCATAGGGATTCTTTTAATGACGTAGGTGCTCAATAAGACGGGACTTTGTTAAATTTCACTTCTAAAGGGTTGTTTTTGGGGTTGATATTTTGTATGAAACTTTGTTATTACAAGTACTAGGAGTTTAAAATGTTGCATTAGGGTTCCTATTATGATGTAGTGCTACTTAAGACGAGAATTTGCGAATTCGACCCTTAAGGGGTTGTTTTAGGAGTTGGTAGTTTGTATGAAACTTTGTTACTACAAGAACTAGGAGTATCAAATTTAGCTTGGGGGTACTTTTTAAGACGTACATACTACTTAAGATGGTATTTTGCCTAATTCGACCTAAGGGGTTGTTTTAGTGTTGGAAGTTAGGTGTCTCAAATTTTGAATAAGTAATGGTATCTTTTTAGGAAGAAATTACGCACTACGGCGAGATTTAACCCCTAAGGGGTTGTTTTTGGGGTTGGTAGATAGGAGTCTTAAATGTTACATGGGGATTTTTTTTAAGATGTAGGTACTAGCTATGACGGGATTTTCTGAAATTCTATCCCTAAGGGGATGTTTTTGGGGTTGTTAGTTTGCATGAAACTTCGTTATTGCAAGTGTTGGAAGTGTCAAATTAAGCATAGAGGTTTTTAGGGAGTAGATGCTCACTAAGACGGGACTTTGTTCTTGATAGTTAGAAGTTAAATTCTGGGAGTCTCAAATTTTACGCGGCTATTTTTAGGATGTAGATGCTCATTAAGTTTTGAAGTTGGTGAAGTTGGACCCCAAAGGGGATGTTTCTGGGGTTAATAGTTTGTATGAAACTTAATTACTACAAGTACTAGGAGTTTTTAATGTTTCACAGGACGGTTCTTTTAGGACGTAGGTGCTACTTAAGACGGGATTATGACGGGAAATTCCCCCCCTAAGAAGGGTAGTTTTTAACTTCAGAGTTTGTATGAGACTTCGTTACTACAAGTGCTACGAGTCTCATATTTTCCCTGGGGTATATCTTTAGGACGTAGATGCTTTTTAAGATGGGATGTTGCGAAAACCAACTGCTAAAGGGTTGTTTTGTGGTCGATAGAATTTTAGTTGCATATTGATTTTCTAAAAATATTCCATAAAGAGGGTGGCGGGAGAAGAAATTCACAGAAGCAAAGTTCGAAATAAGCGCGGACGAAGTCGCGGGGCGAAGTGCTAGTTTCGTTATAATTTTTCTCCAAGAAATAAAATACCCAAAATATTGGCATTATTTCGCTCACCGGGCGCTCGCCAAGTCGCCAGTACCCGCCGAGGCGTGATAGAGGATGGACGTACGTCGTTGCTGCGCAAAAATTCTCCCCGCGCGGTTACGTAAGCATGCATAGAACTGAACTACTACATGGAAACAAAGTCACACACACAAGCGATTACGTGTTAGTTGCGGGAATAGAATAAAATAGTCAAGTGATCTAATTTTGAAACGATGTAATTTTTTTTTATGGACCTCTTATTTTTTAGCTAGGATGCGAACTTGATGGAGTGACCTGAAGGTCTACATCGGTGACTGCCACTGGAACTCGGCGACGGATCGAACTAGATGTGCCGAGTTTGGGCTCGTTTTGTTAGTTACGATGAGATCTTACCTCCGGAATGATGGAAAGACCTGAAGGTCTACATCGGTGACTGTCACTGGAACTCGGCGACGGGTTGAAATAGATGTGCCGAGTTTGGGCTCGTTTTGTTAGTTACGATGAGATTTTACCTCCGGACTTGATGGAGTGACCTGAAGGTCTACATCGGTGACTGTCACTGGAACTCGGCGACGGGTCGAACTAGATGTGCCGAGTTTGGGCTCGTTTTGTAAGTTATGATGAGATCTTACGTACGGACTTGATGGAGTGACCTTAAGGTCTATATCGGTGACTGCCACTGGAACTCGGCGACGGATCGAACTAGATGTGCCGAGTTTGGGCTCATTTTGTTAGTTATGATGAGATCTTACGTACGGACTTGATGGAGTGACCTGAAGGTCTACATCGGTGACTGCCACTGGAACTCGGCGACGGATCGAACTAGATGTGCCGAGTTTGGGCTCGTTTTGTTACTTATGATGAGATCTTACCAACGGACTTGATGGATTAACCTGAAGGTCTACATCGGTGACTGCCACTGGAACTCGGTGACGGATCGAACTAGATGTGCCGAGTTTGGGCTCGTTTTGTTAGTTATGATGAGATCTTACCTCCGGACTTGATGGAGTGACCTGAAGGTCTACATCGGTGACTGTCACTGGAACTCGGCGACGGGTCGAACTAGATGTGCCGAGTTTGGGCTCGTTTTGTTACTTATGATGAGATCTTACCACCGGACTTGATGGAGTGACCTGAAGGTCTACATCGGTGACTGTCACTGGAACTCGGCGACGGGTCGAACTAGATGTGCCGAGTTTGGGCTCGTTTTGTAAGTTATGATGAGATCTTACGTACGGACTTGATGGAGTGACCTGAAGGTCTATATCGGTGACTGCCAC
The DNA here is from genome assembly GCA_954870645.1 of Agrotis clavis. Taxonomy (NCBI): domain Eukaryota; kingdom Metazoa; phylum Arthropoda; class Insecta; order Lepidoptera; family Noctuidae; genus Agrotis; species Agrotis clavis. The sequence goes on from OX940925.1 coordinate 7,562,703, forward strand.
TGGAACACGGCGACGGATTGAACTAGATGTGCCGAGTTTGGGCTCATTTTGTTAGTTATGATGAGATCTTACGTACGGACTTGATGGAGTGACCTGAAGGTCTACATCGGTGACTGCCACTGGAACTCGGCGACGGATCGAACTAGATGTGCCGAGTTTGGGCTCGTTTTGTTACTTATGATGAGATCTTACCAACGGACTTGATGGAGTAACCTGAAGGTCTACATCGGTGACTGACTGCCACTGGAACTCGGTGACGGATCGAACTAGATGTGCCGAGTTTGGGCTCGTTTTGTTAGTTATGATGAGATCTTACCACCGGACTTGATGGAGTGACCTGAAGGTCTACATCGGTGACTGCCACTGGAACTCGGCGACGGATCGAACTAGATGTGCCGAGTTTGGGCTCGTTTTGTTAGTTATGATGAGATCTTACCACCGGACTTGATGGAGTGACCTGAAGGTCTACATCGGTGACAGCCACTGGAACTCGGCGACGGATCGAAATAGATGTGCCGAGTTTAGGCTCGTTTTGTTACTTATGATGAGATCTTACCACCGGACTTGATGGAGTGACCTGAAGGTCTACATCGGTGACTGTCACTGGAACTCGGCAACGGATCGAACTAGATGTGCCGAGTTTGGGCTCGTTTTGTTAGTTATGATGAGATCTTACCTCCGGAATTGATGGAGTGACCTGAAGGTCTACATCGGTGGCTGTCACTGGAACTCGGCGACGGATCGAACTAGATGTGCCGAGTTTGGGCTCGTTTTGTTACTTATGATGAGATCTTACCACCGGACTTGATGGAGTGACCTGAAGGTCTACATCGGTGACTGTCACTGGAACTCGGCGACGGGTCGAACTAGATGTGCCGAGTTTGGGCTCATTTTGTTAGTTATGATGAGATCTTACGTACGGACTTGATGGAGTGACCTGAAGGTCTACATCGGTGACTGTCACTGGAACTCGGCGACGGGTCGAACTAGATGTGCCGAGTTTGGGCTCGTTTTGTTACTTATGATGAGATCTTACCACCGGACTTGATGGAGTGACCTGAAGGTCTACATCGGTGACTGTCACTGGAACTCGGCGACGGGTCGAACTAGATGTGCCGAGTTTGGGCTCGTTTTGTAAGTTATGATGAGATCTTACGTACGGACTTGATGGAGTGACCTGAAGGTCTATATCGGTGACTGCCACTGGAACTCGGCGACGGATCGAACTAGATGTGCCGAGTTTGGCCTCATTTTGTTAGTTATGATGAGATCTTACGTACGGACTTGATGGAGTGACCTGAAGGTCTACATCGGTGACTGTCACTGGAACTCGGCGACGGGTCGAACTAGATGTGCCGAGTTTGGGCTCGTTTTGTAAGTTATGATGAGATCTTACCAACGGACTTGATGGAGTGACCTGAAGGTCTATATCGGTGACTGCCACTGGAACTCGGCGACGGATCGAACTAGATGTGCCGAGTTTGGGCTCATTTTGTTAGTTATGATGAGATCTTACGTACGGACTTGATGGAGTGACCTGAAGGTCTACAGCGGTGACTGTCACTGGAACTCGGCGACGGGTCGAACTAGATGTGCCGAGTTTGGGCTCGTTTTGTAAGTTATGATGAGATCTTACCACCGGACTTGATGAAGTGACCTGAAGGTCTGCATCGGTGACTGCCACTGGAACTCGGCGACGGATCGAACTAGATGTGCCGAGTTTGGGCTCATTTTGTTAGTTATGATGAGATCTTACGTCCATACTTGATGCAGTGACCTGAAGGTCTACATCGGTGACTGCCACTGGCACTCGGCGACGGGTCGAACTAGATGTGCCGAGTTTGGGCTCGTTTTGTAAGTTATGATGAGATCTTACCACCGGACTTGATGAAGTGACCTGAAGGTCTGCATCGGTGACTGCCACTGGAACTCGGCGACGGATCGAACTAGATGTGCCGAGTTTGGGCTCGTTTTGTTAGTTATGATGAGATCTTACCTCCGGACTTGATGGAGTGACCTGAAGGTCTACATCGGTGGCTGTCACTGGAACTCGGCGACGGATCGAACTAGATGTGCCGAGTTTGGAATCGTTTTGTAAGTTATGATGAGATCTTACCACCGGACTTGATGGAGTGACCTGAAGGTCTACATCGGTGACTGTCACTGGAACTCGGCGACGGGTCGAACTAGATGTGCCGAGTTTGGGCTCGTTTTGTAAGTTATGATGAGATCTTACGTACGGACTTGATGGAGTGACCTGAAGGTCTATATCGGTGACTGCCACTGGAACTCGGCGACGGATTGAACTAGATGTGCCGAGTTTGGGCTCGTTTTGTTACTTATGATGAGATCTTACCAACGGACTTGATGGAGTAACCTGAAGGTCTACATCGGTGACTGACTGCCACTGGAACTCGGTGACGGATCGAACTAGATGTGCCGAGTTTGGGCTCGTTTTGTTAGTTATGATGAGATCTTACCACCGGACTTGATGGAGTGACCTGAAGGTCTACATCGGTGACTGCCACTGGAACTCGGCGACGGATCGAACTAGATGTGCCGAGTTTGGGCTCGTTTTGTTAGTTATGATGAGATCTTACGTACGGACTTGATGGAGTGACCTGAAGGTCTACAGCGGTGACTGTCACTGGAACTCGGCGACGGGTCGAACTAGATGTGCCGAGTTTGGGCTCGTTTTGTAAGTTATGATGAGATCTTACCACCGGACTTGATGAAGTGACCTGAAGGTCTGCATCGGTGACTGCCACTGGAACTCGGCGACGGATCGAACTAGATGTGCCGAGTTTGGGCTCATTTTGTTAGTTATGATGAGATCTTACGTCCATACTTGATGCAGTGACCTGAAGGTCTACATCGGTGACTGCCACTGGCACTCGGCGACGGGTCGAACTAGATGTGCCGAGTTTGGGCTCGTTTTGTAAGTTATGATGAGATCTTACCACCGGACTTGATGAAGTGACCTGAAGGTCTGCATCGGTGACTGCCACTGGAACTCGGCGACGGATCGAACTAGATGTGCCGAGTTTGGGCTCGTTTTGTTAGTTATGATGAGATCTTACCTCCGGACTTGATGGAGTGACCTGAAGGTCTACATCGGTGGCTGTCACTGGAACTCGGCGACGGATCGAACTAGATGTGCCGAGTTTGGAATCGTTTTGTAAGTTATGATGAGATCTTATCTTATCTCACTCCATCAAGTTCGGAGGTAAGATCTCATCATAACTAACAAAACGAGCCCAAACTCGGCACATCCAGTTCGACCCGTCGCCGAGTTCCAGTGACAGTCACCGATGTAGACCTTCAGGTCACTCCATCATGTCCGGTGGTAAGATCTCATCATAAGTAACAAAACGAGCCCAAACTCGGCACATCTAGTTCGATCCGTCGCCGAGTTCCAGTGACAGCCACCGATGTAGACCTTCAGGTCACTCCATCAAGTCCGGTGGTAAGATCTCATCATAACTAACAAAACGAGCCCAAACTCGGTACATCTAGTTCGATCCGTCGCCGAGTTCCAGTGGCAGTCACAGTCACCGATGTAGACCTTCAGGTCACTCCATCAAGTCCGGAGGTAAGATCTCATCATAACTAACAAAACGAGCCCAAACTCGGCACATCTAGTTCGACCCGTCGCCGAGTTCCAGTGACAGTCACCGATGTAGACCTTCAGGTCACTCCATCAAGTCCGGTGGTAAGATCTCATCATAAGTAACAAAACGAGCCCAAACTCGGCACATCTAGTTCGATCCGTCGCCGAGTTCCAGTGACAGCCACCGATGTAGACCTTCAGGTCACTCCATCAAGTCCGGTGGTAAGATCTCATCATAACTAACAAAACGAGCCCAAACTCGGCACATCTAGTTCGATCCGTCGCCGAGTTCCAGTGGCAGTCACCGATGTAGACCTTCAGGTCACTCCATCAAGTCTAGTGGTAAGATCTCATCATAACTAACAAAACGAGCCCAAACTCGGCACATCTAGTTCGATCCGTCGCCGAGTTCCAGTGGCAGTCACCGATGTAGACCTTCAGGTCACTCCATCAAGTCCGGAGGTAAGATCTCATCATAACTAACAAAATGAGCCCAAACTCGGCACATCTAGTTCGATCCGTCGCCGAGTTCCAGTGGCAGTCACCGATGTAGACCTTCAGGTCACTCCATCAAGTCCGCAGGTAAGATGTCATCATAACAAAACGAGCCCAAACTCGGCACATATTAAATATACTGCTGCCTAAGAAAGTACTCCATTGTATGCACTTTGTAAAATCAAAACTATCTCGAATATCATTTTACGAAAATCTAATCCAGACACACTCGTACGTAATTGACTTACTGCATTACGCTACGCTGTGGCATATACACACACGGTCCCTCCCGCCCGCACCGCTGTCGACTTGCCCCGCCCCTTTGCGGGGGCTGAGGTAGTGCGCTCATAGCTGCGGACTGTACTGGAACCTGGCCTTAATGACAATCCAAATAATAGGTAATTTTTGTAATAAAATTTATAAACGTTTTAAGATACAAAAGATTTCGTCACTGAAGATTCATTTAATTAACAAAAAATATTTTTTTACCTCAGGCGATAATATGTATTTTCTTTGTCCAATTCTACTCTATTGCTTGAGAATTAGAACATAATATTTCAATCAAATCAAAATAATTCGTGAATTTGAATATTGTATTCTATTTTTCGTGAAATAAATGTAGAATATTCAACATAGGTTTAGTTTCAGTAGGTATAGGTTTGGTTGCATGGCATGTTAATTTTTTCTCGCTTTTCTTGCATTTGTCTTAATCTGCATTATGCATGAGCATGCATCCAAGCCTGGTTTTTTTTACAGAATTAAAACTAAATATTTATCATAACAACAATGCGTACCTATTAAAAAAAAAACGATTTTTATTTATTGAACTTGTTTTTTTCTTACGTGGTTAGTATGTATCAAAAAATGAGTCCTCCCAGTTAGGCAGGATGGGAGGGGCTGTCAAACTTGTACTGACTAAAAGCCATGGTGTCCTTAATAACCCTTTACGTTCCGGGGTCGCGGTTACCGTTTAGTCCACTCTCGACCCCTCGACCCCTAAAAAAAGATTTGCTCATTGGTTTCCTCTCAACCCCTAAACATAGTTCACTCTCGACCCCTAGGGGGTGAGAATGAATTTTCATACAAAGGACCCGCACTTTGAGTCCACTCTCGTCCCCTAGTATGATAATTAATTTTTTGGTACAGTGACGTACTAAAGGCGAAATTCAAGAATTGGTATTTAAAAAGACTGCCTCGTCGGTCTAGTGGTCGCATGCGCAACTGCTGAAGCACTGATTCCTGGGTCAGGCAGTGTTTTTAGATTTTATTTTAGGAATTTCTCACTAGCAACTACGGAGTCTGGATTTATTCTTGGCCGATGGCAATATTGGCAGGTTTTTAGCGTGGTAAAATCATCATCATTTGATGATTAGTCCTCCCACCCCGGGCGGGGCGGGAGGGACTGTCAGACTTGTACTGACTAAAATCCACGGTGTCCTTCAATAGCCCTTTATGTTCCGGGTTCACGGTAAGGAAATAAATCCCGCGACCAATATTGGCAGGTTTACGTTAGATTTTGGGTGTAATTATAAGGTACAGCTTTGATAAAGTAGCACGCACCGATCATTTGGTAACTACACAAATGTCGATTCTTACGAATAAGGTTTAAAACAAAATATAATGACGGTATTTTAGTTAAATAGTATGCAAGTATAGGGTAGACTGATGATTTTTCATCGTAACTGTACTTGGGGGTCGAGTGGAAACCAAAACTTGGCTTCAAAATGAACTCCACTTTCGACCCCCAGGGGTCGAGAAAAAACTGTAGTTGGGGGTCGAGTGGACACTTTAATTCTTGGGGGTCGAGGGGACGAGAGTGGACTAAACGGCGGTTACTTGGTAACACGGTCCTGCGACCCCGGTAAACTCGTAAGCTTAAAAATAAAGGCAGTATTTGACTTAAAAGCAAGACTCTACGTTAATATTTATATATACAGTAAGCAAAACGAAAATACCCTGAAAATATATTATTATTTATTCCATAAATATTTCAAGAAAGAAGCGTGAATTGTGTTCCTGTCTGTGTTAAAGAGTATTATTCAAATCCGACGTTGGAACGAAAGAAAATGTCCAATAAAAATGCAAAGGGAGCGGCATCTATTCTTTCTTCTTTACTAACTAAATAGCTGTGGTAGGGACACGGTCATACAGACAGCGATTTGTAGAATACATTTATACGCTGTGTGCGAAATTGGTGGTGGACTATCAAATCGACCGCAGCGCGCGATGTGACAGATATGTGAACTTACCGATGATTCCCGATGTCCACCC